>CM034532.1:46986370-47586370 GCA_020002185.1 Paraescarpia echinospica | reverse complement strand
AAATACTATGGTATTACAATTATTACTGTATAAATGGTCTGATCATGATCGCAGATTGTGTTATGAAAACCATCACTGGTCACTAAAAAGGGACAGATCGTTTATTTGATATGGTGAATGCAGCATCTGTTCAGAGTTACACATTGGGAGTGCAGCACTGAGTTGTTCACATTGCGCTTGAGTGAGGAGTTCCTGAGAGAGGCCTAATGACAGCCACAGCCATACATTAATTACTGCCACTCCATCAGGCGTCATCCATCAGCCCCAACTCCAGCTGCCATTGCCTAGCAACTGCGCAGAAAAAGTTGTAATACGCAGCCGGGGGGAAAAACATGGCACAGGCTACTGCATTGTTACACTAAAGTTTTCAATGCATAAATGGAACATGGCAGTTCGACTATAACCAATGCAGTTTGATATTTCTGTAAAAAATAATGATCTTAATGAAGCAGGACGACGGGGAGAGTGCGCGCGGGAAATGCAGTGGATGTAAAGAGAAAGGCGCAGGAGACTAATGATGCTGGTCTATCGTGTAAACATGTCTAGTTTGGATCTACTTCATGTTCCCAGAATTGAAAGTAACTGTGGACCGCACTCCCTGTTAGGGTTAGACCAGTAGGAAACAATAACATGTCACCATAATCAGAAGACCTTTTAATCTTGTTTTTTTTCTCCCAAGTTTCCTAACATACTTATCTGTTGACAACTCTTTAATATTGTACACTGATTTTAAGCCTGCCTAACCTTTTGTACTGTTGCACCTCTGAGCTCAGGTTTTACACAGAAGTTTTGTATTACTATTTTTGCATCCTGTGTAAATTTCACATTTTATGCAAATAGAACTTTCTCTTGCTGCCGTTATTGCATCACTTATTTGTTACTTCATTTGTCTGTGTGTAGGCCATTTCGGTTGTTTGTCACTTAATAATATCTGGCCTTCATTAAACAGCTTGCATTGCCAATTGTCATTGATTGACAAGGAGTTAATGGTGGCTAAACATAAGGCTTGTGTGCATTGGGTGTGGCAATATCACACTCAAGTGTCATTAGTGCCATATAGGCATCATATCCACCCTGACTGACTGGGACATTATGTTGGCTCACAAAAGCCTACTTGACACCCAGCCAACATGATCAGTAGACCAACAGGAATTGGTTGCTGGGCAGCTCAAAGGGTTGCTGGTTGGGTTTACTATGCTGTAAATTGTGCCAGCAGAACCACCAACTGTAATATCATGTATAATAATAACATACTGAAATAAGATGAGTGTAAGTTTATATATGTAATCAAATATGAAATAATATAAATGGAAAGTCGATAAAAAAAATTATAATCCCACGTTGCCAGTGAATCACTAAGCTGTACCCATTTCGTGAAACGGCTGCATAAGTTGTACATACTAGAATTAAAAGCCAAACTTCTTTAATCAATATTTTTTAAATATGATAAGTTAGGCTACAGTAAATCTCTTAGGAAAAAAATATTGGTCAAAACATCAAATGCACGGCATTAAGCCACCAACAACATTACCTGCTTGTTGATTTTGCTTAATAGCAGACAGGCAGTTATCAGAACATTTGTATGGGTGCTTAAGTGCACCACTGTGGCAGCCATTAACAGATGTACATTTCAGATGTAGCACATAACATGTTCATATAATTAAAAAGATTAAAATAATAAACATTGTTAACTGGATTTCAATTTCAAGGAATTTTGTTTACAAAACTCTTTCAGCATTGCTTAAAGCACGTCATAATAAACTACCTTACATCACCAAACTGGTGACACCATTAAGATTTTATTGCAGCATTTTTTCTTGTTACTACCTATAACATTTATATAACCGCCAACCAAAGGACCAATAAAACCACATCCAGAAAACATTAAAAAGGACTTATGTGAACATTTTTTTTCCTGTTTTCAGCTTACATCAACCTCAGGATACCAGTTAATCATACAAAAATTCCAATAAAAACCCAGTTTGGAAGAGAATTTCTGCAGTACTGTTTCCTTCATCACAGTTCCAAAGTGAGACGCCTCTCTCCTACCACTTTACTGAATTTCTTAAAATGGTAAATATTTGTATCATAACCATAAGACGTACTGGCTATGACAATTGTTAAAGGAAATAAAAACAAGGCATTAGCTAAAATCCGTTTTCCATGTGTACACAAAGTTTAACATTGTATGTAACATTCGAGAACATTAACAAAATACAGAAAAATACATTTGTAGCATAAATTCGATTTTAAACCTGTCTGTGTTGCGATTCCTGCGGAAAATAAAAATTTAATGAGCTAGGCGATCACGTGGTATCTTAACGTCACATGACTCACACTCGCAGCAGACCGACCCTTTCTATGCATTCTGAGCATGTTTACATGGATAGTTTTGGGGTCGAAACGAGCGTCAGAATGAGTTATTGTGCAATATTCCGATGTAATACAAACACTAGTCATCATAGAAGAACAAGCAGTTATCTTACGGTTCCACATGAATCGAATTTTATTCAAAACAATGAATGCGAATGAGCCTACAAGTCGACTAGGTATCGCCGAGCTTGGGCTCGTTTTTAGAATAATTACATCGAATGCAACCATCGGAAGTTAATGTACACCAATATACATACATAGCAATCACTTATCGTATCCAGTTACAGAAAGTAACGTGTATAATCTCATAATATCACTAGAATATCGATGTATGAAGGAGGAGTTGTACAATTTATCATAACAACTTACATCAGTCAACGAATTTCTGTCGGTCCTGCTAGCTCAGTTGGAAAACGCGTTGGTTCCTTGGTATTTATTTTGCAATCGGGCGACGCCGGTTCAATCCCAACACCAAACCATTCATTTTTTTAAACTTTTTTGTTTATGTTTCCACAAAGTAATATAAACCAAATCATTGTTATAGTATGATGCACTGGGTGTAAATATTTTTTTTAGTAATTATTTATTCCCCACAAAAATGAAAATATGGTAATTATATATAACGATGTTTCTAAATTTTATTTATCCAGACAGATCACCATTTGTTTTCACATATATAATTACAATATATTACCGTACAATATATATGTCTATTTATATATATATACAGTTAATACATTCTATATCCATTACATTATATTTGTTTGGATAAATAAAATTGAGAAACATCGTTATATAATTCCCATATTTTAATTTTTGTGGCGAATAAATAAATACTACAAAAATTAAACAAATATTTACAAACAGTGCAACATAGTATAAAAATGATTTGGTTTATATTACTTTGTGAAAACATAAACATAAAAATCAATGATTTGGTGTCAGGATTGAAACGGCGTCGCCCGATTACAAAATAAATGCCAAGAAACCAACGCCTTTACCAGATGGGCTAGCAGGACCGACAGAAATTTGCTGACTGATTTAAGTTGTTATGATAAATTATTCAACTCCTTCTTCATACATCGATATTCTAGTGATATTATAAGATTATACACTTATACACGTTACTTTCTGTAGCTGGATACAATATATGTTTGTTATGCATGTTTATTGGTGTAGATTATCTCCCGTTGATTGCATCCGATATAATTATTCTAAAAACGAGCACAAGCTCGGCGAAACCTAGTCGACTTGTAGGCCCATTCGCATTCATTGTTTTGAATAAAATTGGATTCATGTGGAACTGTAAGATAACTGCTTGTTCCTCTATGATGACTAGTGTTTGTATTACATTGGAATATCGCATAACTAATTTTGACGTTCGTTTTAATCCGAAAGCTATCCTTGTAAACATGCTCTGAATGCATGGAAAGGGTCGGCCTGATGCGACTATGGGTCATATGTGACGTCACATCTCGGCATCCCCAAAAGCGCGCCAAAAATATGCATATTCGAAAATGTCCGGATGCACAGCATAACATGTGGAATTTATAATTCATTGAATTTTTTGTTTGTTTTGGGTTGGTGGACATGGAAATAGATAGCAGGATGTAATATAATATGAATTCAAGCCATAGATGTTTTTATTCCCTTTAAGCCAAGTGGATGTAAAGCAGGTAAATTTAAACGTTGTTTATGTCAGAAGTGTTGCAGCTTTGCTGTGGATAGAGATTTCTAAACAAAGCAAAATTAGCCTTGCATTGCAGAGGGAAAATGCTGCCCATTGACATGCTTTGACATACTGAAGCTTTATAAATAAATGAAGAATTGAAAAACATCCTGACTTTGTTTGGAACATATAGTCCAGAAAAAAATTATAACAATAAACTGAAGGAGACAGGCTTCTGACACAAGACTCAGAGATGGGCTTCTGACACAAGACTCGGTAAATATGCCCGGTAAAAGACCTGCCATAGATCTGCTATAAGAGTCACACATTTGATGCATCTGTGAAGGGCACAGTCTTGCTGGTCATTGGCCCCTCATCAGATTACTACCATAACATTCCACAGTGTCAGCTGGCTTCCTAGGATGGCAATATCTGGGCACTGGGCATTTGGAGTTTATCACTGCAGGCCGTATGTTTGACAGGTTTCCACTCTGTGGTCAATATTGTTTGACACAGTTATCTGGAACTTGGTGCCACCTTCTGAACTACCCGTCATTTTTCGTAAGATTGTTTGGGCAGGCGTGACCACAACCACTATGGATTTTCCGGTTTGCATCGTTTCTACTACAGTTATCACAAACATAGGCAGCTGTGGGTTTCCCCTCCACATTTTTCACAGAATTTATAAGTGGGCCATGTCTACTACCCTCCTTCCCACCTGCCACTTTGGGTAATTCATTCTGGGCCCAGTTGCAGTGGGTGCCATCTCAAGAGTAAACAAGGAAATTATTCACCAGGAAGTGCCTGACCTCTGCAATTCCCACAGCGTCCCATATAAAATATTCATTGACACTGACGAAGTGGCAGGCAAATGTCAAAATGGTTACGTCCGAAAAGGTGAACACATTCTGACCAGAGCCCTCGCTATGGTTTGTGGAAAGGGGTAATGTACACCCTGCTGTTGAAAACAAGGGGTACAAAATGAAATCAAGGGGTAATTTGTTCGGGTTTTTGACCGCCAATGGGAGATGGCATGGGAGTGTCCATCTGTATGTGTGAGTGCATGATTGTTTCTAGTCAGAACAATGATAGCCTGTGATTGCTTTAACCACACAATGTTGTCTTCCAACGAAGTTCTGTAAACAGCTGGCATGAGCAGTTCTCGGATAATGAATGATAAGAAGAAATGTACATTTAGCACATCGTCTGCACGTGTCAGACAGATATGAGATTGTCTTCAGGTATCAATTAATCTTTTATATAATTAAGGCCAGACACTGCAGGTGAATAGGGTTATTTTATAATTTATGCAAATAGTCCCATTTTTTTCTACCCAAAACCATTTTGAGTATTTTTACAAAAAAACACCATTTCACCTGGGGTGTCTGGCCTTAAGATTGTCATGAAAAATATGCAAAAGATAACCAAACCAATTTATTTTAATATTATTTATTGAAAAGTTCCAGCTGCTGCCCTGCAAATGTTCTGTTAATGAGTGTCCAATACGTTTAACTTTCTACACAACTTGCCCTGCGGCTGTGAATGTGCATGTTCTGTGGGTGTCCAACACATTATTTACACAGCTAAACGATATTTTATCTCGTTTCTTGTTTAATCAGTCCATGCAGAAAAACATACTCTTTAAAATATTTTATGCGCCTTTATTGTTAAATATTGCCACGGTTATCATCCGCCGTGAGCGATAATACAAGCCAGTGGCATTCCCAGACAACGTCGAAGACGCTCACTGCAGATGCAGGCGCCAGTTGGACTGCAAGCATGCGTGCATATAATGATACATTATATTACCTGTTAGTCCACACATTGTTGAGAAGTTAAAATAAATAATTTTTTTAAATTTAAAAAGCAAACCCAGTTATCGTTTTCTTTCTGGCCTATAGTATAACGCCGGCACGAAAATAACCACATAGTCCGACTCCTAGTCATAGAACTTCCAAACTTCTTCACAACATGTCAACAATATCTACGACACATGTATACAATCATGTGTAAAATACATTTACTATCTTATAACGATCACTACTAATTTTACAAAAACGTATCTTGCGATTGCTATGACGATGTATGACTATGACTTTTACAAAACTCCCTGGACAACGCTCGCGTCCAGTTCACGGCAAGTGCGCAACTCACAGGGATTGGTATTACCAATCGGATCACTAGTAAAATGTATCAGTTTCCAGATGCGTGTTCATAAAACTTCACCCGCTATCATAACTGCGTGCACCAGGGTAGGTTAAAAACATGTCACTGCCGATGCGTAGATTCACGCAATGGTGTCCAAAATAATGCGTGAAATACCAAAAATCATGTGTATATATGCATAATATTATGCTAACTGGAGCACTGCTGTCAGTGTGCAAAAATTTTATTCTTACATTTACATAATTGTCTACGGCCTACACACATTTTAAATTCCATCTCGGGTTCCATTTCAGGGCTCAAAATTCTTTTGCCAGAGGCACCAAAATTATTCCAAACACCAGGATACAAATCTTGGTGGCTTGGGACTTGCCACCTCGTAAAATTAACTGTTTAAATGCAATGATAATGGTGGTTTCGACCACAAGGAATAACTTCAATTCCTGGTGTTCTTCATGTCCCAAGTTCAACTACAGACACCAACAGGGCATAATTCACTTCCATAAACAACTTGTTGTAGCCTAGGGGAAGTTTGAAGACCTTGAACACAAGTTAACCACAACATTAATTTTAAATTATCATGATTTCAATGTGAAAATTGTTTTTCAGATGCAAGAAACAGACAGTTCTACAAGGTGGAAATTTCAGCAAATATATGGGGCTGAGGGTGAAAAATACAGCAAAACGGCCCACCTCACTAGTCATACACCAAAAGCAAACACTGAATATCTCACCTCGAGTTCAACCTCCTGTTTCTCTCCATCGAGAAGCACTGCGGTGGCACGTATGGTCTTGCCGCTGTGTGTGTGAGCTGCCGGGGCGGGCGCTGACTCGGCCTTCTTCGGAGACGCTGGCTTCTCCGTCTTCTCCATGTCCTTACGTCGCTTCTCCTCCTCCTTCTTCCTCTTCTCCTCCTCCTTCTTCGCCTTCTCTTGGTCGGCCTTCTCGCGCTTCTCTCGTTCCTTTCGCTCCTTCTCCTCGCGTTTCTTGTCTTCCTTCTCCTTCTTTTTGTCTACCACTTGCTCCTTTGGCGATTGCTCATTCACTTCCGCTGGGATTTCCTGCAATTGGAAAACATCACTGTTTGACACTGTCATTTTCATCCAGCAGCTCAACGTGTATTTATTTTAATTTTATTATTATGATGAGGTGACTTGTTTATAAAACATCTCAGTTTATAACTGTCCTTTTTAATAGGCAATGCAACATGCATTTATTTATTTTTATTTTATTATAGTAAGGTGATTCATATATAAGACATCACCAATTATAATTGTCCTTTTCATTCATTAGTACAATGTGTATTTCATAAATTAACAGTAGGATTTGGTGGAACATTAACTCATTAGAGGAAAACTTTAAGACGTTGAGGTGACTTGTTAATAAAATATCATCGTTTGTAACTGTCTTTTTCATCCAGCAGTGCAACATATATTTAATGTTATGTTATTACTATTTTATTATTATTAGGTGACTTGTTTACAAAACATCTCCAGGTTGTAACTGTCCTTTTCATCCCGCAACGCAACATGTATTTATTTTAATTTTATTACTATCTCATTATTGTGATAAGATGATTTGTTTATTAAACATGAGAGTTTATAACGGTCCTTTTCATCCACCAGCACAATATGTATTTATTTTTATTTTGGAATTTAACAACAAGATTTGATCAATTATTAATTGGTTAGAGTAATGATTAGGTGGTGAATTCACTGAACTTGTATTTTACATTACCAGTATATTCACTCCCTGGTAAATTCTACCATACAAATACATCAGGATTTATAATCCTGTTCAACACAGATGAGCATCATCTAAGCATGACCCAAGGTTCAACCAGACTCAGAGTAGTACATCTGTAACTAAGCCTTTGTTAATTGATGTGGTCTTAATTCAAGGAATATGGCAAGTTATGCCATTTACGAATGTAGTCAGCTCATAACAACATTTCCTCCAGCATAAACAAGTTGTCTATTCAAATTAGCAGCAATAAAAGTCAATTGTGCATAATGTATCAGTAACAGTAGGACTATCAGTAACAGTAGGACTGCCATGTTGATTTATTCTACTATTTACCTACAATCAATTAGTTTACCTTTCTCATTACCTACAAAAAAATTATTTGTGGACAAAGAAAATTTTATTTTGAAATCTCTTACATTTCTTCTTCAGCGGTCCATTGGAACAACAATAACCTTAATGGTTAGTATATCCCTTACAACTTTTGAATTATACATACACAGATATAGGAATGTCCATATAACAGATACTATTTGAAAGGGAGAAGGTGTGAGAAATACCTGCGGTCATTATCATGAACCAATACCAATGTTGTAAATGAAGTTAGCTTTGACTACTGGGTTTATTTACACGTGATCTGAGCTGATCTTTGGTTACAAGTCTGTGTCAGAATACCCTCCGTATCAGGAACACAGTGTTTATTTAATAGAATTGTTAAACCACAATGACCAATTTGGCAGACACACTAAACATTGTGTGTCATCTTCAAAGAATAAGTTTTAGAACAATTCAATTAAGTCAAGAATATTGTTTAACTCATTGAAATGCATTATAAACCTATGAACATGCACAATTCAACAAAACAATAATAAAAACTGAACTGAGAATAAACAAAAAGGTTTCACTTGATTTACAAGTGCAGTGTGAAAACGGTATTAACAATACAGCAAAACAATTTAACATGGCTGCATGGAAATTGCTAATGCCATTGAAAATGTTGATGGTCAGATGTACAGGTATGATTTGCATTTCAAATAAGGACCACCCTCCTCAGTGGTGCCTATTTGTGGTACTGGTGATAATAACATTTCCCAAGTGACGCTCTGTATACACTCAGATCTCCAGAGAAAATACAGAGACACACAGGATGTTTATTTAATGCACTACATATGGGAGTATGAAGGTTTATCGAAGCAGTAATTCTTGCCTCATGGTGAGGATCTACATTGACAAACAACATAATCTCATAATCTCTATGAACACATCACTGTACATTCACACTGCCGTGGATATGGATATTGATATTTCGATGTGCAAAAAATCAATGCTGAAAATCTTTCACGCAGATACAAGGAATATTGAAGTCCCTCCACTGAACACCATGACAACATATTATATATTCACTCAATGCTAATATTTTGAAGTTTTAAAGAACTACAAATCACTTTTGCAAACTGACATTCACTAACGTATGGTACCATGAAGTGGTGTCTACTCAAATAAGAACATCCAACTGCCACTTGACATCTTGACTGTTTGGATGCCACATCCATTGTAGGAAGCCAAACATACACCCAAAGGCAAACTTACTGTTTAAATCCTTACCATCATTTGGAGTGAGTTCACTATGATAATCCGTATTGTAAATACTCAGTAAGACCAGACTGCCAATCAACCTTTCCAATGGCAAAGATTTTACAGTATTTCCTTAGAATTTTCCAGATGCCTGCATTTCTGGAATATCGCAAACGTAGAAGGGCTACAATTTTCAAATATGAGAAGTGTTCTATGTTCCACAAAAGTTTGTACATGGAAATACCGGTTTGGTACAAACACCATGTAGACTCCAGGATTGTGTCAAACTTTTTGGCTGACATAAACATTAATTTAATTCAACTCTAGTATTTTATGTTATTTTCTTAACCAACACATCTATCAATTACATATCTGCATTTATGTAACCAAAACAACGAGCCGCATTGCAATGCACATGCAAAACACTGCCTACAGCCAACTGGGAAAATAATCCGAAAACATGAACACAGCTTTGGATAGGTAGCTAGCCATCCTAGACACGACCAGGTACAGGTAAAGGGACAGACGGTGCTAGCAATACCAGGGCATCCTCGACGATGCAGAATTCACGGAACAGTTCAAATTCGCGGATAGACGCCTGTGTGCTTGTGGACTCGGCTGAGTCCTGGCGTGTCTTCTCTTTCCACCGAGTCCTGCTTCTCATTCCCCACATCCAACCAAGGTGCTGTGTTCACGCTGCTGATGATGCTTTGGCGGCAATGTTGGCATGACGTTGCAACCAACGACAGCAGCAGCAGCCATCTTTGGAGACGCTGCTCATGGGTTCTCCCTCACACCGAGCGGCTCCGTCGACGGCCACACTCGCACATTTTATATTAAGTCATTCGCGGGGCACAGGCCTCCAGTAAATCACATTGTGATTGTGCCAGCCTCGTCAATAACACTCGTCCTGCGTAAACCCGGGCGCAGTTTGTGCATAGGTAATCACAGATCCGAGGGCTTGGAATCCATCTTCCGCCATGACATGGCCAATAAGTGTTAGGGAAAAAATCTGCTGCGTTATTTGTGCAGCTTCAAGATGGCAGACGGCGACAACGACATCTCATTATGCTTATGAGCGCTTTATGCAGTGTCAAACAGGCTGGTTAGCAGCCAGCCGAAATGCAGCGAGCACTCACATGTGCTGGTCAGATAACGTTGGGTGTAATATGACAAAATATGCTTAGTTGCTGACCAGCATAATCTTGTTGCTACCTGAAGACAATCATAGGATCAGTGCTTAACTGGACGATCGCTCATTGATCAGAGCTCAGACGTGTCAACATATGAAAGGCCGGTAATCGGACTCACAGCCGACTATGGCATTAGCATGTCGGCTGGGCCAAATGAAATTACTTTACGAAGCCCTCAGATTGAGCATATTGCAATGCCAGTTGATTATTAGTCTGTATAATAAATCCTAATATTGTACAACCGTGAAACACATGGAATACAAATTTTAATGTTAACAATAATTTATCTAAAACACAGATACAAAAACCGCCAAACAGCATGTTTTTCACAAGTTATCTAATAATTGTTTTTGTTTTGCCTGATTGCAAATGTTTCTTAAATGTATTATGATTTATGCACATCCCAACAAAATAGGATTGATAAGACTACGTTGTTATGGCATAAAACACTCCAGACTGTACATTAGTGTTCATAAATATAGTATTGTGTTGCTAAAAGTATCTATTACAATAATAGCACAACTGATTTGGTAGATATTGACACTGGCATTGTGTGTAAGTATATAAAGAATAGCCTATTACACAGGTTCTAGGCAAATCCAAACCAGTCTGATTGGTTCAGCTTGTTTGAAAATAAATGTGTCAATACATTTGGCTTCAATCCAGAAAAATAAAACCCAAGGGAAACATCTTGGCCACTGAGAGCAACATTACAATTGAGGCAATACAGGTTCTCGACATATTGGTAATATTGTTCCCTTGGTGAACTGCATTCTGGCCATCTGGTCTGATTTACACACCAAGATCAGACGAGATGTGTCAGTCTGTTTCCAGTTACTCTGATCACTAAGCCACATACACAGTATCTAAAAACGTGGTCCAAATGTCTCAAGCCAGATACGAGTTCCTTGAAAGTTGCGTGTTTATTTGCATCAGTGCCAAGAATGATTTGCATCAGTTGCCATTTGGCAGGCTGGCGATGATTAGCATGCAGCCACACTGAGGTTCTAACTTACCAACTGGCCCTAAATTTGTGACATTCAGCACTGGGCCAGTCACTTGGTTCAGGAGGATTATAAAGTAGTGTAAGCTATCCAAGATGACCTGGCAATCAGCTACCTAGGGTCTAGCCTCCTTGTTCTATAGGAGGTGAAGGTCTTTAGGGACAAACCAGAAGAAAGGAAACACTGTCGCAAATGTATTATTTGTGGCAAGTTCCAAATTTTGTAATCAGTTGAAAAAACCTTAACATATTTTTTTATTTCTCATACCAGAGGAACAAAATCGTTCTTGATTGGACTGATACTCTGACCCCTTGGAATGTAAATTTGACATCAACTGTTTCCCCTCCCAACTTAGTTATCTCTTGAATTTCTTAACACTCATTTGTGGACTGACATGTGGGTCACATGATATTGCAACGCTGTTCCACCAAAGAAGATGAAATATTGAGGTAAGAAGTTTCTTAAGAGGAAAAACAAATGTAAAATAATTATCTAATCCTGCCGGGTTTAATGTCTCAAAATCTACACATTTTGGTAACATCATAACATGATGAATAGGAATTTTACTTGATGACAGAGCATGCTTCCACATGACTGCCCTCTGGAAACTATCTGGCCACCTTTGGACATTCAGCTTAATGCATTCCTAGCTGAATAAGCCATTACTATGCCCAGCAATGTTGGCAAGTTTATCACGGTAAGGTCAGTGGCTATGGCCAGTGCGAGTGTGTGGATAAACTAATCAATACCAGCTCTACTCAGACATGTAGTTTAGGTCAACATACAGTGTCATTCACTGATTTACGGGCCGGGCCCCGGGCCAGGCCCTGCAGTGTGACTTCTCTCTCAGGTCAGAAACGTCTAATTTTGGCCGCGTTAATAACATCGCTTGGGGACATCAAGTTAACAATGTTCTGAATAGTTGTCCACAATTTGTTCTCTAAACATATGCAAATGATCACCGAAGTGATAATGCACTGTTTCACCCATAGAAATTATACTGGATCCACCTATTATGTCAGATATTTTTACCAAACGTAACTAAATAAGATAAGTGGCAGCGAGATGACTATACCATTTAATTTTCACTCTGACCCCTCCCCTTACATTTGATTCTACCTGGTGTGACTCTAGGACAGAACCACTACACTTCTAGCGAAACCAACCAAGCAAATGTTATCGCATCCATCAATGTGACATTCCAACCAGTTGAGTAGCAGTTTTCATAAAGACTACATTGTCCACAATGGGCAGTTAGTCCGGAGTGGGTGCGTTTCTGATCAAAAGATACTATTAAAATTACACTCAACAGCATGCACACATCAGACTTGAATCGGCATACCCAAAGAAAGCCAACTACACATTCACATAATTTGAATAGGTTCACATGTATGTTGTCATTCATGTCTCAACAACTAAAGCTACGTCTTCATCATGATTAAATTATGCTGCATGTAAAACTGTTTTTCTACCTCTAGCACAAACAAGGCAATAGACACAATGGGAGTCTCCAGGCTCTTTGAATATATGAATAGGTTTTTGAAATGTCAGCCAGAGTCACTTCCACAATTGTACAAGATAATATGCTGAAAGCCAGCAAGCAACACTGGGCAGAAGAATTACCATGCTGCGACCTCCATTAACAAATTTTATGTCACAGACAAATGAATAAATGTATGACTGAAGATCATTACGAGAGCAACGGGACAGATGTATCATCTGCTATTGATATGAGATGTTGTGCTTTCTAATTCAGGTTAGTTTCTGCATAATTCAGGTCAGCTTCTAACATCTAATTCTAGACCATGTCGTAGCATCCTGTTTCTGGAGCTGGTTCCAAGGCGCCTGTTATCCGGGTTATAGTTCACTATAAAATTGTAATTATGATTACACCACCTCAGAAATATGGAATTATGACTACGTTATACAATATTACAATTATCACAATTATGTATGTATCTAATCAAACTGCTAATTAATGAAAAAACAAATACTTTATAAAATTTGATTACACAGAATAATAACCTTGGTCACCTCAATATAACACAGCCACCTCACAATTAAAGGAAATAAAAATAAGGCATTAGCTAAAATCCTTTTCCATGTGTACGCAAAGTTTAACGTTGTATGTAACATTTGACAACATTAAACAAATACAGAAAAATACATATGTAGCATAAATTTGATTTTAAGCTCGGCGAAACCTAGTCGACTTGTAGGGCCATTCGCATTCGTTGTTTTGAATAAAATTCGATTCATGTGGAACCGTAAGATAAATGTTTGTTCCTCTATAATGACTAGTGTTTGTATTACGTCGGAATATTGCACAATAACTCGTTCTGACGCTCGTTTCCACCCAAAAGCTATACTTGTAAACATGCTCTGAATGCATGGAAAGGGTCGGCCTGATGCCAGTTTGAGTCATAAGTGACGTCACATCTCGGCATCCCGAAAAGCGTGCCAAAAATATGCATATTCAAAAATGTCCGGATGCACACCATAAAATGTGGAATTTCTAATTCATTGAATTTTTTAATTTTTTTGGCTTTGTAGACGTGGAAATAGATAGCAGGATGTAATATAACATGAATTCGAGCAATAGATGTTTTTATTCCCTTTAAGGTCATTCCAAGACAGCAAAAGCAAATACAAACTTATATCTGGGTACTTGTGGGTAGCTTGTGTGACAATAACGTCAGTGACATCATAATGTATTTGCACATGGTATTTTTCTGACCTTATTTAATTGATTGTAATAATTAATGCACAATGTCTAATACACCACCAACAAAATGTCACATTCCACGTGGTTACTGTTATCTTCAACAATAATGAGATAGTGGTTACATGGTATTTTTATAATTTTATGCCCCATCATTAATTACTGCATATATAGCTACCAAATCTGTTACTAAGACTTGACTCAACACCTTACTTCAGACTTGATTAGTGACTCAAAGCTGATTCATATCACTGACTCTGTCCACGCCTATATATAAGCACCAATCTACCACACTTTGGCCTCCCCAGACAGCCAATATACACGATTAACATGGCATACACATTACAAATGACTGCAGTGCCAACCCCACAGACACTGATATCACACACACACACACACGAATGCAATGTTGGATGCAAGATTAGAGTTGCGAACAATAAAAATAACTGTGTCATTCGCCTGGCTGCACAATCGTGATTCGTATTGATTGAGGGAGGATCCGTGGAAAGCGTGACGTAGAATACTAGTGAGGAAGAGACGTGCCTGTTTGCCAGCAACATCAGACTGATTGGCCTGACTGTGTAGCATACATCCAATTTGGGTTGTCAATGTTGATAGCGTCTGCCACTAGCATGCGCCGAAATGCGAACAGCAATCCCCAAATGTATTATTGTTATCGCAAGTTACAGATAGATCTATATGAGAAAAGCATGTCAAAACAGAGTAGCTTTTTCACACTAAAACAGTTCATCATTCTGACATAACCGAAAGCCAAGTGCTAGTGTATCTGTAAACAAACAGGTGTTTCTTCATGCTATTTTTTGGAAGCTGTTAGTATAAATGATCTAGATCTATATTGTAACATATAATACTAAACTTTTATAGTGCTTATATTCTTGAGCACAAACCTTAGCTCAGAGAGATATCATTACAACTGCTTGTGATGTCATTAAAACCTTATGCCTAGGTAAAATAAACAGCTTATGCTGCTGTGATTTAGAATTCAAAATGCCATTTTGTGTTGGTAATGAGATTGGACGTTGGCAGATAGTAAAATTTGCACCCTCAGACGAAATATGAAATGAATCGATAACACAGCCATACATCAAGGCATACATTCATAGGCTTAAATGTCAGCTTGTCTAAATTCCAAAACATCCCACAGCGCCTAGCTCAGATATGCATTATATAATTGAATTAATGCATTCAAGTGTTACAATGTAACCATGACTACATTCAGCCTCCTAGTGATTTTGGAGTTATGATGACAAAAATTAACTCTGTAAATATCCTTTTTACGCAATAGCCAAACCTGCTTTTTTAACAGGCTTTGCATACATTTGTGACTCGTGGTAAAAATGTATCTTGATGTATGTGGTTATTTTACGATTATCAGTCAATTTTCATATAACTTTAAAAAATGAATATTTGTTACACAAATTAATTTCAGACCACCTCACGGGACTGTCAGATCTATTTTGATACCCATATATTATTGCAGTTGTTGAGACTATGGGGACTCAGGGAGTGCTAATTCAGCTATCTAGACAGGGCAGATCAATGAATATGTTTCCATGTGGCAGGCATCAAGACATGACTTCTAACAGAATACTAAAAAAGCACCAAGGTTAGTTGATCACAGACCTGCACTGGTATTCTAGGAACACGTTTTTTTGCATTATTGCGATGCCATAATAAACTGCCAATAGAATATGGATCTAGGGAAATTAATCCCAGGTACATTACTGCTGCGGAATTTGCACCCGACAGGTTTATATTCTAATATGGAACATTGACCACTGTATTCTTGCCAGTGTAAAACATAGACCTAGGATAACCACCTAAAGTACTGTTTTTTTCTTAGCAAATTTATCATATCCAAATTCACAGGACTGTACCTCAATAGTTACCTGGATACCTCTAGGCTAGTTGCTATGGAATTACCCAATATGATCTCAGTGTTCTAATTACTAGCGAGGAGCCAAGATTTCCTGAGTGGCAGGCTGCATTTCTTGGTTGAATTGTTGGGCTAATGTTAGATTCAAGGACTTCCAATGCACATTGCAACTTTTGAGTGTTCATTGTTATTAACCCTTTATTAAACACAACATTGTATGTAGCTATGCTTGATTTTGTGCAAGTATGACATCATAAATTTACACATTTTAGAATACTGCATTACCTTTCAAAATCATTTAGTGACATTCACTAAGTAATTAGCAGCCCAAAAGCAGATGATTAACGTCTGAATATTTTTAAGTAGTCTACACAATTGACTTATTGAGTCATGTGAACATTTTAAGAGGTTCAAAGTCCTACATAGGGTGAAGTGGTAGCTATTGATTCAATGACAGCTTCACGTTTTGGGCAGTTCCGTCTGTACAAGGGAGAATAGGCAGTGTCAGTAATATCTGGGAATTTCATTATAAGTTTGAATCTGCCAACAGAGTATACACTATACAGTTGCTATTATGAAAGACATAATTAAACAGCTTCACTGCAATGATGCGAGTCCGAGACAAACATTTATTATGTACAAGCTGTAATATACCATAACCTAAATCAACAATGAAGACGAGGCCATGTTACAATCCAAAATCCTGGACAGATATGTACAGATAAATGGTTTCTGATTCTCTGAGAGAAATACGAATTCAACAGATCTAGTAGGCGTGATAACAGGCCAAAGATATTTATGTGACCTCCTGTTTGTATCAAATAACACTTCTATTCATAGCGTATTTCTAATTACAGACTTAACCCTGCCCACCTCTTTCTATTATGCATGCTTCAGACAGACATGATGGTGTTATCTGTGTATGTCAGAACCTATCCATCAATGCCACATGGAATGTCTCCCTTCCTACTTCTACAAACTACAACAAAGGAAACTGGCAATGCAGATAACAGTGCAATTAAGGACAGGGGCAATTTATATGAGGCTTCCCAATTTAACAGCATGCACTGGAGAGATGACAGGTCAGAGTCTAGGATGAGGGGCTTTAGCACAAAGACACTGACACAAGTAAATGGTGTGATGAGCCTACTCACAGTTGAAATGAGGCCACTCTAAATGGGCTGCCCTGCAGGATAGATCCGTATGAGAGTAGTTCCAATGCCAGTGACCTGGCTCCAGCCATGTACGCTAACATTCACAGAGCCCCTTACAACACATGGCAAAACAAAATGGCTGTCGAGATGCTTGTTGCAATCAATAATTTACCCACTGCTATAAGTGCCGGACTGGAAACGCTGACTGGGCGTGACTCACCACGTGTTTACGCATGCATGATGCTTGTGCCTACTGACACATGGCAGACAGTCTCCTTTCTACGACAGCTGTAGGAAGTCCATCAATCCCACGCCAATAATTATCAATGAACATTTCTTATAAGTGAATAATTCATAACTGTGCCGATGTCGTAATTCCCAACATGCACCAGCCCCATTCAACAAGGTGCAAAGTATACAGAATAGCTCTCTATCAGGCCAAGCATAAAGGCTCCACAGACATAATTCAAATACTGCATGCTTTAATCTGCCAGCTAAGCAGCGGTTACAAGTGGAACAAGCATACAACTCTGAGACTAGAAATCCGGCATGTAATAAGTGTACAGCTGGATGCATATATAACAACGCAAAAAGAAAATGTTCATGTAAATGTATAATATGCAAGTGCAGACACCAAGAGATTTGTAAAAATAAACATCAATAATATAATTATGGTCAAAATGAAATCTCACTGCATGCTATAAAATAAAAACACAGCTACAACAATGCACAAAAATAGTAATGCTAGCAACGCAGTAAAATTGCCTTTACCCGAGGTCTCCATTCGTCTGCAGCAGGACAGAATTCATGCTGGTTACTGCATTACAACAGACAATTGTAAAACAGAAGTCACCACTACTTACCTGACTGGTCACATGTAAATTTAATGAGGCAAATAAATTTGTGACATATCCAACATAACTGGTCTTGCCCCAGGCAACACTGACCTGAATTTCCAAGAGGATTACTAGCTGCTTTGGGGGGAATAAGCCTGGAGGGCATCAGCCAGTAAGAACACAGCAGTGACTACTAGTTCATGGCTGTCAGTCAACTAATCAGATCTCCTATCCCCAAGCCAGCTGACCAAGACAAATTAGGTTTGGTGGCATGGTCCATTGTTGTTGGTAACAATGGACAACTGCACTGCCACCTGGCTATAATCTGTTATTGATTTAACCAGTTGAACAACAACAAAACACACAAGTAGGCACTGCTGATGCAGTGGGGAGGGGGGGGGGGGCAGGGCGAAGAATCATCGGCTCAATTTATTTTTTAAATATCACCAATTGATGTCTTGCCAGCACCGAGCAGAGTAAAATGTAAATTTATGACATTCATAGTGTTTTAGTAACTTTGAAATAGAATGATTGACTGAATTGCAATCAAGTCATAAATTAACGAATCTTTTTAATTCCATTTACATAGAACTTAGAAAACTCAGACAAACCTTGTAAAATTATACTTTTACAGTAGGAGAAATAATGCAGGCAACTGTTGAATTATTACTGTGATTTTTTTATTTTAGAGTACATTTTTGTCCAACCAAACACTACAGCAATAGTTTTGATCGAGAATGTTTTATGATGACATTTATGAAGGATGATTAATATTGTTACCAAAATGTCAGCTAGCCAAACATAGGGTCAAATAATTCTGAAAATATTTGAATACATTTATGGATATTATGTCATGTACAATCTCCCACGAAGATCTGTCATACTCTATTAACTTTGAGCTGTATGAGTTTATTTACCCAGAAATATTTGTCTAGTATTTAATTAAAGCATTAAGGTCTGCTATCGCCATATTTTTTCACCATATCTTCATTTTCTACAACAATAGGAACAACTTTGTATTCCGTACGGTTTTTATTATGTAAAGAGATAGCTGTTTACAAGTGTTATTTAATCTGGGCAACAATACCTCAGTGTATCTTGATCCACACTTGATAAGTCAAAATATAAAAGTATTACAACAAATGAAAAAACAGGTGAATTTGCAATCAGACACAGGTAAAATATTACAGGTAAACAAACAATCAGGGATGGGTCTAATTACACCAAATCAAATAAATTACAATTACTTTTCATTTGTCATTTCAATTACAATTACACAATTTTTAGATCAATTACACCACTAAGTTTTCAATTAAAATTACAGATGCATTAAGGAGACCTACGGAAAAGTTTATTAATGATATGGCATGCACTGACTGGTATGTAGGGTCGGAACTGGTCAACCATGAATTAGAATTGGAAGAACAAATGGTCTCAATATGAATTAAATTTATAAAAATCACAAAAACAAATTAAATTGGAATTGAAGTCAATAAGTGAGGTGCAAAGATAATTTACATAACAAAATATATAGTTTTTTGCACATTAATGACATTGAAGCCACAAAGGCTTCGCTTCAAGGGGCATACTTTCCCAGTCGGAAACTTCTAGTTAATAACTACAATTGCAAGTAATTAAACAAGCCAGGAAATCCATAATAAAATGCCTTTTTTTGCTCTCATAAGAGACAGTACTAACTGGTAAGAACTGCTATATTCCTCTTCAGAAGAAGTACTGTGACTCAGACAGCCTCTAGACCAGCTTAGCCAGTTTGCAGTAGCACCTTGCAGCCTGGTTAAAGAACAAAGAGGGTATCAACCCTTGGACAGTGACAGGAGATAATCCACCCTCCTCTGAGCAAACAGTTGTCTTGGACACTGCCAGCTACAGTGCATGGCTACATGGCTTCTTAATTAATTACCTGGTAGCTCTATTAGTGAATGACACATTGGTATCACAACTTAGGCAACAGGTATTTTGTCATTTTTTATTTTGTAGATCTGCCTGTGGGTCTTTTTTAAATAAAGCGTCAGAAAACCTGTGTAATTGTTTCAATTACACAAAATAATAAATTACAATTTGTTTTCAAAATCAGAATGAATTACAAATACAATTACGTAATTGGACCCAGCCCTGCAAACAATCAGTGTTAGAATGACAGGCTAATTTTATCAGAAGCTAACTAATAGTAGGTGTTATTTTGTGTTAACCATACACACTGCAGTGCCTATGCACCTATCCCAGCACCTGGGAATTGCATGATGCATGCAGCTCATGAAAAACTGCATAATCCTTATTTTTGGCACCTACTGCTTTCAGTTGATGTTGACTGCTGCCTGGTGGCTGCTGTGCCCAGACCATGGCTTAGACACCGTGTCATTATCAAGTCCAAACAGTTTCTTCATACCAACTATGTAGGTCAGGTCCTGGTGCACACAGCCAACATGTTTGGCTTGGCTGATAAACCATGTACAAGAGTCAGACAGTAGTCAGTGTTTATCCCAGTTGGGTACTATGGGCCCATTTCACTATGTACAACAATGTGCTCATGGATTGACTCCGAAGATTTACATCATTACATTTCTGCAACTGTTTCAACCAGTTGCAGTTGACTAATTTCCCCACGGCAGCAATGGCTTAAGCTGCTTTCACACCTACAGAATTAAAACGGTTTAACTAAACCGTTTTAGTCAAACCGGTTCATGTTTGAAAATTGTGAGCATTCACACATGCAATAGCTAAACCGTTTTAAGGAGGAAGTTGGTATGCGCACATGCGCAAGCTGGCATAACAAAATTGTTAACAATGTCCCCCTGACCCCGCCTCGGTGCCCTCGCTCAGGTCGCGGTTCAGACGATTGGCAATGCACCAATATATAATTATATTTCCTTATAAATCGGACTACCCCGATCGTCTCCCCACAACAGCCGAACTTCCCCGTCGTCCCAATTGTCGCATCGCACTTGCGGTTCTTTAGATTTTGCGTCGAACGAAGTCGAATACATGATTGCTCCAAAATGTTGTTTATGTTTACGTTATAGACTGGAAGCGACGAGGCGCGAGATCGAATGCGCATGACTGTGACGTGCTTAAAACGTTTTAGCTAATCCGTTTGCATTCACACTTGCAACTTGAACCATTTTAGCTGAAACGGTTTAACTAAACCACCTACTGAAGTGGATTAGCTAAACCGTTTTAGTTAAAACGTTTTAGCACTAAATCCCATTCGCACGTCTGTTTTCTGACTGGATTAGTTAAAACGTTTTAACTAAACCATTTTAAAGTGTAAGTGTGAACACAGCTATAAAAACACACCATAACAACGTACATTACAACATTTTTTACCCATCCTGGGCAGGGTGCAACATTTTGTGAAAACACATTGACGGTACATAGTAATTTCACAAGCAGAATGAGGTTTTATGGTGGAATGCCTGCATTATGAGCTCATGGACGGATCTTAGTAAAGTGACAAAATTCACCTGAGGTCACTTGGCACACTGCCAGAACAACACACAAGGATGTGAACTGGACACAACAAGCAGCATTACAATGTTCTGTTGTCCGGTGCACTATCCAGACCCTGTGGAATTGTACTGTTTTCCCTCGGGGTTGATATTTATACATGATGTCTGGCCAACTGCATATTTCCAACTTTCCTTCACACCATCAGAAAGATTATGCACATGTGCTTAAAATATGAATTATCAGTACTTAATAAGTCAGTTAGAAAATAGACTCGTACCTGTGGTGCCTCCATGTTTGGATCTCCGTTTCCTTCCCGATCTTCGCCCATCCCACGCTAAACTGAAACATGAATGAATGCATATGTTGGCAAAAGCGAAATCAGCTTTGACAATATGGCTGCAAGAAATCAAACGCTTATTTATCTTTGCCAGTGGCAAGATTCAGTCAATGTCACACCTCTCATTTGTAAAACATTTAAACTGTAATCGTCCGTACAAACACAATCTTTTATGGGATTCCAATTGAAAAGCACAGCAAAATAACAGTTATAAATCCATCTTTCTTGATCTTGGTTTGACTGCAGAAATGTGTGTACACACCCGCCCGTTCCATTGCAAAGTAGACATGTGTTTTCTCTCCCTAGTTGTTGAACTGCGACATATATCCAGAGATATTGCTGATTAAACTGTTGATCGATAACAGGAATAATCTTCTTTACAAGACCTGCACGAGTAGTATGTGCCGCCCAAATCAATATATTCCATGCATATATGCTGTGGGCATCGACACGTGCATGGATAAATCTGCATCAAATACAGGAAAGAATACCCAGCTGACTAATTTTGGCAAACATCCTAATCCCAAAACTAATACAGAGCAGCAATTGGCAAAATCTGCCTCAACAGATCATCCATCCCCCAAGGACACAGAAGTATCACTAAGACATTCAAGAAAACGTGCCAAATTCACCCTTGAGCACAACACTGACACGCCTTTATGACCATTTCAAATGAGAAAATCAACCTGCTTCATGCAAAATCAACTGACAACCAACATCTGAATGTTCAAAAACCTTTTGCAAAAGAACCTGAAATACACACAACATACCAGTAGAGATGCTAGCAATTCTATACACGTCTAGCTGTCAACAGAAAAAGCAGAAGAATGAGGCTGACTGTACCTGTTGAATCCACACAATACAAAAGAGTTGTCCTGTAAATAATCCTCTGTGCAAGCGTCCGGCAAAAGTGTAGCAGATAATCCTGTCGGATCCACTATATGCTATGAAACAGGATTCCAAATTCGAAACAGGATTCTACCACCGAGGAATTTCTTACTCATGTCCTACCCAGACCCACTCCTGCCGACAGCACATCCTGCGCCACTGTGAGCCAGCCAGCCGCAACACACATAAACTGTAAATCTTACTGGTGACTGGTGAGCCCTGCTTTCACCAGTGATACGCCTGCGCTAACCAGAGACAGGGGCGTGCAGATGTGACTCATTATTCAGACTGCGCAGCAGTTGACAGCCATCAACAGACTCAGGTCACTGAGATCTATGTATAGACAGTGAGGTACACTTCCAATTTTACTTACGTCTCACTCATGTAGAAATGTTTCCAACTGCCGCTAGAGCGTGACACAATTTCATAAAACAGTAGCTGAACAAACACACTGTCTGTTGTCCTTGCCGACTGGCTGTGTGTGTGTGTGTGTGTGTGTGTGTGTGTGTGTGTGTGTGTGTGTGTGTGTGTGTGTGTGTGCATTTTGCTATTTGTACTTCTGACAAAATGCCTAAATGTTCAACAAGGAATGCTGCGATACGTACAAGCCCATGCTTTTAGCATGGCTAAGTTCCTATGCATGAAACACATGTTACCCGGTACACAGCATCAAAAACTTACACACTTCCCAGACTGCCGCTAACTTAAAACAGCAGAGTTTGTGAAACCTAGGAAGTTATGGAAGTCTAACACAAATCCACGAATTGCTACTAGTTACACACATTCAGTCATTATATGTAGTAGAATTATCTCCCACTCTATGGCCTGTAACCCACCAAAATATTAGTCACAGCAGAAGTTTGGCACAACTCTGAATTACTCATAACTTTCAAGTCCACTTGTTTTGTGTTGTCCACTGCCAATTTTTTTGACAATTGTCAAATCAACAGCACTGTTTATATTTGATATAAATACACACAAGTTAGGTTTTGAGGACCAGCGTAAACAAAGCAATCATTATAAATCTATGGGCCAAATGTCAAATTTTATATGAAATAGGGTATGAGAACAAAACGTGAAGGACTATTTCCCCAGGTGAAATGGTATTTTTGAGAAAAAATACTTAAAATGGTTTTCTGCCGGATTATTATACCTTTGTATGCATACTATCAATAAAGTTCACTTCTATGACAATTACGTACCTCTAAGTGAATTTTAGTCATGGATCAAGCATGTCGATATCATGTAATCAAATCCATTATGCAATCTTTGACAGCCATTTTCTCAAAAACATTTTTCTTCAAATTTCTGCATTTGGAAACGGGATATCTCTGGGAATAATTATGCTATATAAATAATGTTTTCAGTGTTGCATTCAGCATATTCTACTGTGTGCAATGATCAGACATTTTTTTTAAATCATGAAGAGTGAAAGATATAGCCATATTTGTTGCCAAATTTTTTTTATTTATTTTACCCAAAAATTATTTACAAAAATAAAAACACATTTCAAAAAATGCTCTGATCATTGCACAATAGAATCTATAGAGAACATGGATTTGCAAGAATTATAACTATATGTGGGTTCAATAAAAAATGGCAGTGTTTCCAAATTTGCCAATATTTGCTCAAAATGGCAGCCATTTTGTTTATTACCATGGAAACGGGGGGTCTGGCCACAAAAGGCCAATATATATTTTACTCAGTAAGACCCATTTCATGCATTGGGTAGACAAATTTACCTGTTTGTACAAATTAAAAAATAATCATATCTATCTGCCGTGTCTGCCCTTAATCAACAAAAACCTCTCTCAACAATCATGATATGAATAGTAGCCATTTTGCTTTGCTTTTCTTTTGAATGTATGAAACATTGATCTAAATTGTATTCATTTGCTAGGTTCTCCATATAAGTCAGTCTTACAGTATATCATCTTTTGTAACTTCCATAAAATATTCCATAACGGGCATTGCATGATTGGTTGAACACACTCCATCGAAACTGTTTCCCAACTACAGTCTACCAGTATCTTCTTTTCAGGGAAAACCATTGAAACCGGACCAACAGATCAGTATCTCTCGTTTTTCTTTGATCCTTCAATCCATGCTCACTGTACAGTGCTCAGTATAACTGATGACAGTCTGGCAATACACAGTGGGCTTCCACCCTCTAGATGAGCGCCACTGCCTAACATTCTGTGACTAATACTGTTCCATGTATAGTCCGAATCAACATAAACAGGACCTAGGGGCAGCCAATCATTTTTTTTTCGTATCAGCCATTTTATTTATCAATTCTTTTTACTCATTCATCACAACAAAATACATTTATTTTGCCATAGTTAAAGATATCTTACATAATGTAAGTTACACTACTGTGATAACATAACATTTTGAAGCCACTGAACTTCAAGGATGTTTCTTATTTTCTAAACAAATTATTCTGGACAACCCATTTTCCAATTTGCGGCACCAAGAAATGCTGATTCAAATCAAATTTATTTACACAACACAAATCTAAAAATACAATCACAACTGTTTACAAATACTAAAAATACATTACATCAGCTCAAAATATATTACAATACTTACTCACTACTAAGATTAATACGGGAGAAACTATGAAAATAGATCCTGTAATATGAATACAATGGATACCGGTGGGTGAGATACGTATGTGGTTGTTGCATACATACATGGAAGTTCCGTGGCTGCACTAAGCAGTATCTAGACAAGGGCTATTGTCCAGATGCTGTATGTTCTCACTCCGCTTTCCAGAACCAGTGATAAAGGTAATATCCAGGATGCTGAAAAATGCAAAATAATATGACAATAGTAATACATGACATACAATTTCACTTATTAGCCATCATAGTAATACATGACATACAATTTCACTTATTAGCCATCATAGAAATCTAAATGTGTTTTAATCAACACTCATATTACAATGAAAGTATAATTTTTGCCATGCTGTTTTCTGTAGCCAATGATAATAGACAAACCTCGACTGCATGCACCACGATAAAAAATCATGTAACTGTCATTGCATAGATTCAGGTAACGATGTCAAAAATTATGCGTGAAATTACAAAAATTGTGATACACATAAAATTATGCTAACGGGAGCTCTGAATACTAGAACTTTACACTAGTTAAATGGCATACATATACTGGTCAGTATTTAAAGCTTGAGTAAATTGTTGTGTTTATATCATTTTGTTGTAGGTGTAAAAACATGTGAGCACCGATTGATTAAAAATAACCAGGAAACACCATGTCATAACTGCACATCAACTGACTCAACAAATTATATGATGTTCTAGGTTCAAAAGAAACATGCTGTCTGTAGAGGTGGATGCTAGAGCCTCTAAATCTTCTTAGGGGTCTGCAACTATTTTTTGGTAACAAACACCTGTCCTGTTGACCTTTGATACTTTTGTACTCAGACTACACAGAAAACATTGGAAGGTATGGATACATATCACCTGTTCTGCTGTGATCTTAATCTGGTATAACTTTACAAATAACATCACGACTTCCAGTGTGCAGCTACAGATACGGTTTCCAAACAGCTTACAACAGCAATGTACATAATAAAAATTTTCGTCTACACATCTGAAGTCAACAGACATTGTCTGTTGCAGCCAATGGCCACACAATTATGGAATGACAGATTGTTCAGATAGCCTGAGTTACAAACTTCACCCACTTAAGCAGAGTATGAGAAAACGATGCATAATATGTAGTAAATTTTACAGCATGAAAATGAATGTAAAAAACAGACATAGAATTAAAAGAATAGGACAATTGAGAATCGTTCAAAATTTGTATTACTGAGCTAAGTCTGCTCTAAGAGACAGACAATTCAGAGAATAAGCAAGTATTCCAAGTTGTGTACACATAGTCACATACAATAAATTTTTAATGAGATATCCATTATTCATAAAGACATAAATAACAAAATCCATTTACATGATCATATCAGGTCATTTGGGAATCAGGGGTAGAATTACCCACCACTAGTAAAGATTACGGCCAATTTACAATTAATGAATCCTTTTATGATCATTCGGAATAATCATAAAAGGATTCATTAATTGTAAATTGGCATCAAGCCGTCAACACGGAGACAAATGCTCACCAGACTAACTCCAGATTCGTTTGGCTGATATAAGGTTCATTAAGCCAAGTGAGAAATTAGTTAAACTACACAAGCGTTTCCTGGAGATCTATGTGTAACTGGACAATCAAATTTTCTGTTGACATCTGTTATTAGGACAGTGAAGTGTAGGTGTTGGGCCAGATGCCCAGAACACTACTAAAAGAAATAACGACTTAATAGTGGATATGTTCAGGAATGACCACCAAAGACTGGTTGGCAGATTCATCAGTTATCATGACTTTGGAGACACTGTAGCAATGCATTTTCTTGCAATTTCCTTTACCCATTGAGCAGCTGGTAGCTTGTGTGATAGAGGCGTCAACCACTAGCAACATGAAACAATGTATTCCCAACAATCACATTGTGACAATCATTGCAAGGATACTTTTCTTTCTGTAAAAAACAACTTGACCTGGAGAAAAGCAACTCAGGCTCAGCCTAAAATGTACCAACTTGACCTGAACATTAGCTGATATTTACCTGATAAATTTAGTTATTATTAACATTCTAAGAAAATCTGCAATGACCACTGTAAAAAAATGCTCACACAATTATCCTAATTCAGAATACTGCTTCAACATCAAGATAAACTGCTAAAACCAATCAGACCTGGGGCCCGAGTACATTTTTATGAGTACAAGTACGAGTACTTTGACGATGGATGAGTACGAGTACATTGCTAAAAGCTGAGTACGAGTAAAAGTATGAGTACATTTAAAAAAATATAAATATTAAATAATAACGTATTTTAAAATTATTAATTAATCTAATTTAAATATAACTCAGCACAAGTGAATATTAATGGCAGTTGATCAATTTTTTTATGAAGAAAACTAACAAAACCTCTATTTCATCAACAATGAAATTCACTTCATTGGCATTCATTTCAGTGGCATCCTATGATCTTATCATCTATTTGCCATTGCACAGAATGAACATGAGCTGTTCACAGGTTTAGTCTTTCAGGCTGCACTGTTCAGGGCAGAATACTTTATTGGCTATGCTAAATACCCTTTCAACTGGGGCTGATGAGGCTGGAATGCTGAGATGGTGAGGGACCAATTGAGCCACAATTTGAAAACTCAGAACTGCAGTGGGTCACTGTGACAATCTGTACATGGCTGACTGAGGTATTCGTTCACCTCACGTTAATCTGATGTTATAAGTTTGCAATTTATATTTTCTGATCGTAGACTAATAGTTGTTGAGAGGGTTAGCACATGTCCACATAACAGGCTCAGCATCCACCATCTTTGGATTTTTTAGCCAGGCTGCTGGCATGGGATTATACTAGTGTAGGAGACAGTCTGACTTGAGCCACCTTACTTCTACTGTCAGCCAGTGCCAAGTGGCATGGTCTCCATACTACATCAAATGCATTTCCTGTCTAACTGGTGGGTTAACTGCTAATTGACTCTTTATGGGTTAATTAAACAAACAGGTTTATGGCCTGAACTGCAAGCCTACAATTATTATGTTTGCTTAACAGGGTGTTTCTGACTGGGAAAAGATGCTGCATGTTGCCATGTTTGGGTATCATAGTCATTGTTATCAGAGAATGAGGTTGTACTGGGATGTGTAGGGATGGTAAGGTTGTATACTATCAGAAATAACAAAGTATTTAAAAAATAGTTGAACATTTAAATATTTCAGGAAAGTTTCATTTTATAACCAAATATATTTATTTTTCCCAGTACATATTGAGAAAGTACTCAGATGTACTCGTAAAATCTGAGCACAATGAATATGAGTACGAGTCCATGACCCATAAGTTTCATGAGTACGAGTACTTCAAAAATGTACTCGAGTACACGAGTACCGAGTACTTTGGCCCCAGGTCTGAAACCAATCAATACCAAATCAGGGGGCAACTACGAAGAACAGCACTGAAGTAGCTGTTCAAACACAGAAAGCGACCAGTACACAGAAATGCTGAGTATGATTAGCAGTAACTAGACAGCCAGGAGTTTTGATTATGCCCCAAGTCCTAGCCTGACTTGTTATACAAGAACAAAATGATACTCCATGATTTGACACTCTCTATCCATTGCAATAATTTTCCAGGCTGCCATAAACATTTCCCACATCCACAACTAGGTAATTTAATGCAAACCAAGAGCACAAGGTTGTTTAACATTTAATGACCAACAGTTCCCCCAGACACAATTTTCATGCCACAGGCAATAGATTAGGTCTTTCATGATACTGTACAGGCAACTTCAAGTGTTTCCAACACGTACACAAACAGCTCATTTAACTTGCGGAGATATAAACTTCATTCATGATTAGAGGAGACGCTTTAACCCTCTCAAGGCCAGAATAATGCAAATATGTGCCTGTTATTGAATCGTATTAAATCAAGAGAATGTGCTGTGAGTGAATCATGTGATATACTCGGGTTGCATGAATGCAAATAAAAAAATAATTTTTGATCCGATTCAAATAATATGTTCACTACATCTGAAGAACTAATTCCTGGTGTAACTAGCCAAGTATGTGACATATATATATAATTTATTACCTAAATATGAATTGCTAAATTTTGACCAAAATAAAATACTTAACTAATTTTCAACAATTCATTATTTTAAACATTTTTCATTAATAATTAGCGGTTACATGCTGCGTATGAAATGTTCATAAATTACTACGCTACAGAATGGAAAACTAATTAAATGTCTATGGTAAATAAAATTGAAATAATTTCGGTTTTTCAGAGTACATGTATTTTCAAGATTTTATAGAAAACGCCGTTCTTTGTGATCATAGCCGTCATCCCGTCTGAACTATTAAGTCAGTGTTATATTTAAAATGCGTAACCATAGTGCAAAATATTCCCCCGATGGCAGCGTTCGTTATAAACTCAATTCGAAAATCCCATAAGTCCGAATCACTGGAGTTCGACATAATGACAATGTCGAGAATTACATAAAAGCTAAAAAAACACCACCCGCTTCGTCGCGCGGCACATTAATACTTCTTTACAACAAAATAGACCGCTCAAAAGTTTGCATTTAATCGTAGAAATCGCCTGCGGACGCATGTTTTGGGATAATTCCTGGGTGCTTCCATGTTTATGCCCGCAGCAAATGTTAAACTTTAATCTCATTGGCTGAAAATCACCATTAAAATGTTCACTGCGTGGCATAAAAGAGGGACCGGAAATTGTGTGTCGCTGTGTTCGACTACAAAACCGCGTGGTGGTTGGCGCTATTTAGCCACGGAAATCGCCATCATTTCTAACTTTTGACGCTTCCCAATGAAACATCAATATTATTATGTGCTAACTGCCGAAATAAATTTCCGTTATTGGATGACACTGTTTCGCGGTACCAGTTTAAATGTGCCCCTGTATTCGGGCGTATTCAGGCGTTCTGGCCGTGAGTGGGAGTTGGGTTGATTCGGGCGTTCTGACCATAAGAGGGTTAAGTACGTAGCCCATTCTACCAAAATTATGATCTTGCCGTGTCGTATTAATTAAAGCAATTATTGGAACACATTAATTTCTCTCAGAGCTACAACATTTCTGAAAACTGAAGCAAAAGGTACACAGGTTGTACGAGAAAAAACCTGTCAACTGTGACTACTACTATCTGCTTTTTTATGGAGAGTTTTGTTTGCAGACCAACAAAATACAGCTAGAAACTGCTGCACTAATGAGCTACATGTCAAACTGAAGATAACCTTTGATGAAGAGTCAGAAGTACCAATCAGGAGACAACTGCATTACTGGAGCTTGAACTGGAGAATGCCTTTCATGCAGGTGTATTGAAGCCTTTTCAATGATATAACAAGCTTCCATGAAAGCAGTGGGAACCTAAGCGGGATTCTCCTCCTTATGTCAGTTCAAATGATGAGACATTCAGAAACCAGCCGAAAACATTACTCACAAGGCACAATCCATCTATCTGAAGTTACTGGCTAAAACTAAAAAGATAGGTATCCATAGGTGCAACTGATTGCATCTCTGTACAGAAGTGACAGAACATAACAATGATGATGGTTGCTAATCACGTTATTGTTCAGGACCATCATAACCCATTTGTAAAATTAATAAAATATGCTAAAATATTTAAAGAAATTTAAACACCTTAACACATATAATGTAGTTTGTATATATATAGTTTGCTGTATTGTAAAGGTAAGTAAGTTCTTATATAGCGCAGTATCTACTATCCAGTCCTCAGAATTGTTCAAAGCATTTTACACTTCACATCCTAGCAGACCTGTTCAATCACATGCCATCTCGACTTCTCTGGGAAGCATTCAGCCATGATGCAATTAATGCACAAAGACTATTTGTACACAAATATCCACCACCATCTATAGCCAGGTACTCATTCATACAGCTGAGCGAACTGAAGCAATGTAGAATAAACGAACTTGCCAAAGGTTCAACACCGTCGCACAGAATTTGAACCCAGGTTCTCTCAGTCGAGAGTCCGAAGCTCTTACCGCTGCGATCCTACTTAGTCATCCCATACAAGAAAAAAATTCACGTGGAGTTTGACGTAAATTTTCCAATGTAATTGAAAAACTCAGATTGGAACGAAAAACAATGCTATATCATCATATCATACACGCTAATAATAGATTATCATGATGTATGTACATTTTGTATGACTTGTCCTTCACCCACATACTTGCAAGATGGAGAAGGTTTGTTTGGCAAGTTACCAAGTGCAGGAAGCCAGGAGCTAAGCTATGAGTTGGCATCTGGTTAAAAAAGTTGTGTAAGTTATAACATAAGCCACCCACGCAAACACCTTACTCATGGTTACTGGATGCTCACTGCAATAAGTGACACCTGGTCCACAGGTCATATCAATGTTAACTTTCATCCAGAATGTCAACACATCTTTTCAGCAAGCACAATGGTAGCCTGGGAAGCAGAAACAGACCATTCAGGTATGTCAATGACATTACGAAAACAGCAAGTTTCCAATAATTCTACACAAGCTATCAGCATGGCAGGCCAAACCTCATCCTATGTTTGACATCAGCAGTATGTCATCCAGTTCTGATATATACATGAGGCCCTTAATAATGGCAACTACTTTGCTGAATGTCCCTAAACCAGTCAAATACGTTCCTATCAGCCTCACTGTGAACCAAGTGTTGGCAATATGCCTGTCTGAGTCGATTATACGGTAAAAGTCAATACCACACTTGCAATCTTGGAAACAACAGATAACTGCACTGCAAACCAGAGCTGTTTGTTACACAACATTTGAACCAGGCAATTAGTCAGGGACGATTGCAAAAAGTTTTGGAAAATCAAAACAGATTTCTGTTTCTCAAATCGACAAATGTGGTATTACTATTAATTATGATTATTAATTAATTAATAATGATTTTAAGTTTCTTTTGCTTTCAAATGAAGCACAAAGCTCTTCCTAAATTTAATTCAATTTAAGTGAATTACATTTCAACGTGAATATTTCAGAAATTGGTACTTTCCCAGGTTTATTTCTGCTACTTTGCAGTATTCCCTTGGTAAAATGATGGGCAAGGTGGGGGGTGTGGGGGCATGCCCAATTTTTTTTAACTGAGCTGAACTACTGATATGTGATGGCATTCTGCCTCGCTCATCATATATGTACCAGGGGAAAGACTGCTTTGCACAATCACATAAATAGCATAGTAATAGTACACATTCATCAAATCCATGTTTCCATAGCTTTGTTTTTCATTTGGCAAGCACTGTCAGCTGATGCCTAATTTATCAGAAATCACTAGTCTTAATATCATTACCCAAATCCACAGGGAATACAGTTAAACTGTGCAAATAAAACAGTGAAAATTGCAACTCTATGGGGACATGCTGTGACAGATAAAATAACAGCCAGACACCTTCCTCTGCTGTGGAAAATGACAAGGATGGGATATGACTCAATTAGGAAATGTGGATGGATATCTGCCCCAGATAAGGGTCAATGATAACAAGAGCTAGGCACTCCGGAGCCTTTAAAGTATGCTAGAACACACAGTACTACCCACGCAGCCACCTACTCATGTCTGCCTGCAGACCTATACAAATAACATTAAAAGAATTATCTATTATATATATATGTCAATGACACAAAAGTGAAAAGCAAAACAGTGCCAACATTTGCATTATATATTATTTAACATAATTTATGAATTGCTTTCAGTTTTAAGGATTAACAAATATGTAAATCGATACAGGACATTCAAATATCAAATGCAATCCCAGTACATTCACAGAAAGATAACAGCCCAGTGAAGGAAAACAGATGGCCATCATAAAGAAACACGTGACAACTAACAAGTGAAACTGCTTCTGGCCATAGTTCCATGGGCCAATTTCTAACGATTTGTGGCAGCTGCTAACAGTACGTTAGTGTAAAAGCTGGTAGAAGTGAACATGACAGCGTAGTAATATGTCCTGATAATGGTGCTTGGTTACGCATCTATTTCATGGAATCGCAGACATATTCCATTTCCACTCTGCCTGAGGGGAGTCCAGAAATGTATTATTCACATGAGGCATAAACTGACTCAACCTTTGAAGTGTTAAGATGTTAGTTGTTACTGGCAAGGGAATGTTCTGATATGGCTAGTTGATGTATTCATTGTGGAAAATGCTTGATATTTTCATAAAACGTGAATAACGCTGTATGGTATGCATACTGAAAACCAACATTTTGTGGATTTTGTTTTTAGCAATGCACTATGTGTACATGTTGAGTTTTTTCTCTGAATTATAGTCACCAACTACAACGAATCCAACAAGTTGTGCAACATCTCAACATGTAGTCAAGTAAACTCACACAATCTGAATCGGTATCACTCCAGGCTAGCTGAACATGTTGAACAAGCTGTGGAGATCAAGATAATTGTTCAACAACACAAAAATCAGTAAATGTTTGATATCAGTCACAGATAAACAATTATCTGGTATAAGGTATGTGAATGCAACACATGGCTATCGATTAGCAAAGTGCCATAACAGCTGATGGTATTGAAGTTAAATCCAATTATAGGCTACTACAGTCCTGACAAATATGCCAAGTAGTGATCCAAAAGTTCCAAAGAATCCAAACTATGCTTATTACTGGTCATGTGGGTAGATATATTGATGGAAATAATGACACAAACAATAACCCGGTGTAACTTCACTATTTATACAAGGTCCTCTTTCGAACTAGTAAAGAAATAGCTGTTCTGAAATAAAATGTTTAAAGACTTAGAAAGGCTCTATGATCGACCTCAAGCAGTATATAAAAGTGACCTACACATTTGTTCGGATAACAGTTCTAAATGCCTTTAGTGCACAACTGGCGACAATAACAGTATGCATACACTCCCATACAGTGACCTATATGTGCCAATAGTGTATTGAACAAAACTGTCAGCATTTTATGGAACAAGACGTCCCTGTCAGCAGGCAAAGATTAACTCAGTATTCAGAACACACTGTGTAATCACGCTCACCCACATTCAATATGTCGGGGAATTACTTCCCTAAGATGCTGATCAGGTTGGTGTACATGTACATACACATGTTTACAAGTATGAAGGCGGGTACACACACGGTCACACACACATCCTGCTGGGCATGAGTACAATATAAACACCAGGTGCATTTGATTCAGTGTGTCAACTACTAGAGCTATGATTAAACTGTCCCAATCATTTATGTGACACATTCCTGCCATGCTATCATCTAGTCTACCCAGCAACCTCTTGCTCATTCAGATGATTCCAGGACATTGACAGTGACAACAGCCTACAATTGGCTACAAGATAGCATGCCTGTGTATACCAACTCCCCGTCTTCACACATCTAGAATCATGCCATTTTTATCTCAAACAATTTTCTTGTAAAAAATTGCATGCAAATTTCACACAAAGTTAACCATTTATAAATATGCTTTACTGTAATTAACACTAAAAGTACATAACATATATGGATTGAATAGGTGTTACTGCAAATCTGCTATCGTTTATGCGAAGAAATAATTGACAGTCACTTGAGAACAACTTGAAACTTATGATATGGGTCAAATTAAATGAAAACCACAAATTTCTATTATAATCACAAGTGTAGTAGTGTACAGGTTATAATCAGCCTTAATTCAATAAGTTAAATCTCATTTTGGTGTACACCAAGAAATATTTTGGTCCCACAGCTTACATGCATATATGACTTAATGTTCTCTTCTACTTATGTCTTGCATGTTTATGCATAATTTGGGTGTTATATATTCCGAGGTGAGTTGATTCAAGCAATGGCATTGTAAATAAACAATTTGTAGAAACATGTATATTGACAGCTATTTTTATAAGTGTAGGAAGTGCATGCATTGTTTATTTATCTTGCTTCCCAATGCAAGCAACGTTTCAATTAAGTAGAATTACAACATCCACCAGCGACGGCTGCAGTTGGTGTCAGCTGTGAGCCGGTGACTGGATCTGTGTTGAGCCTCTACTAGTAGGCAAGGGTCTCGCCTTTCCAGTTAGTAAAACTGCAGTGCCCAATATTTGACATGCGGTGGACGAAAATGCACACTAAAATGTCAGTATATGCAACCATAGCAAGACGATTAACCTGGTCATGGATATTATTTTCTTGCCTAAATCTGGGACTTGGGACATATTTCGGATTAGGTCTGTGTGTCTATGAGTATTGCCTTTCCAATCAGCAGTTTTTAAAAATCATGTTTCCCCACTTATTTGAACCAAAACATGAAAATGTATATGCTTCAAGTACCAAATCATGTTGACACCCTGTGGACAGCATCAGTAACCTGCCTTGTCCAAAACTAAGCCGACAACTGGTCTAGATTGTACATGCATCTTAGCATGTCACTTAAACTGATAATCATTTTATATACCATGATCAGAGATGTTAATTATATTACATAGTTAATATATATATACACATGGCCTACTATTTTTAAAACAAATATTATATGTTAGTCATTTTATGCAAATCCGAACATTATTTGCACTGTTAAACATATTACATGGTCTAAACACATTATTTGACACTCGTATTTGCCTGCGTGGATGGCTTTGTCAGGTGTAACCCAAATCAGACAAATTATGTGTTGTGTCTTGTGATGGAGTGCTTTTGAGGCATTACAAATTAGAAAATGTCAAAATTACAAAAATTAGGTAACACTTAGCCCAGCATATAAACAATAATAATTTGAGCTAGGCGTAGGTTTGTAAATTATTACACGTATATAGCAGAAATAACATGCAGGTTTGATAAAGAAACAAACTAACGAGTGACATCAAATTCCGTGCTAGTTCGAGAGGTACGAGATGCGTAGCCGGTCTGAGACTGATACCCTCTCAGTGATTAATACATCCAGGAAGTTAGCAACAACTGTGCAAGTTAATGTTACGCTATTCATGTTTTGAAATATATCTAATTTAGTATGTGCTAAATGCGTGGAAATAAGTGTTGCAAAGCGGACAATAAACTTCGTAGAAACCGTAGTGCATATTGTACAAAAATCAAAAATGGCGGGCATACGCTGGTGCCGGAAAAATGTTGCCCATCACCATCGTTCCATTGCACAATCGTTGTATGTTATAATACTTGCAACTATTCCACACATGTAAACACTTACGTTCCGAACTTGAATGTGCCTGGCAAATAACTAAGGTGCTTGTACGTACTTACCGAAAAGTTGGGATACTCCACAGCAACAATTATGCAAGTAGGTCAAACCCAAGGAGTGATAACTGACGCACTGAATGGATACCTCGCACCTGGGGCATTAACAAATCACTACGCATTATTTAAAACGAATGAGTAATATGTCATAACATCTCAATTACTAATTATTAAAATATGTACAGTAAATGCTAATTTCATTATAGGAATAACTGCATTACTTTGTATTAGCATTCTTAAACAACCTATGACATAACCAGTAAAACACTACTGCACTATGTTGCTTGCGGATACATACATTTCATCGAGTCTGTTTTCAATGCAGAAAAATCAAGGTGTATTTTATAGTACGGCTGTGAACAACTCAGGTGCGAATCAAACATAAGCAGTGGCCTCTGTGTAACATAACTTGTATTAATTATAGTGCATGGGTCTGTTTTGCGTTTAATTCGGATTGTTTATAAATAATAATAATAAAGGTTATTTTACCGCGCGATCTCTAACTAATAGTTAATAAATGCGCTCACAATATAGAAACATTATAAAAACAATTAAAATAATATATAAATTAGTTATAAATTAATTAATTTACAAAATAAAAAATAAATTAATAAAACGTCCTGTAAATAAATCTTGCTATTGTCCACCATAAGTTTGTTTAAATAAATATGTCTTCAGGTGACGTTTAAATAAAAACACAGACGGAGCATCTCGTAGAGTCAATGGCAGTTCGTTCCATTTGGCCGGACCAGTTATGCCAAACGCTCGCTTGCCGATGGATTTTGATGCTCGTGGAACTGCAAGCTGAAGATGGTCATGAAGCTGCCAAAGACGAGGGTTGCGAGTTCGTGGATGTAGTAGATGTGCAAGGTACTTCGGCGCCAAACCATGGAGCACCTTGTAAATATACACAAGTACTTTAAACACAAAGCGTTGTCTGACTGGCAACCAGTGCAGAAGCGCCAGTACTGGCGTGATGTGTGAAGATATAGGTGTGAGGACAACTAGGCGGGCTGCCCTATTGTGTATCTTCTGGAGACGTGCTAAGTGAAATTCGGTTAGGTCCAGCAGCAGAGCGTTGCAGTAATCTAAGCTTGAAACAACCAACGCAATGACCAATGAATGACAGACAGGCTTCATGATATAGGCCCTGATGGAGCTAATACGTCTCAGATGGTAGTTACACTTCTTGCAAACAGCATCAACATGCTGCTTCATGCTCATGTGAGTGTCAAAGTGAGCTCCCAAATTCCTGACAGAGACAACAGGTTTTATGTTGACTCCACCAACAACGAGGTACTCTGGAAGTCCAAATTTCTTTAGATGATAGGGACTGAGGGCCACCATAAATTAAGTCTTAGTGTCGTTTAGCTTGAGTTTATGCTTAACCATCCAACATTTGACCTCACTGATGCAGTCACTAAGTCTCTGAACAGCGCACTCCAAGTCACCAGATATGTGAGGACAGTAGGATGTGTATATCTGAAGATCATCAGCAAATTTATGATATTCCACAGAGTGCCTCGTTAGTATGTTCTGCATTGGTGCTGTGTACACAGTGAACAACAACGGACCCAACACCGAGCCCTGTGGAACACCGTATCTCACAGGGCGTTCTTCAGATGCATCCACCCCAATCCGTAGACGCTGGGTACGATCTGACATGTACGAACCGAATCATGCAAGTGCCGCGCCAGATATTCCCAGGTGGCTATGCATAGTCTTTAGTAGGATAGCAGCATCGATCGTATCGAACGCAGAAGATAAATCCAGGAGAACCAGAAGGACACCCCTGGAGTCTGCCATGTAACTGGTGATATCGTGCTGCACTCTCATTAAAGCAGTTTCAGTGCTGTGTCGGGGTTTGTATGCCGATTGTAGCTGCTCGTGAAGGCCATTGTCACTTAGATGTTGAATAAGTCGTTTGGCTGCTACCTTTTCCAAGACTTTAGACACGAATAGCAAACTTTAAACTGGACGGTAATTTTTCAGCGTGTTTCGATCCAAGGTCGGTTTTTTCAACAGCGGTGTTATGACAGCCTTCTTGAGTTCCCTCGGAACAGTGGCCGACTCGAACGACATATTGATAAGATGAGTCAGTATTTGAATATGAGCAGGAAGAGTGCTCTTTAGTAGTGATGTAGGTAGAGGGTCCAAGCATGATGACTTGGGTTTAGCATCCTGGATAATTTTCTGCACTTCACACATACTTGCAGCACACATTTCAGTCATAGGATGTTCAACTACTCTCTGTGTCGCAGTTTCGATATCGCTCATGTTCGTTTCCGAGGCATCAATTTCATTCATGATTTTCGCAATGTTTTCTTCAAAAAAGTTCAGAAACTGGCAGCATAATTTCTCCCTTGAATCAGAAGTTTAAACCCCCCCCTTCTTTTGAATCCTCTTCAAAAATTAGCCCACTGGCTCTAATATATGTCCCTACAATGAAATATGCATACATAAGTATGCATATATAAATATTGTCTTCGGATATTTTTTGTTTGGGATGGGGGTAGGATTAACCCAGTTTTTTTATGAACCCCTCCGAAAACGACCCGAACCCCCCCGGGCTGCATTGGTCAAACTGTTCGCACCTCCCAAACATCTTCTCTCGCTGAAGAATGACTCTTCCCAGGTGATACCGCGTACGCTGTACATATGCACACAATTCTTGCCTCTTGCATGTAGACATATAGGATATGCTTCTAGGGGGTCGGACTACACCAATGTTTACACACACGCACGCACGCACATTTTTTATAACGGTGCCATTTTTGAACAAGTTCAAGTGATAAAAATGTGCCTAACGCATCGACACCTTTTTCTGCACGAACACTCTTTTTTGCAACTCCTCTCGGGTAAAAGAACCTCCTTGGCTTCAGGAACCCCTTCCACTGATTACCACTTAATTAATCCTCTTTGTATGAGGTCACACACAAGGCCGACACCGAAGAACACAAATGTTGCCTTCGTCACCTGGCCCCAGCTCCACCGATAGCTTTCATCTCCCGCTCCACTGATCTTCCTCGCGACTCCTTGGGTCTCCCCTCTCTTGCCACCAGGGGGCCCAGCGCTTGGATACTCTTGGCATGGATGTTACCGGCATTCTGCAAATAATAGTATGTTCAATCCATCTCCATCTGCGGTGTTTAACCTCGAGAAAGATGGGCTGCATAGTGCATACAAGTCTGTCCTTTCACGGAGTTTCGTGGTGGATATTTTATCTGGCTAGTAGGTTCGCAGTATTCTCCTGGAACACTTGTTTCTGGCATATACATTTGATGAACTTTCATGATTCCGTCCCATATAGTAGCACACTCAGGACGTTGCTCTTGAACAGGCATATATTGGTTCTGTTGCTGATCTTGTTGGTCTACCAGATGTTCTTTAGTGCTGCATACGCCTCTCTTGCCTTGTTGGTCCTTCCCTTGATCTCAGCCTCCGAGTTTCCATATTTGTCCCCTTTGCCCCAAGATAGGTGGATTCAGTTACCTCTTCATTGTCCCTTCCTCCAATCGTAATGGAGTCTGCTGTTTGGCTGTTGTTTTTCCGGCATTTTTGGCAAGTTTCTCATCCTTTCTTTGGATGTCTCCGTAGCGGTGCGACAGAAGAGATATGTCATCTACAATGTCTACAGATCGTCTAGTCTAGCTTTCCTCACGTCTTCAGTAGACGGTGGGTCTGTGTTGACCTCTAGGTCATCTTTGCTTTCTGGAATTTATGTTTGATTGCTTGGTGCTTCCTTGTTGAGGATGGTCGCGAAGTGTGTTTTCCATCTCTGGGTCTGTTCCGCTGCATAGATGACAGCATCGACGTACATATCGTTATTATTAAAACCGCCGGTCAGCGTTTTGGTTATCTTATGTAGTGTGGCCATGTTGTGTGTCTGTGCAGCTATTTCTGTTCGTACGCCAGATTCTCGATGAAATTTTAACTTCTTTATCCAGTTCTGAGTCTGTAGCCGTTCCTTCAGTCGTTGCAATTTGGCTTCGTTTAGCTTCTTTTTATGCTCATTTGCGTTCATCACTTGTTATCCATGTATCTAGTTTGATCCATTCCTATTTCCTTTTTCATCTGTATCCTAAACGGTTTTTATTTGTTTCCGTCAGTGCCTTATTGAAACTGTCGATGCTCAAATCTTGTTTCTCTTGGAGTACGCGAAAGTGTTTTTTTAAGTCCAACTGGAACGTTTTCTCTGTGATATGGTTCTTTAACTTTCCTGTGCCAAATCAGCGCGGTCTCTCTTCTCCTGTTTGCTTTCCGTGACGTCAAGGAGAGTGTTGCCACTACCAGCACATGATCACTCCACCATAAAATCCGCATCTATCTATGACGTCCTGAAGTGATCGTCTCCACTTTTGATTAACTATCACATTACCTATCTGGCAGACAATGTTGTTATCTGGGAACTTCCAGGCGTTTGTGAATGGTGCTATGTTTGAATAGAGTTCCACATATGATTGGTCTTTACACATAGATGGGAGAGACTCTCGCCATTGTTATTGATTCACCCAAACCCCTGAATGCCCATGGCCCTTTTCTCTTCTCGTGTTTTCCTTTCCAACTCTTGCGTTTAGGTCTCCCACAACCACATCGTGCCGGGGTGTAGTCCTGATTTCCTCCTGCAACTGGTCGTAGAACTCATCCATGATCTCCTCATCTGCGACTTCTGTTAGTGCATAGCATGCGATCACTGTCTGCTTTGTAAACTTGGAATTAACATTTGCCTCAACAGTCTGTCGTTGATTGGCTTCCACTCATGCAGAGGTGTTCACCTTTCTCGTCGCGATGGCAGCAAATGCGCTGGCTATCAGTTTGGCCTGAATAAAGTATACATGGTGTGTCCCGATGACAGGATCTTCTTCCCTGATCGTCTGTACATCGTGGCTCGCTCACGCATGGAAGTTCAATGTTGTAGTTCTCCATTTCCCGCAGTACTTCCTGAAGTTTTCCAGTTTTGTATAGTGTTCTCACATTCCAGGAGCCCGTTCGTACCTTGCTTTTTTGGCATGAGGAGCTAATGTAACACTATCGGGGTGTCGGCTCCCGACCTGGTTTGGCTGCCATCCTTCGTGATATACCTGTAAATTCACTAGCGTTGTTATATTTTGGTCAGCATAGTTATGTAGTCCGTGAAACATACCTCAGCACTCGTTAAGCGACTAGCGTAGATCCGTTTGCGTACGCGGCTCACGCGTGCTGGTGAGCAATAAACAGTTAACAGTCCACCATGTGGCGCCACTCTTATGTAGCCACGCGAAAGGCGGTGTCGTGCTTACATTTATCCGGGCGTTAAATAATATCCGTGTGACGTTTCTGCGCGGGCGCGTATCTAGGGGAATATATTTAGTACCAGCTACGACTGTCGCGCTTTCATTTATCCGGGCGTTATGTATGTTTATATATAATATATTTATATATATATATATATATGTGTGTGTGTGTCTATATATATACATAAATTAAAAAATATTTGCTTCCCACAGACATAAAAAAGTATGTCGTAAACCAGTTTCCTCTCCACACACACGTCACGTGACTTACTCTTATACTTGGTCACAAATCTGATACAGTAAATTATAATTATGTACTCTAACTATAACGCTCGTGTTACGACAACAAACGAAACATATTTAACTACTGGATACTATTTATCACTACGTGATCTGCTGGTGCCAAATATTATGCCTTACTTATGCACATAAACATCACCCGGATAAAATTTAACGCCCAGATAAATGTAAGCGCGATAGCGCACTCAAAACTGTCAGGATTACAGTTCGGGTTGTTACCCTACCGCAGCGGTTCTTAACTTCTCGGTCGCGACCTAAAATTGGGTGGCCAAACCATGATTTTGAGTGGGTCGGCAAAAGTTTCCAGCAGTGACGTAGATCGTTTTACCATAAGGGCAGGTGGAGGACGTGCCCCAAGGTCCCGAACACCCGGGGGCCCGCTCAATAATACAAGAAGTAATACGGAAATCAAGTAAATTGAAAACAATTATTTAACAAAACATTTTGGAATTTAAAAGCTATAGACATGACTAGAGAGGAAAAATTATGTAACTGCATTCTCCGCGCATGCGCACGTTCGGTTCATCGATAAAAGAACGTGGGACATGACGTCTACAATGGAAATGACGCGAACACTGTTTTACGCCTGCCCATTCTCCACGGTGAACGACCGAAGACAATGCACCCCTGAGAGCTTATTGGTGAAGAAATATATATGCAGTGCATTGGTGTTCGTGGTGACACAATAAGATGAGTTTGTAGAAATAATAATATTGTAAATGTATTATCTAGCAAGAAGTCGCAATATTTCACGCTTGAGGAATGGCCAAAAATTTACACAGTACGAAATTTCCAATGTACAGTCAGTTATCGCAACACTACAGTCACTAGACTCTGAAGGACACGGCAACGCCAGACAGTGCTGGGATTGAGTGCTGAGATCAAGCTAATTGAACGATTTTGCTATATTAGTATTTCCACAAAAATCACTCATATAAGTAGTAACTCGTTTCAAAATATTTGTATTGTCTACGTTGTTAACACTTGTGTAATAATAATAAAATATTGGTAGCTTTTCGTCGATATGACGTCATTGTCGCGACGTGCTAAGTCACACTATAGTCTATATACGCTCTGTTCTCACTGCGGGATTTCCGGGTGCCATTTTATTTAAGGACAAACCATTTGTGTTTTCGTTATTAAAAGTAATGTTTATGATTATGCTTAATTCCGTTGTGGAGAATTCAGGCGCTCGCTCCACCAAAATGAAATTTGCATGATAGGCTTGTGTCTGATTCCACTTATGCATGATTATAAACGGTCTACGATATGAAACATTGTAGGTATAACAGCATGTTTATTTGTTAATGTGCATGCAGGTTGTTCGCAGATAAGAAGATATCATGTGAGTAGACGAGGCATACTATCGTTATTGTGACGATTGTAGCGCGTTAATGGAAGTAAATTTTTGACAATAGGGTAGCAGGCTGCATAGAAGTATGCTGTCCAATGTGTGGCCGTCCTTGCCCTGAGCAAGCCCCGGGCGGAGCTGACCCGGCTGCTAGTAACGGGAAAGGATCCCTACATTGGGCAACGGGCCAGTTTATTTTCCTCTGTTAACGTTGTTCTTCTTTATGTTTCATATGCAGAGGGTCAGCCGTGACGTCAGCGGACACATGAAGCCGGCGTATCGAGCAAAAGGTATGTCGCTAATCCTTAACTGATGAAGAGGACATAGAATAGGGCGCAGAAGAGGAACGTAGAAGCGGACGCTAATGAGGATACAGAAAAGGACCCGGAAGAGGGCACGAAGACAACACCGAAGAGGATGCAGAAGGGGACACGGAAGAGGACACAGAAGGGGACATAGAAGAGGACGCAGAAGATGGCGCCGAAGAGGACGCAGAAGAGGACAAAGAAGAGGACGCAGAATGAACCTAGTCAGGTTATTCACTGCTCTGTTAACTCTGTTTTTATGTGCGGTGACGTCAGGGGACATCGGAAGAAGGAATATCGAGAAAGGGTAATGCTGTAACTGCTGCTGTGGCGACAGCTGTACTTACAGATTCTGTTTATTTCTTTAGCTAAGTCTTAACTCGTTTGCATTGTCTTTCAGCTGTTAGGTTAGTAGGCTGCACCAGATTTTCCGTTGCTCTGTTAATTTGATATTTTATGTTATATGTGCAGAGCTGCAGCCGTGACGTCAGGAGCAACGAACAAAAGGTAAATTGTAATTGTTATCTCCACATCTGCAGTTACAGACTCTATTGTTTCACGATATTAATTCTTACCTTATGTTTGCCTTTCAGGTGATCCCAAACACGGTCGGTCGCGGCTGATGTTGCTGACGTTTCACGCCGCTACTTAAGCAGGTATAGGACACCTGTTCCATTATTGTGATGTGTTGTGATGATAGGTGATCACTTGTCACTTCTCGACACAGGAACACGTGCAAAGGTCCATGCAGCGCAGGCCAGCTTTAGAGCACGTGCAGTGCGCTGCACAAGGCTTTCTGCTTTTGCATCGACACCACAAAAGCCCCCGGAACGCCTTGGTAGCTTCAAGAAGCGTTGACTAAAGATGAGACCATCTCCTATCCTCGAACGTCCATCCAAAGTCTTTTGAGGACGGCACATCCGGCCGAGTCACAGAACCCAAAGACCATATGCTGGTAGATGCTGCGCCTGACGTGTTGCAGCAATGCATCCTGTGTTGGTGGCAGACGATCGAAGGCGCAGTTTTTCTTCGTGAAAAGTTCTCGCCTTGCCTCGTCAACATACGTTGCTGCACTTGACTTGTCATACATACAACTTAAATTATGGACTAGCCATGTCTAATTTGGCTAGCGAGCCTTCCAAGCCGACCTTTTCCCCACGCCATGGAAAGCTGAAACTACACCACAGCCCGTCATGGCATGGAACATCAGGAGTCTTTTAGCCTTCCGCTCTCCAAGGCTGTCAGAAACGATGTTAATGGGTATGTTTCTGAAGTCTCGTCCTCTTCCGAATGCCACCCAAAGTTACCGACGGTCGTTGTCGAACAAAAAAACAATCTAACGAAGATGACGACAACATCCATGTCTACAGTGCGCACCACGACTGTCTTCGCCCCTTGCTGAAGAGCGTGTACACTACACGCGTGTCTGCCTCCTTGTGGGAACACAATTCATCCATGACTGTCCCATGAGTAGCTACACTGTCACAAGTTGTCACGCACACCACCTTGTCTTCTGGCCATTTCTCCGTCTGGATTGCTTCTCCAAAAGTCCCGCAGGAACTCTGGCCATTTCTTTGGAACCTTGGCTTGTCTTGTAACTCGCACTCTTCCACCGTGTCCGCGCTTCTCCCTGGGTTAGTTTCAAGCTAGTATCTACATATTTGTCCCACGCAATGTCCAACCTCGATGTCGATTCAAGTTCCCTCTTGATGAATGGTATGGACACTTGCTCGGCGTATTCCTGGAACGTCGCGCAGCTTGTGCGTGGGAGTCAACATGTGAGTTAGGACAGGTCCGTCAAAAACCTTAGCGTCTACAAATGGAGGAGTCTCGGTGTGGTCGGGAACATCAAGACAAGACAGCAGGTCCGACTTTGTACCAAACTTCACTTCCTAAAATTGTGATAGAGAGGGCGGGAAAGATTGGTTCTCGTGCGCAAAAAAAAACAGCGGGGTCGCCATCGCGGACTTGGTTTGCAATGTACATTGCTAAACAGTGATGCGTCTGACTTGATGTTCGACAGCATTTCTTCTCGCCTTGTATGAACATCGTCAACGCTGTATGGGGCATGTTCTCCATGTGCACGCTGACCCATCGACCGTAGTTCATGTGATCGACGCTGAAGAACATGAATACAAGTGCTTCCATGCAGGCGACGTGGAACTCAAAGTTCTTCTCTCGATAAACCCTGACGAAGATGAGCATACGTTTCTCCATCCGCAAGATGAAATCATAGAAGGCAAATGTTGGGAAACATTGTGTCTTCTTCGTCCTCCATGCTTTTTTCTCTTCCGTTTCACCGGTTCTCATGGCCGCATCAAGGGCCTCTTTTTTCTGTAGCACGGCCAAAGCAGCTGCTGTGACTTGATGAGCATCTCGCGTTCTAGTAATGTGCGCAACTTTCAGGAAGGAATCAGCTGTGCCCCGTCGCCGTCTAATGCACAACACTCTAATATCGCTCACATTTTCATCAGTCTTAGTAATATTTTCAAATGCGAGTACTTTTTGCAGTTGTCATTCATGTATCATCACACAGTGAATATCTTAGCAGTGATTTGACTGAAGATATATGATCAAATCGCAAACCACACGTGTAATTATGCACTTACGTTTAATAGCGTCTGGCATCGCGTTCATCTCGAGCCCGGCAAGTGGCTGACAGCATCATCTAGACGACACTAATTACCCTTAATTAATTTTACCTATTTGTAAGTAGGCCGTGAAGTAAAACAAAATAGACCAGCTAATAAACTTATCTTGCATATATGCATAAAAACAGTCGCCCTACTGAAGAATACAAATGTCCCTATCATTGCCATTTGACCTTGACATTTCCAGGTTACTGACATGTCACCTTGACATTCACGGTCAAGAACACAACATCAGATTTGGATCCGACATGCATGCGTACAAAAACAGCGATGGTACTGACAATATGAGGTTCATAATATCGTTATTATCATATAAACAAAATAGGGATGTTTTTGAGGAAAAAAATTGACCTTGACATTCAATATCAATTTTACGGTAACCGCGATAGTCGCTGCCGGTGGCGTCGAGTTTTACTTGAGTTTGTTTTGTGAATTTTTATCGTTATAAGAATGTAAGAGATTTGTTTTTGTAACGTAGTGTGTGTAAGATGTGTGATGAGAAGTTTGGCGGCGGTAAGTAGTCGTTTTCATGGTAAAATCAGAAAGTAAACGATCGCTTAAGATTTAACCAGTATAAAGACAAATACGTTGGTAATATAATTACAAAATATGGATAACTTGTCCGCAAAAATAAAAATGTCAATGCTTGTTCAGCGGCATATTGTCGGTAAGTTTCTTTAGCTGGGCGCCGCCATTTTTGTTAGTACCTGCTAGGTTACTTGCCTAGGTCATCATCGCAAGCCAGGGCTGATCCCCTACATGAAGTGCGGAAGTTAGCCGAGTCAAACTAGTAATTGACTTCGCCAGTCGCGACTGCATCACCCGTGAGAACAGCACACATACCTGCCCCAATTTGAAGACGGATAAATGACTTCTGGGAATCCCAATATATAATGACCCGTTCGCCCATTAGCACAAGCAGCTTAGCGGTATTGTGTATTCGAATAATTGCTTCTACTCCCTAAATATTGCATGTAACATGAGCCACGGTTGGTTGAAATTAGTTTTATTATGACCACCTGACCTGAGTAGATCTACTGATCTAGTGAGCGATTTGATAGGCTGAGCTTAAATTCAGAGTTTCGCAAAGCGATCAGCCAGGGGTACTGCCGGCTGGGACTGACGTAATCTGCAGCAGCGACCCCTGGCGCGCGAGGATGGCCTAGGTTACTGATGGCATGTATCCGTAAACCGGTTAATGAATGCAAAACTATTTGGCCAATAGTGACGTGTTTTCTGGCCATGTTTGTTTGAATGATGTGACATGTTATTCCATTGGCTAATATTTATAGTACTACCGTACAATATGTAATATAAACCAATTTTCACGACCACCTCACCAAGCCTCTGTGAGCGGCTTGCCCTACTCACATGCATGTAAACCGAGCCGCTGTCAGCGGCTCGCCTTAGCGAAAGAGGTAAGTACACTCTTCACATAAAGGGAGGTTACGCGTTCCTCGTTTTTTAATTGATTAATATAATGTTTTCAGCACTATGTATGCAGATCATATAGACCCCTACTGCCCACCAAATTGCATTTTATAAGCCCGAAACATTGTTTGTTATTGGAATAAACATGCAAAAAGTAAACTAAAACAACTTTATTGGCCACATACGGAATGTCACCTTGTTTAACCGCAACGCTCTTTGATCTTCGGTGAGGTCGCAATATCCTAACTCTAAAGGAAGTAGTGGTATCTCTTCCTGGAGAAAGATGGGGTGACGTTAAACGATCATACAAGAAGGACATTGTGTGGAAGCACCACTTCAGCAATAGCTTTACCAACGAATACACCACGATCATACACATACACGAGATGAGAGCCAAACCCTGCTTTATACAATAAATCCATAATAATAATTATATATATAATTAATTATGTTGTACAGATATATATCCACAACCTTAATTCACACAAAACTACTGGCTCAGGGAACATACCAATTAGACTTCCGAAGGACGTTGCCCCGGAAATCAGCCCTTAGCACACCACCGAACGATTGGGAGAAACTTAACCACACCTCAAAATTAAGAAAAGCGACAGCAGCATTCCTTCGCTTCACTTCACTTCACTTCACTTCATGTCATTCCGTGACCAAGACGTCCAGGTCACAGCGGTTCCAATATGACGGAGAGCATACGCCAACCTGGTCTGCCTAGCTTCTGCTGTGCGAAACAACATGCCGGTAGACACATACTATTGGACCATTCCTTCATGCTGTCCAGTAACCTTTTATTCCCGCGGCCCAATGTTCTCTTGCCCTCCAAGGTGCCTGGCACGATGAGTTTAAAGTGGACCGAATATGTTAGAATGAGTCTGCTTTATCAAGGTTCTGGCAGTTCATCACAATGTCAATACGGGTGTTGTGTTTGGCACTTTGTGTGTGTGTGTGTGTGTGTGTATGTGCGTGCGTGCGTGCGTGCGTGCGAGTGTGTGTGTGTGTGCGTGCGTGGGTGCGTGCGTGTAGCAAGCTAATGGCGCTATGAGAAATCATACCATACCATGCAACATTTGGATACAAGCAAGTTCCTGTCAGATCAATAGCATGTCCTTAGGATGAGAAGATCATGTGACAATTGGCTGATATATAAACGTTACCTACCATGAAGTTACACAAGACAAGAGAGAGCAGATCGATGCTGTTCATGACTTCGGGCAAGACATTTGACAAGAGGTCCACCCAACTGCTGCTTATCAAATTACAAAGTTATCACGTCAGAATCAACCTACCCGGTGGACATAGAGCTTCCTTGCTAGCGGGGATAGGAAGCTGCAAGTAGACTGTAGGCCTACTCACCTGGGGGAGTCCCCCACGTAGGCTGTTCACTGTACTGCACCAAAGGGGCGATAGCCTCCTCGCTACAGGAAGATCAATGTTATACAGAACAGCCAGACCCTGCAAGATAACCTCTTTAGTCTATAAGAGTAAGGATTTGATAGTAGTATGTTAGGTCCCTTAGAAGTGACAATGGCGCGGCGCGGAGTAGGTCAAAGGTCAAGTGACGGCCCCTGGCGGACAGTTGGTGAACTACGTAACTAGGTCAAGTAACACCCCCTGGCGGAACTAGTGTGAACTATATGGTGAGTCAATATGTGCCCCTCGGTGACTATGTGGTGAACTACACAAATAGGTCGATGACGTCATGAAATGGGTCAATGATATAATGATCTAGGTCATTGCGCATGCACAACTGTGGTTTTCTTGATGGTACTGCTTAAATTCGTGCTTCTTATGTGGTGAACGACAGAAAGTAGGTCAGTATACACCACTGGTGGTTATGTGGTGAACTGTCTAAGTCTATGACCTTATGATATATGTCAACAACGTTATTAAACTGGTCATTGCGCATGTATAATGTATAAGCTACAAGGTGTAAGGTATAATGATTAGTGGATAAGACAAAAGTATAAGGTATAATTCATGTTATTGCGTACAGTGATAAAAGTGTAATATAACATTTACAGTATAATGTATAAGGTATATATAATGTATTATATATACAATACCTTATACATTTTATCTTATACATTATACAGTACACCTTGTATATTATACCTTTAACACTGTACAGTATAATTTATACATTATACTTATGTCTTACCCACTATGCACTATACCTTATACCTTACACACTATACACAACAGCATGTACATTATACTTTTAACATTGTACGCTATAACTGATGTATTATACCTTATACGTTATACTTACGTCTTACCCACTGTATAGTATATATTGTACCGTATACCTTACACACTATACACAATACTTTAATCATTATATACACCATATACTTATACATTGTACAATATATGTTATACATTATACCTTTAACACTGTACGCTATAACTTATGAATTACAGCTTATACCTTATACGTATGTCTTACCCACAATGCACTATACCTTATACAGTATACCTTGTACATTATACATTTAACACTGTACGCTATAACTTATTATACCTTATACTTATGTCTTACCCACTATGTAGTATAGCTTGTACTTTATACCTTACACACTGTACACAATACCTTATACATTATATATATATATATATATATACCTTATACCTATATCTTATACATTATACAGTATATGTTATACATTATACCTTTAACACGGTACGCTATAACTTATGAATTATAACTTATACCTTATGTCTTACCCACTATGTACTATACATTACACCTTATACATTATACAGTATACCTTGTACATTATTAATTTAACACTGTGCACTATAACTTATGTATTATACCTTACACTTATGTCTTACCCAATATGCACTATACCTCATACATTATTCCTTACACACTATATACAATACCTTATACGTTATACCTTATACTCTATACATTATACTCTATACATTATACTTTCTACATTACACCTTATACAGTGTACTTGATGATACACTAAACTGACAATAATTTACGATGGTCACGCGTTGATACGTTAAAATTCTAAGATATAACAGTTACTTGTCAAGAACACAACTAGAGAGAGGAAGAGATAAACAAACAAACAGACATATAGACAGAGAGAGGAGGAGGAGGCAGAGAAGGTTCACATCCGGAATGTGTCTGGGTGTCGCATGTACTGATAGGAGGAGGAGGAGGAAAAAGAGGAGGAGGAGGAGGAAGAAGAGAAGGTTCACATCAGGAACGTAAAAGGTAAAGGTAAGTTCTTATATAGCGCAGTATCCAGTCCTCAGGATTGTTCAAAGCGCTGTTACACTTTACTCCCTGGCAGACATTTTTAATCGAACACCATCTCGACTTCTCTGGGAAGCATGCAGCCACGCTGCAATTAATGCGCGAAGCATATTTGTACACAAATAACAACCGCTGTCTATAGCCAGATACTAATTCACCGCCGCAGAGGATTCGAACCCGCGTTCTCTCAGCCGAGAGTCCGGAGCCCTTACCGTTGCGCTACTGCACTCCAAAAACGCAACGTGTCGGGTAATGTAATAAATTACTAAAACACTACCACACTAACGCTATGAAACGTTAGAAGTTACCGCATTGACTTACTAAAATACGAAAATTACCTTGGTAACATACTAAAACACTACCATTCTAACGGTATGAAACATTAGAAGTTACCGCATTGACTTACTAAAATACGAAAATTACCTTCATCGTTCATCATTTACTCAACAGGAGGCGCTACAAGAGATGCGATGTCATGATGACGTTACCATACAGTTCACCACAGAACCAGCAGGGGTGCTTACAGACCTACTTTTTGTCGTTCACCAAATAAGAGGCACTACCGTACGGAAAACCATCATTGCCTAGGCGCAATTACCTTTTTAATAACGTCATTGACCTATATCATAAGGTCATAGATCTAGTTATATAGTTCACCACATAACCACCTTTTTGTTGTTCACCACAAAAGAGGCACGAATTTAAGCAGTAACTCCAAGAAAACCATCATTGGACATGCACAGTGACCTAGATCATGACATCATTGACCTATTTCATGCCATAGTTCACCAACTATCCACCAGGGGCGCCACTCGACATCTGACCTTTGACCTACTCCGCGCCGCGCCAACTCTTACTCCTCGCCGCTCCGCGCCACGTCTAAGGGGCCTAACATGCTATTTTTGATTGAAGATTTAAGCAAGTACGAGATCATATTAAATTATCCGGACGCGAAATCCAATTACGTCCGCTTCTCTAACCTTGTGAGCACAACATGAAGACAGTAAAGTATGTACCACGGACTCGCCATGGCAGGAAATTAAGCTATCTTGACATGGAATACCCATATAAGGCATGTTGATGCCACCAGGAATAAAGCAAACAATGCACAATCTCGTTTTCTTCAGGAGAAATGTTTCTAGCTGCCCAGCAAATTAATCTAAGGGCTCAGCATTATCACACCCCGGTTGAGCCCAATTGCGTAGGATATCATATTGTAAGGGTCATCCGGGCGAGCGTTGCCTTGTGGGTGTCTGGGGCGGAATCCTTTTTTATAGGGGCTTGGGCGAACTAAATTGGTCATTTATAACATCAATGGTTGGCATGTGTGCCTAGGCACTTGCAGCCAAGTATATATCAGTGTGTTTCTCCTTTGCGTGGAACAGATAAAACGTTATCTCCATCATAAACCGCTGTTGCCAGCAGGTCGAAAAACGCACTCTCCGGAAAAAAATCAACCACGCTACGCCTACGCCTACGGGCATGCACACACACGCACACGCACGCACGCGCGCCCAGCATATATACACACCAGCAAGAACTGTTACACATTCACCGATTTAAAGCAGCAGTATGCTCTACGTAACCACAGCACACTTCAATACACTCAGTACCAAACAATCACCAAATGCACACTTAACACCGACGGTTGTCTTTGGTTTTACCAAACGTCTTTGTTTTACGCATACTGGCGCTCAGCCCAATTCAACGTCCGCCCACAGTCCGCGGAACAACTAGGGAATGATTATGGAACTAGATTACGTTTGCATTTTTGTGTGTATAATTATCCGCTAGATGGCGATACCTGTTGAAGACGTTCTTCCTGTTTTCGATAGGAGTCGCACTATGTCTACGAACGTAAGACGGCGAGGGGTAAGGAAGTGATAAGTCATTACATACTATAGTTGTGTCTGCGGGTATATTCTGCTGGTACCAAGAAGTATGTTAAGCATTTACCTAAAGCGTTGATGATTACCAATGCAGCATCCGACAGAAAACAACATTTATTTTAGAGGGCAAGGCCAAAAGTTGCCTCGAAACTACATGTCTACAGCCAGGGCCCACACAGTCTGGCACAGATCGAGCTAGTTCTTGGAACATCCTGGCAAAGCTCATGATGTCATGACTCATGAGTGACAGCAAGTTACCCACATTTAGCACAGTCACATTTTTGTTTGGTCTGTTAGCTTAATAGTAAATAATACTGCAACATATGAATAACATTTGGAGTTTTGTAAAAAAATCGAAATTTTTCTGTTTATCAAAATTAATGGTTTATTGCATTTTTTGCTTGTGGAATATGCATGAGGTCATGGTAGTCGAGCGGTAGATTTCTGGACTGTCGACAGTCGAGAGAACAGTGGTTCGAATCCACTTACCAGCTGTGTTTTGAAAGTTGAGCAATTTGCCTTAGAAGTTTTCCGGAAGAAACACTATAAGACGTTGATCTCTTCTTCTTGGTGGTTATGCTAGGGGAAATAAATCTTCATGGTGTCATTTTGCACATTCAATGACAATGTCAATATATATTATATATACACCTAATTTTATACACTGATAAAAAAATGTCTGATATTACATTTGTTGTTCAGATTGACGGCATGATGTCATGCATGTGATTAGACAACATGCCTCATCCATGCTGGTTGGTTGGGGGCAGGTGAAGAACAACATACACGCCTGTCAAAAGGCCAGCCGTTGCCTCAGCGACATGAATAAGTTGACACTAAATGACAGCCCCCGCATGATTCGCGTGACACCCCTACCAAAGGTTTTCAGCCCAGTAGCTTATGCGAAGTCACGAGAAACTAATGCATTGGTGTCTTTAGAGAACTCGTCAATGGAAGACAGTGGTGTGTTTGTGTCGATGGACAGACCACCCGGTACAGACAAAGATGTTTCTGAATGCCGCAATGGAAATGTAGAAATGAGTGGCAGATGTGTCGATGATGATATGATACTTAGTCAGGTGACACAGTCTGACACCAACAGTAATACATGTCCCTGCGCAACTGTCAATAAACCACAGCTTCCGTTGGGGGTAATTAAAGTCAACGGACCACCGCCATTGCCAAAATCAGCACACTATTTACCCCAAGGGTTGCTGTCTAAGGTGGCTGAATTTATACAGCAGAATCCAGATATGGCCCAGAATGCAGTCGGGCAAACAAGTGGAACAAAAAGACAATGTAAATTTGGACTGTACCAAAGGAAACGGAAAAAGGCTGCACAATCTCATTCCAAAGTTGTAAGTGAGGAAAGTGACAGTGCTCTGGCCAGTAGCAGTCAGCTATCACCATCCAGCTCAGAGCTGGGCAGTGTCCACTCTGGAGATGGGTATTTCTGGGACAGTCCGTTTCTGTCACAGAGCGACAATGCACATGGTGAGGTAGAAATGAAATGTGTTCAACATGACAGAGTGCACAGAGATTGTGAGATTGATACTTCGGACACAGCGTGTGTGTGTGTTCTGTGCAGCGCGGAGAAAGGGCGGCCAATGTCAGGTGCTTCTAGTTCTGGTACGGCCAGTACTGTGTTCGGCCTTGGTGACGTTGCTGTGTTGTTTAGTAACACTGACAAAAGTGATGTCGCTGGCGGTAAGTGAAAATGTGATGTTAATTGTTGTCAACTGAGAATTTATATATCCGTTATGTCGCGGTATGCCTATGTCACAATAACAATTTTGTGCATGACCTCCGCCAAGCTTTACCTTGGCCACCAATGTTGATAATAGTTATATATATATATATATATGTGAATTACATTATCATTGGTACATGACATCTCATAAATCAGACATTCCTGCATTCAGTTGTCATTTTAATAAGTTTGTGTTATGTTTTTTTCATAAAGAAACTTTTGGGACCAAAATTGGAACAAATTATATATGACGGAATGTCCGAACCAACCATATCTTTGACATCCATTTTATTTATTTATTTGGTAAAATTAAATAAGAAATTACTGGCCTGTACATAAATATTTCATTGCATATTATATATATCATGTTATTTTAATTGAAGAGATTCATGTCTTTGAATCTATATAAAAATAAAACGTATATATACTGCCATTTTCCAGATTTCTATCACGATTTACAATTATTTAATATTTCTGTTATTTAATGTCGGAAGTTTTAAAGGGATCATATCTCACGGGTACACATTTTATGTGTACTAGTACATTTTATGTGTACATGTATTGCCTGAGTGATATAGAACTGAGCCCACATGTGCCCCGTCACAGTGAACCAGGTATGAAGTCACACATGCGTATTCTGCACATAAGCCAAAAGTAGATATCTAGATCACGTCACATCAAGTCTTGTGATTTAGGCAGCAATGTATGTTGACATTATCATCTCATCATCATTCAATGTCCTGTTTATATTTCTCGTCAAATAATCCATGCATTTACAAACCCACTTATTTAAAAAACCAATAGCCAATATCCATGAGTCGGAATGACTTTATTTCTTAAAAACCTCACTTTTTGGAAGTGTGCTTCAATTTTAGTAATAAATCTAAAACTACTGAGGATATATCAACAAGTGACAGGTAGTTTTAAAGCTCATCAGCTGTGGAATTCAAAAAGGTACAAAACTCCATTTTGTAATTTTTCAACTTGATGTGGCCGGTCACACTCACACGTCTGAGTAAAGTGACATGCAAGACTACTTGTAAGTACTGATTGCAGATGCATGTACAAAGTCATGCAAGAAGGCTGGGCAGCAAGAGAAACAGGCAAAACAGAGGAAACAAAAGAAAAAGAAGAAAGACAATCTGCATACAGAAACATCTGCAGGCATTGATGGTGGAGAGACCACTTCAAAGAAGCAGCCACCTAATTATTTTATAGCCATACAAGTTGCAAATCCTGAGGTACAATTAACAAATTTTTCCAGTTGTTTAATTAGTGATTAGCTGCAGTTAAATTTACTTCAGTTAATTTCAGTATTTGTCATTTGCATGCATCTGTAAACATTTTAGTAACAAAATCGCAGATAAACTTACATGTGGAATTGTGGATATAATTATGGTATATCTGGTAAAGTTGCATTTACCAATTAAAGGGACTATACAAAGATGTTGAATTGGTTAACAGATAGAGGTGAATATTTGACAACTGAACAAAAAGCTGTCGCCAACATTCAAAAATTGTTTAACGCGTTGAGTTTGCATATGTGTTTTGATTATGCATGGTATATATTACCATATATGTTTCTGTTATCATTAGATATTTTTGTCTTTGAAGTTTTTCTAGTGCAAAGAAAAAATACGACTTACACTGGTCCCCCCACCGAAATTGCGTGTTGCCAATGACATGGCTGAACAATTACCAGCTATTATTCTGCTTATAAAGTTATATCAAATGATTAAAATATGGAAAAATTACATGGGACTGTCAGGAACTCTCCTGCTAATATATTATGGGTATAGCAAAGACGGTCGCAATTTGAAAGGCACAACCAGGGGTGCATGTTCAAATAGTAAACAAAACATCCAATTTCAAAACAAGCTGGTTGGCAATACGGCTGAGTCGGGCTGAGTTAAAGGGGAACTGAAACGGAGCTGTTATATGCTATATATTTCAATATATATAATCTAAGTATGCATTAATGGTGACAGAAACCTATCAGTTGTAAAATAAACTGAAAAACTTGTTTTGTTTGATGCCTAAATCGGCAAGATAGACCACTGCATATCGCCATTTTGTTTCTTTGCAAGTTCCAAACAATTGGATTGAGTCACTCCTATCTAATCAATGTAAATTTCCGTTTTTTGGGGGGATTTATTTCAAAACTATTCATTTCTGCACGAAAACAAAATATGGTACATTGTTAAACATGGTAGTCATTACAGAGGCTAACAAATAATTTTCGTTTTAGCATTAAATACTACCAAAAAATATAATTTATCATGTGAACTGTTTTTGCGGTAGAATATTGAAGTATGCCTTCAATTTTATTAAAACAAATAGGTATTGTGGACAAGAGTTTTATTGCATGAACTATGTAATGAAAGATAATCATGTGATGCTAATGACATCAGGCTCTACATGTCTAAACATTTTATCCTCCCAGAATCCCAGTTTTCAGAATAAATCATGGACATGGATCGTTTTATATACTACACATATCACATATTTGAAAACAATTATAAGAGGCTAACAAACCTTATTTTGTTCAGTTGTCATATATTCACTCATATATATTTTTTAACATTAAATGCACCAAGTGCATAACTTGTGTTTTCATTTGCCATTTCTAGATCCACGAGAGGCTGAGAACAGTGCAGGAGGACATTGTGAGCAGCAATGAGCAACTGAGAGCTGCTCTTGTGCCCCTGGCCACCCTCCATCTCACCCTCATGGTAATGAGACTGCCTGACAGCGATGAGCAACTTGACAGGTAACTACTGAGCGCAGTGGTGCAGTGGGTAGAGCATCGGACTCTCAATCGAGAAAACCCAGGTTCGAATCCTTTGCTGCAGTGTCGAACCTTGGGCAAGTTCATTCACTCTACGTTGCTCTAGTTCACTCAGCTGTACAAACGAGTACCTGGCTACAGACAGTGGTGGATGTTTACATACGAATAGTCTTTGTGCATTAATTGCAGCATGGCTGGATGCTTCCCAGAGAAGTCAAGATGGTGTTTGATAGAACAGGCCTGTCGGGGATTGAAGTGAAAAGCACTTTAAATGCCTTGGTATATATAATCGGAAATCCATTTTCTAAAGTGTTAAGTACTACTGTTTTAATAATGTAATTTGCCTCTGTACTTCAATCTTCCCCCATTTCCATTTATAAATGCTTTAGGTTATTGCATATTGCTTTGTAGTATTTTTTGTTTGTATTTTTCACTTGGGCATAAATAATTTACCAGATTTAAGGCATAGAAAATGCTGTATTATTGTTAGGGATCTCTATTGTTTCCAGGGCAAAGTCTGCACTTGACAGTTGTGGGAAGAAGCTGAAGAACCTGTCTAACAACAAACTTGACTTCAGTGTCCAGGGACTTGGACAATTTAGAAACAATGTCATCTTTGCAAAGGTCGAGGATGGACCAATTCTTCATCAGCTGAGCCACATTGCAGGTAGTGTCAATTGTGATCTGTGCAAAGGACTCAGGGTATAATAGTTTGGAAATTATTTAATTCAAAAGACTTTAACGAAAACATATTTTGTTAGCTGAAACACATTTTCTAAAACTATTGTTTTTAGCGATATGTGAAATTGTGCTGCAATTCCTATCATTCTAACATTTTTGGAATAGGCTTATATGAGAATTCACACACTTGGCCGTTGGCGTTTATATGCTGCAGGTACATACATCGATGTATATTGCACATGTACGCTCATACAAAGATGCACGCATGCACACACACACACACACACACACACACACACACACACACACAAATAAACACATAGACACACACTTGCCACTGCAATGCTCTGTTTTTTACAGAGACGGTGATGACAACGTTTTCAGATGAGTGTGGTATACTGCCGGTTGATAACAAGGGTTTCAAGCCACATATCACCATCATGAAGTTATCCCGCTCTCCTAAGCTTAGGAAGAAAGGTACATGCATAAAACAAGTATTTAACTATGATCGAGTCAGCATGCACATGTGTAAGTGTGTATGCGTGTGTGACTGAGTTTGTGTGTGCCTGCCTGCCTGTCTGTCTGTCTGTCACACTGTATATGTTGTGAGTGTGTGTTAACCCTCTTAGACGGCTTGCACCTCGGGTGCAACACATTTACAGGGATTAATTAATCTACAACAACGAACCCCATCAGTTAATGTTTCGTACTGGTTTTAGGGTTTGTACCAGACGTTAGATTGACGTAAATTGATTGTTCATAACATTATACATATATACTTATACTGGGATTGATGCGCTGTACAAATGAAATTATACAAAAAGATAAAATATTAATATAAGTAGTGGAGTAGGCTACTATAAAAATACACATATAAATATACCATATTCGTTCTATTAAGTATATATGCCCTAATAAGTGTACACCCCCTTTTTCAGCAGCTAAGCCCTGCTAACTTATCTCTCCAATAAGAAGTAGTTGTAACCTGGCTAATTCCACTTGAAGCAGCAAAACTACACAGGTGCCACCACTATTTTGTGAGAATCAAATGTTGATGTAAGGTTTTTGTTTAAGTGTACTGTGCGCTTAATAGAATGGATACGATATATTAAAAAAGATGAGTACCATTCCTTAAATTATGCTTTCTTCGAACAGGAGTTCACAAGATCGACCCAGCCCTGTACGAGAGTCACGTGGAAGCATCGTTTGGACGGGACTGCATCCGCAGCATACAGTTGTGCTCCATGTTCAAGTCGAAGGATGCAAAGGGATACTACCATGTCGTCCACGCAGTCCCCATACGGAACTACTTTACTACTGCCACGCCCCCTGGAGGCGGAGTCACACACTGTAGGCTAGGGATCAAGGAAAGTCAAAATGAGGGAATACACAACCCGGGAGAGAACGGGAAACACATGGTTGATGAGGGAACAAGGGGAAGGGGTGTTGGCGAGGGTGCATCTGTGACATTCACTGAACATTTGGAGATACCAATGGAGTGGGTATTCCATGCACCAGATGATGGTTAGACTGGTGTAGCCTGCGGGGTGCTGGTGGTTGTTTGCTGCAACAATAGTTTAAAAAAATAAGGTAACTTTTATTACTTAGCTTAGAGCATTATCTTGTATCAGTGAAAAAACCCAGGTATCATTTTTCCAAATAATGTACGAACTGAACTGCAAGTTATATTGCTAGTCACTGTGTTAAGTTAAATTGTGACAAGTTGATTTCATAACTTAGGAGATATCTACTCTTTACAAATGCAGTTGTCTGCAATAAAAAGGGCAACTATGGGATTATCTCAAAACAGTAATGTATGCACAAAACCAGTATAATTAACTTCAGATTGACCCTCCCCCAGGGACCTGCTACATCAAAACAATTTCAGTCTGTAAACATTTCCTCGCCCTTTAGACTAATACCTAATGAATAGTAATGATAATTAGTTAAATTATCAAAATCACAGTCTAATAATATTATTTCAGTAACTAATGGCACTTCCTAAGTTGTTCTGTTTCCTTATTCAAATTCTTTGCTGAAACAATTACTTCCCCATGAAGTTATTTTTGATGTATCATGCATCATTTTTTTGAAATAATCCCAAAATTGTTACGGATTTCATTGTCTAGATATTTTCAAGTTATCTTGTGTAAGTGTTGTAATGTGTTAATTTATACATTTAAAGCTACTGTTAACTGAGTGTCAGTCTGGTTTGAAAGAGCTGTCTACTCCAGGGCGAATGACATCTTTGTGGTTAGTATTATTGTACGTATGATGTTCCTGTATAAATGTTGCAATAACTAAAACGTACCTGTGCCATCCTGATTTAACCTTTTAGTTAAGTAATTCAGTAGTTTATTTATAATTTGTTATGTATTGTACACGGTTTTTGAAGTCGGGGTTCTACGCCAGGAGAAGTAGAACAGGAAGGAATGGAAGAATGTGTCACAGACTCGGACAGCCTCAGTCTAGATATACCTACACGGCCCTGCATTTGTAACTGCCAAAACACTTGCTCTGGTACTGGAGTAAGTAGCACAAGCCCCTTGTCAAGGCAGATACTGGTGCTATATAAGTCCACGTTGTTATTAACACACATGTTGATTTTGGAAATACTTAGTTGTATCAAATAATAAAACAATTTTTTGTGATTACCCGCTGCATTTTCAGGTGTCTCAGTGTATTGGTGGCATTATCAAATTACGTAACTTTGTGTATAGCAACCAGGTTCAACAAACTTACTAAAATGGCCGACACAAATTCAGAGCACTCCTGATGAAGACATGCTGTTGCATTTTACTCATGAAAATTATGGCCCCCCAATTATTTTCCAACAAAAAATGAGGGCATTGTTTTTCAACGAGAACAATGTTTGAGAACACATGGTGGATCTGGCAAATGTATGTCACCTTAGTAAATGTTGTGTACATTATACATTTAACTAAACACGGTATAAATGCAAACCTGACTATAATCCGTGGTGGATAGATGTGAACTTTGTGCACTAATAGCATTGTGGCTGAATGCTTCCCAGAGTAGGCGAGAGCTATGGTGTTTAAATTAACAGATATAGCTCGGGATAAAGTGTACAGTGCTTTGATCAGTTCTGTACACTGGATACGATACCATATAATAACTTGCCTTTACATGAGTTAGGTTGGAAAAATACGGATAATGTTAAAATGGTGATTTATTATACCACACAACTATGAAAGCGTACATGACCAGGAAACGTTCTTTCGTAAGAGACAAACCACATGGACATTGTTTGCATACCGACGAATCAACCGATTCCAACAGGGCATAAAAATATATTGTGAGAAACCACAATTTGTTTAATATAACTTGATAGGTAATTTTACAAGCCAACCGTACTATTCATCATGTAATTTGATTACGTTTGAGACAAAACATTCAAAGAAATTACCAATCAAATTATATCAACCATGAAGTAAGAGCAGGTGTAATTTATGCTATCTAACATGATTTTATGGAGAAAAAAAAATTAAATTTTGTACATGAGAACTATTACTATTAGCAGTGTTTTGGTGCAGCACATATATCCAAGGACATGACAAATTCTTACAGAATCACGACATCGTGACACAGGAAGACTTCAGATGAAACGTTTATCCCATGCTACACTGCAGCAGCCGAACAATCGATGTGTCGCTCTTGGCACCTTCGATGAATTCATAGAGTGTCAGCTTCCCGTCATTGTTGGTGTCCATCTTACGGAATATCTTGTCTACTCTCTTCTCTGGTGTTGACTCATCAACTGGCATCTGCATCACACTGCCCACCATCTTGTAGATGGCCTACAACCAACACGGCAGTCCATTATCACACAGCCCACCATCTTGGCCTACAACCAACACGACAGTCCACTATCACACAACCCACCATCTTGGCCTACAACCAACACGACAGTCCATTATCACGCAGCCCACCATCTTGGCCTACAACCAACACGACAGTCCATTATCACACAGCCCACCATCTTGGCCTACAACCAACACGATAGTCCACTATCACACAGCCCACCATCTTGGCCTACAACCAACATGACAGTCCACTATCACACAGCCCACCATCTTGGCCTACAACTAACACGATAGTCCACTCTCACACAGCCCACCATCTTGGCCTACAACCAACACGACAGTTCACTATCACACAGCCCACCACCTTGGCCTACAACCAACATGACAGTCCACTCTCACACAGCCCACCATCTTGTAGATGGCCTACAACCAACACGACAGTCCACTATCACACAGCCCACCATCTTGTAGATGGCCTACAACCAACACGACAGTCCATTATCACACAGCCCACCATCTTGGCCTACAACCAACACGACAGTCCACTATCACACAGCCCACCATCTTGGCCTACAACCAACACGACAGTCCACTATCACACAGCCCACCATCTTGGCCTACAACCAACACGACAGTCCACTATCACACAGCCCACCATCTTGGCCTACAACCAACACGACAGTCCACTGTCACACAGCCCACCATGTTGACCTACAACCAACACGACAGTCCACTGTCACACAGCCCACCATCTTGACCTACAACCAACACGACAGTCCATTGTCACACAGCCCACCATCTTGACCTACAACCAACACGACAGTCCATTATCACACAGCCACCATCTTGGCCTACAACCAACATGACAGTCCACTATCACACAGCCCACCATCTTGGCCTACAACCAACACGACAGTTCACTATCACACAGCCCACCATCTTGGCCTACAACCAACACGACAGTCCACTATCACACAGCCCACCATCTTGGCCTACAACCAACACAACAGTCCATTATTACACAGCCCACCATCTTGGCCTACAACCAACACGACAGTCCATTATCACACAGCCCACCATCTTGACCTACAACCAACACGACAGTCCATTATCACACAGCCCACCATCTTGACCTACAACCAACACGACAGTCCACTATCACACAGCCCACCATCTTGGCCTACAACCAACACGACAGTCCACTGTCACACAGCCCACCATCTTGGCCTACAACCAACACGACAGTCCATTATCACACAACCCACCATCTTGGCCTACAACCAACATGACAGTCCACTGTCACACAGCCCACCATCTTGGCCTACAACCAACACGACAGTCCACTATCACACAGCCCACCATCTTGGCCTACAACCAACACAACAGTCCATTATTACACAGCCCACCATCTTGGCCTACAACCAACACGACAGTCCATTATCACACAGCCCACCATCTTGACCTACAACCAACACGACAGTCCATTATCACACAGCCCACCATCTTGACCTACAACCAACACGACAGTCCACTATCACACAGCCCACCATCTTGGCCTACAACCAACACGACAGTCCACTGTCACACAGCCCACCATCTTGGCCTACAACCAACACGACAGTCCATTATCACACAACCCACCATCTTGGCCTACAACCAACACGACAGTCCACTGTCACACAGCCCACCATCTTGGCCTACAACCAACACGACAGTCCATTATCACACAGCCCACCATCTTGACCTACAACCAACATGACAGTCCACTATCACACAGCCCACCATCTTGGCCTACAACCAACACGACAGTCCACTATCACACAGCCCACCATCTTGGCCTACAACCAACACAACAGTCCATTATTACACAGCCCACCATCTTGGCCTACAACCAACACGACAGTCCATTATCACACAGCCCACCATCTTGACCTACAACCAACACGACAGTCCATTATCACACAGCCCACCATCTTGACCTACAACCAACACGACAGTCCACTATCACACAGCCCACCATCTTGGCCTACAACCAACACGACAGTCCACTATCACACAGCCCACCATCTTGGCCTACAACCAACACGACAGTCCATTATCACACAGCCCACCATCTTGGCCTACAACCAACACGACAGTCCATTATCACACAGCCCACCATCTTGACCTACAACCAACACGACAGTCCACTGTCACACAGCCCACCATCTTGGCCTACAACCAACACGACAGTCCACTATCACACAGCCCACCATCTTGGCCTACAACCAACACGACAGTCCATTATCACACAGCCCACCATCTTGGCCTACAACCAACACGACAGTCCATTATCACACAACCCACCATCTTGGCCTACAACCAACACGACAGTCCATTATCACACAACCCACCATCTTGGCCTACAACCAACACGACAGTCCATTATCACACAACCCACCATCTTGGCCTACAACCAACACAACAGTCCCACCATCTTGTTACCAATGATAACGTAGCTTGGCTTTTGCAAGTTACTATTGTCGATTATTTTATAATTTAAGGACAAGTACCCAATTTTTAATTGAATCACCTGCAGATATCACTTAAAGATATCACAAATTTGGACATACATGAACCACATGAACCAGATTCTCGATGGGTTAAACCTGCTGAGGAAACAGCTGTAATAATAAAATCTATTTCACTTACGTTGACAATCTCCAGCATCTCCAGCTTTGAAATGCTTCCATTGCCGTCCAAGTCGTACATGTCGAATGCCCACTTGAGTTTGTCTTCGAGCTTCCCCCTTGAAGTGACACTCAGTGCACAGATGAACTCCTGGAAGTCTATTGAGTTGTTGCCATCTTTATCAAATGTACGAAAGACATGCTCTGCAAATGCTGATGCATCGCCGAAGGGGAAGAAGTTGCCGTAGATCTTCTTGAACTCTTCGATAGTGAGATATCCACAAGGAACGTCCTTGTGGAAACTTTTGTACCATTGCTCTATCTCCGCCGCAGAGAAATCCACCATCTTTCTTAGCTCTTCAAGGTCCTTTGGCTTTATGTTCTTGCTTTCAGCTTTCCCCATTTTTTACAGCTGGTTGTGTCTGCAGTTTGTTGTCTATTCCTGGTGAAAAACAAACATGCTGCTAGTCTGAATATGCTCGACAGAGGTATACTCAATGTTGCCTTTAACTTCCTGATTTGAAAACGTGCAAATGTACCCATTGCTTACCTTCTTGGTTTGGTTGCTTGTATATAACAGCCCAGGGTCAACTTTGATTTAAATAAGAGATAATTTGCAGGATATCATAAAGACAGACTTACAGTGATGGCCATATGTATCACTGTTTCAGTAGAGGAAATACTTCCAACAGGTTGTAAACATAGGCTCTCACATGATATATCCTTTGTGAAGAATACGACTGCCAGTATGTAACAATGCTATCAATTTGTGTGCATGCTTGCATGACCTACCTAGGTCTACATAGCGTCCTACTTTGTTATCTTAAATCAGGACCTGTCAATCAATGTGCACAGCCAGGGGAGGTTTGCACGAGGAAGTTTTGGCCAAGTAGAACTGTTTAGCCAAACACTCCTGTTTAGAGATGAAAATGATTACCCTCAACATTGTATCAAGCACGTTCGCTACAGCTTGAAAAGAAACATTTTGAAGACAGATATTATGAGTTTTTGTTGAGGCCATGAGAAAAGAACTGTCTATTGTTATTTGCCTATTTACATAGTTTAAAATAAACATTGTATTTTAATGATTGTACAGTCATGTGTGTTATTGTTGCATGATAAACCAAGGTGTGTGTGTGTATGTGAAGGGTGTGTACATACACATATATGTGTGTGTATACATGTGTTTGTGTGTGTATACGTGCATGGCATATCTGTGTGTATGACTGTATTTGTATATATGTTTTGTGTATGAAAGTGAAAGTTTGTGTGTGTGTGTGTGTGTGTGTGTGTGTGTGTGTGTGTGTGTGTAGATTTGTGTGTGTAGATTTGTGTGTATGTATGTATGTGTATACATGTGTGTGTGTGCATTGATGTACGACTGTATTTGTGTATATATGTATGTATACTCACATAAGTACATTATGTGTATATATGTGTGCATGTCACACTGACCTGCTTTCACAATTTACTGCCCCTGCTGTGTGCCTGTCCAACTGAGAACTGAGTGTTCCTGGTCTACTCAGTACACAGGCTGTCAACTGGTGCCTTGACGCCTTTCTTGCCGAATGACCAAAGATTTTAGCAGCACTACTTATAACTGAGGTACAGAGGTGGTTCTATTATCAATTGATTGCATCTTTGGGCTTTTTTCATGGGTGACTGAGCCTTCTTAAAGACCACATCACCATAGCATAGTGGGCCTTGTACCACAAATATGGCCTGGGGCAGGGGACATAATGTATTTAATTTTGGCACAACAAGTTGGGTAGAGCTTACAACCTGTCTCAATAGATCTAGCAAAGGAATGTATTGCAGTAAATAATTCTCATGTCTTGATTTCTGGTTGATGAGACTACGAAGCAAACATGGGGCAATTCCAATTCCGGAATCAAAGCTAATTCCAACTCCAATTCCGGAATTGGAATCGGTCAATATGATAGAGTAGAATTGGAATTGGTTTGGATGGAATCGGAACTGGAATTGGTTGATGTGAAAGCAGCGAAATCGGAATTGCTTTGAGTAGAATCGAAATTGCATATTGGAATCAATTTTTTATTCCACAGCCACTTTTTAATTTTGATCTTCAAAGGTACTGTGAAAATACATATAATGTTACCATGAATTTCAGTACTATCTGTTCCATGGTCGGGTCACCGGAGACTAAACCGGCCCCCCCACCAGGCTTACTTGGTGAGGAGGGTGTGTGGACACCCAGCAGGACTAAAAATAAAACCTGTTAAAGGGCGGAGGAGCTCCCAGTGAGCCAACGGCCATCCACAATCTGTGTGACCACAGATCAGAATTTAGTCTCCGCACCCCACAGCGAGTCGTAAAAGGCGACTATGTGGTTAGCGTCAGGAAGGGCATCCGGATGTAAAAAACTTGCCCCAATATTTCTTCCAATTTGGCAAGCAAACCACATAGGCAGGGTACAGCCTTAAGTACTCCGTGGGCGTCCTCACCAGCCTACATCAAGTCGAATGGTGGAGGAGGAGGCTGAGCCACAGCACTGAATGACGGTTGCAGACCTGATGCACTGTGGGGAAGCCGGTCTGAAAGGAGAAGATCTCAGGATGTCTGCTACGTGGAACATCGGGAGTATGTCAAGGAGGTCAGGAGAAGTGGTTGACGTGATGGTGAGGAGGAGAGTGGATGTTGCTTGTGTTAAGGAGACCCGGTGGAGAGGAGGCAGTGTGAAGTGGTTGGGCAGGAGTGGTGAGCGGTACAAGTTCGTCTGGCAGGGATGTGCTGATGGGAATGGTGGCATTGGAGTGCTGGTTGCGGAGAAGTGGGTAGACCAGGTGGTGAATGTGAAGAGGGTGAGCGAGTGGATCCTGGTTGTGAAATTGCTGGTAGGGAAGCGGCTGGTGAATGTCATCTCAACGTATGCCCCACAGGTCGGCAGGACACAAGATGAGAAGTATGCTTTCTGGGATATGGCGATTGAAATTGTGTCCAGGACACCAACAGGAGAAGCAGTTATCCTGGGAAGGGACCTGAATGACCATGTGGGGTCAGCTGCAGATGGATACGAGGGTGGAGAGATGGGCTTTGGGGCGAGGAATGCGGAGGAAGAAAGGATCCTAGAGTTTGGAGACGCGATGGAGATGGTGGTGTGCAATACGTTTTTTTCAAGAAGGAAGAAAGACTCCTAGTGTCATATGAGTCCGGCAGTCGCAGAAGTCAGATCGACTTTCTGATGGTGAGGAACGTGAAGGTGATTGCTGGTGAGTTGTCGGAGATATGACCATGGGCAGTGGTAGACGCATTAAGAAGAAACATGTGCCAAGGCTCAGAGTGTGGAAGCTTTCCAAAGAGAAAGTGAGGAATGAGTTCTGGGAGAAGGTAGCCCACTTGGCTGAGGAAGCAGCTGAAATGAAGGGTGGGTATGAGAGATGGGAAACGATGAAGAAGATATGGTTCAAGAGCTTAGAAGAAGAGTAGGAGTGGAGGCGATTGGGGATGTGATCAGAAAAAGCAGGCTGAGGTGGTTTGGGCATGTAGAGCGAAAGGACGACGCGGACTAGGTGAAGGGCTGTACAAAGTTAGTGGTGGAGGGGACAGCTCCCGTTGGCAGGCCAAGGAAGACCTGGCAGAACTCCTTGTCTGCAGACTTGAGTCTGATGGGTATCGACCCACGGGATGCACGGGACCGTGTCAAGTGAAAGTGGGCAATTGGAAGAAAGACGAACCCAGCAGAGCCTGGAAACACCGCCTTTAAACGACGATGATGATATATGGAGAAAAACCAGGCAATCTTCATTACTATTTACGGAAACTCCTAAGTTATTGGTAACTCCCAATTGTACTTGCCAAAATAACAATATATTTAAGCACATTAAACAATTCCTGGCATTATAATTAATCACCTGTTTACTGGATCTTTGGTTTTAGTTTAGGCAAAGGCAGGTTGTTAATGTTGCATTCTGAAATAAACAACCACTTTAACGTTTCAAGAAAGTGTATGTAGAACATGAACTATATTTATTTATTTGATAACACTTGCTACCATATATGTAACTTTGCCATATGTTATTCGATAATAATGCAAAAAATAAAAAAGAATCAGAATTACCATACATACTGTGGGTGGAATCAAACAATTTAGTTGAAATCATAATTAGAATCGCCATAGTGTGGGTGGAACCAGAATCAAAACGTTAGCTGGAATCAGAGATGCGGAATCAACGCCAGATCTGATTTCAAGTCAAATTTTCTTAAGCATAACACTATTGCTATACAGACTCTTAGAGGCAGCAAAATAAAGTTAAAGATAAATATGTTTTATTGTGTAGCACATCAAATGATAAAAACAAGAATGATAATATATATATATATAATATAATTATGATTATTTATTTATAATATAAATGAGTACATTATGCACAATATTGTATATATATATATATAAGATGACAAATAACAATTCCCTAATGCATAACTTGTGATTCATGGATGAACCATTAATACAAGATAATATACAGCCAGATCCCTGGCAGTAATACACTGTATCACTTTGTGACAGGCCATACAATGGTGATCAAATAGTAGCATAGATTGGCCAATGACCATACACTATTCACTGGCAAGAAACTGCCACAATTAACCACCTCATTGGCTATGGCTAGTGCATTTGGTAACCAAGTTATAGTACTGCTCATGACTACTGCCACAATTAACCACCTCATTGGCTATGGCTAGTGCATTTGGTAACCAAGTTATAGTACTGCTCATGACTACTGCCACAATTAACCACCTCATTGGCTATGGCTAGTGCATTTGGTAACCAAGTTATAGTACTGCTCATGACTACTGCCACAATTAACCACCTCATTGGCTATGGCTAGTGCATTTGGTAACCAAGTTATAGTACTGCTCATGACTACTGCCACAATTAACCACCTCATTGGATATGGCTAGTGCATTCGGTAACCAAGTTATAGTACTGCTCATGACTACTGCCACAATTAACTACCTCATTGGCTATGGCTAGTGCATTTGGTAACCAAGTTATAGTACTGCTCATGACTACTGCCACAATTAACCACCTCATTGGCTATGGCTAGTGCATTTGGTAACCAAGTTATAGTACTGCTCATGACTACTGCCACAATTAACCACCTCATTGGATATGGCTAGTGCATTCGGTAACCAAGTTATAGTACTGCTCATGACTACTGCCACAATTAACCACCTCATTGGCTATGGCTAGTGCATTTGGTAACCAAGTTATAGTACTGCTCATGACTACTGCCACAATTAACCACCTCATTGGCTATGGCTAGTGCGTTGGTAACCAGAGTTATGGTACTGCTCATGACTACTGCTATTAACCACCTCATTGGCTATGGCTATTTGTGTAGTTATGGTACTGCTCACTACTGATTAACCACCTCATTGGCTGTATTATGGTACTGCTCATGACTACTGCCACAATTAACCACCTCATTGGCTATGGCTGGTGCATTTTGGTAACCAAGTTATGAGTACTGCTCATGACTACTGCCGTTAACCAATTGGCTAACCAGTACTGCTCTGCCACAATTAACCACCTCATTGGCTATGGCTAGTGCATTTGGTAACCAAGTTATAGTACTGCTCATGACTACTGCCACAATTAACCACCTCATTGGCTATGGCTAGTGCATTTGGTAACCAAGTTATAGTACTGCTCATGACTACTGCCACAATTTTAATGCTGATTTCCCGACAATCGTGACACACAAAAATTGCATGAAAAATGGTTATATTACACAGTTCCATAATGGGTGCAACCATAACGGTCATGAAATAATGCTTTTGCTATTACTAGCTTTTCACACTCTGGTAATGCCCAGTTTGAACATAAATAACATTGCATTTACAAATGTCATCTTTGGCATAAGGGATATAATTAATACAATTTATGGAGAAAGATTTAATTTCACCTGCAGCTCACTGATTAAAATGTTAGTGTCACACATAAACCTGTAGGAAATCACTTTGAATTACATTATTTTCATATTCAGTGCCTGTCTACGGTAACTAATGTCGTTGTTTGAGTTTTGACACACACCGATCACAAAGTACCTGTTAGAATTGCATGCATCAGAGAATTTTTATATATTTTCTATGCAAACACATGTAAGTGTAGAAAACCAATAGTTATCCTAGTTATTCAAGAATTATTTCAACACAACTTAGCTTTTATGTTATTACAACCCATACAGACGTCTAGAAATGAGTTTTTACATTCATTCAAGAATGTGAAAAAGTTCAAATTATGGTTATATCACTCATATATACCTAGAAATGGCATGTGGACTCACTAAATAATATTGAGTTTTTTACCTGCGGTCACAAGAAGCAATAGTTGCTCTGCGGAATACTACAGATCTGTCAATTTGTTGTAGGTATATGTATGTAAAATACTGGACATATTCTAGTCCTAATTTCCTGCCGTTTATTCAATTGTTTGTAGCACCTTCAATAAATGTGTCCCTGTTAACAAACATAGTCCGTAGTAAGTTATCACTTTGTGCTAGAACATCTGTAGCTACTATTACGCAAAGCTAACTACTCCTAAATCTACTGTGTTTAATCATATAAATCTTAGGATGTATTTACATAAACAGATGGTCTTCGTGGATTATTTCATGCAGACTAATATAGCACAACATGGAATGATAATCCTCAGCCAATCATATTTGGTTGTGTTCACATAATTATGTGTACATACATACATACACACACACACACACACACACACACACACACACACACACACACACACACACACACACACACACACACACACACACACACTGTATTGTACAGATTGATATGCTGACACACATAGTAAGACACCCTTATACATTACACGTACAGTTACACAATGCTAGCCGTACTAATAAATATAATTTAATAAAAAAAGTATATACAAATTAAATTATTGTGGTGAAAGCTACAATTGAGCATAACGTTACATCAACACCATCCAAAAGACAGTGTCAAGATACTACAAGAGATTACCTATGTGCTGATAAAAACGAGTGGACCAGTAATAACCACTGATGCAAGAACATTGTCTCCTTGTCAACTGTATAGCACTGAGGTGTAATGACACTTTACAATGTATGTACACTTAAGAATACATACTGTAAACATAAATAGCAGCGTTTAATTGCCACGATCTAAACATATTTGACCCACAGATCACAGAAAAATAACGACATGATGTAAGTCATGTTTTCAAATAAACTTCCATGGCAGTGTCTACTGTCTATAATACACACTGGTTAGACTGCACCTCTACAGGTACAGCCCAATGGCACATCCAGCTGTATAAACCTCTAAGACAGACAATCATGTCATTGAATCATGTCACTGTCTGTAGGCATTATTAGATTGTTTTCTTCCATATTAAAATATACATAATTCTAAATTGTCTGCAACAGATGAACAATTTTAAGTCTGGTTGTTTTATTACGAAATCATGTTATATAGTATAAACTATCTAACTTAATATCTTAACTGCAGAAACGTGTATTTATAAACCACATTTAAAAATATACTTCGAGTGTTATCTGTGTTAATATGAGCATTTCATGATGAATGTCATGCATGGGTAATTTTACAGGCGTTAATGACATGCCTGTCACATGATCCCATATGCCTGACCCCAATAAACATTGTCCACAGGTAATGAAAATGGACCTATCCATCATGACTTTGTAACCTATTGCCTAGCAACAAGGTCCATAAAAAATGGATGCCAAATACATGGAGTGTTGGGACATTCCATTGTAAATTTTGTTGAAATTCTGGCTCCCATTTTTTTCTTTATGAGAAAAATAACAGACACAACTGTTTACAGCTGTGCGAGTAAGATTGTTACAAGTTTAGAACAACATGCTAATCTGGTTTGGTATTTCTTGTACGTCAGCATAATTTTGTTTGGCACTGAAAAGGTTAAAACACATTTGGGTGGCTAATCTGCTAGAATAGATAGTTTACGTTAACATAATTTTATGATAACACAATAAGATTTTATATGTTTAAGTTGTCATGGCAAACACCACCTCGACAGAGATCACACATACAGAGGTATGAAGGTTAGTGGTCTACTTATTCTAAATGAGGAATTTCTGGCACATCTTTCTGAGATTACGTTTTCCTCTACTTTTCCTCATCCTATTCCTAACAAAAGTATCACATGTCGTCTGAACCACCTCTACAGAGTCACATATCCAGCCGTCACCGTACTTCTACGTCTTCTCGCCACATCTTTACAAGTGCATTGCTGATATTTCCTGCTCACACTGCATATGTGTTTCTATTTTGGCTTCCATGGCACATCGCAGCTGTACTCATGCACACTGATTATATGATTTCATCTCACAATGTAGTATGTCTACAAACAATGCATGTTTCTTTTCCTCTCATATTGCAATAACAGTCGCAGACACTGTATGTTTGTTTCCATATCATCCTGCAGCCGAATTCACCGACACTGTCGAATGTGTGTGGCACACACGGAGACAGTTGACTAGATTTATCGTGAGCGAACGTCCTCCAACAGAACTTGCGACGTCTCACCTAATGCCACCTGGTGGTGAACTGACAGGGCACGCACTGACGTGAACATCCACTAAACTGTGCAGAGCATGCCAGTCTACAGGAATGCCATTGATGTGAATGTTTCGCAGGCAGCCGGTGAAGTAATCACTGGCATGTGTCGCCCCTTGGGGCAGGGCAAACGCTGCAAACAAAACAGATGTCACATCAAATAATGTCCCACATAAATATTTACTAAGAAAAAAAAATATTAATCAAGCTATTCATTTTGAAATAAAATGTTTTTATACAGTACATCATGACTACGTCTAGGCTTCAATGTGCTGTGCCATCTTCTCATTTGAGTTTCTTTTGCTCGATATTCACAATAAACATATCAGCAAAATGTTTGGAGCATGGTTAACCTAATTGCAACAGCTGCCAAAACATATGTACAAGTTAATTTTAAATAGCATTCTGGTTTATTAGAATATATTTAGAGGATGCTAATTAAAAGGAAGTCTCCTGTTTACTAGCAGACATGTTTGAATAACGTTTTCTTTTAAATGCAATCTCAACATCCAGGTAACATGTTTGAATGACGGGTAACGGAATAGACAAGCTTACTTAAAGGGTCACGAAATAATGGGTGTTTCGACGAACCTGGGAATCCACCAATGTAGAGGGCAGTGCGGAGACCCAGCAACACTTCGTCACTTGGACTGATGCCTAGTTTGATGCTGTCCTCGTCAACCTTCAGAGTGACGATGTGCTTGCTGAAGACGGCCTTGACCTTGTGCCACTTGTTGTCACAGAGACAGTAGTCGCACTGTGCTGAGACCGCGGTGAATCTACCGCCGTTGTTCACAGCACTGAACTTCAACTGAAACAATACATAGTAAGACATTTATTTCCAACAAGAACCCAAGAGTAGACATTCCATGATTACAACATACACCATTTACAACACGTGAACACTAACACAAACAATAGTGTTGTTTACAATAGCTATAAATTACAATTCCAAAAGTAATACACAGTGCCTACAAATTATGGTTGATTATAATTATTTGGATTTTTTAAAGACATCGTAGGTACATTCCAAATAAACATAATGCATCAAGTTACATTCGTTCTGGGTTTGTGGAAGTTGTAGGAATAAATGAAACTGCACTGGTGAAACATTACTACAGTTCACCTGATAAAATATCCACATTTACGTCCTATCTGTGTTATTTGTGCTTAAGTGGCTAATAAAAATTAAATTTGGTACAGTGGTACAATTAGCTGTTTCTTCTTATATGTTATATTTCACCTAATTAGCCATAGTATTTGGTTACCCTTTGAAGCAGCATGTCAGCTCTGAAACTTTCATGTCAGCACTAACTGTTACTCCTATGTCCTTTTCTTTTACAGTTTTACCTGATATAGTATCCCCCATTATGTATTCTTCGTTCACATTTCCATGTCCTATGTGGATGCATTTACCCTTCTAAAATTGAATAACATTTGCCATTTTTCAGACCATTTGACCAATTTGGCTAAATCATCCTGTAAAGTGTTTTATCTGCATCTGTTTGAACTGTTCTGAACACTTTTGTATCGTCAGCGAATTTCAGTATTTTGCTTGATACATCATCATCCAAATCATTTATATATATCAAGAATAATATAGGACCCAACACTGACCCCTGTGGCACTCCACTCAAAACTGGTTTCCAGTTTGAAATCTCCCCTTCTACTATTACTCTATGTCTTCTATCTGTCAACCATATTTGTATCCAACTGATCACACTATCCCCTATACCATGGGCTTTTAGTTTAAGTAACAATCTTTGATGTGGCACTTTATCAAATGCTTTCTGAAAATCTAAGTAGACAACATCCACTGGTGACCCATCGTCTACCCACTTTGTAAATTCTTCTAAAAAACATAAGAGACAAGACACAGCTTTTAGGAACCCATGTTGAGATTCAGTTATTAATTTGTGTTTTACAAAGAATTCTACCATGTGGTTTCTAATAAGCATTTCTGATAATTTGCATAAAACTGATGTTAAGCTCACTGGTCTGTAATTCTCTGTTTTGCTCCTTGATCCCATTTTAAATAATGGTGTAATGTTTGCTTCCCTCTTTAAGTGACAAGTTAAAGAATATAGCAAATGGTGTACTGATTTGTTCTACAATTTCCTCAAACAGTTTTGGTGGTATCCAGTCAACTCCAGGTGATTTGTTTTCTTTCATCATCTTAATTTTCTTTGATATAATTTCAGGAGTAACAAACAAATGCCCTAATTGATTTGATTCATCTCCCTCAAATTTAGTAACTGGTAATGGCAGTGAACTTATATCAGTGAACTTATATCAGTGAACTTATATCAAATATTGAGCTGAAATACATTAGGGCCTCTGCCATCTGAAACCCATCAGATATTAGGTTTCCTGAACTGTTTTCTAGTGGTCCCACCTTATCTTGAACCTTCTGTTTACTCGTTACATAAACGTAGAAATTCTTGCTATCACTTTTTATAACATTTGCCAATTTTTGCTCAAACGTTTGTTTGGATTTTCTAATTTTAACAGGGTTAGTTGAAACATGACTTTCTTAGTTCACTCACCAGTCCATCGTTGATCTCAAGGGCAAGAGCTGGTTTGCCCCTAGGGTGACTTGCTGTCAGTAAGACGCCCCTCCTGTAGGCCGTCCGAAACTCGAGGGTGACTTCAAAATCTGCCTGCACTTCAAACTTCTCAGCTGAAACGGTCACAACAATGCTGTGATGGTAGTAGATGTCTGTATAGCACAGCTAGTAATTAAGTTTTCCAAATGATTCTCGGAGCTGAAGTGAGAATGTTACTCCATCGTAATGGCCATAACAAACAGAGCACATGTAGAATCTCAATATTTTAAAGGTCACCCGTGGTATTGGACCAAAGTGACCTGAATAGAGAGGTGACCATATTAGTGAGACTAATCACCTATCATTTGTTGTCATGGAACGGACCTGGGTATCTCCCAGGGTGACCTTAATTGCTAGGTGTCTGTATTGTTGAGGTGATCGTAAAGCGAAGTTTGACTTCATTCTTGTTTATGTCAATACCCACAACAACACCCGTATAAATATACAAGAAACTTTGACCACAGTTAGTGCCGTCAAGCCTATCACACTGATATTACAACACCCGCAATAATATACAGGAAACCTGCACATATACAAATATTCCATACATACCATATACTGCATAGCTGTAGCCGTCAAAGTGTGCTCCTCTCTCGACTTCGTTGAAGCACTTCCTCACGCCCATGATTGTCTTAGAGTGAGTAAGGTCGACTGGCGCGCCTCGCAGGTGGAACCTCATGAGACATCCCTTGAAGCTCTCAGACTCCTACAACAGAAAACATCTCACTCAGTACCTCATGTATTGTACAACTGACCTATCCATCACGTGACCTGTTGCCTAGCAGAAACTTCGTGAAAGTCATAAAAAATGGATGCTGAACACATGGGGCGTTTACGCATTCCGTCTTTCTTTTTTTTGAAATTCTGGCCATAAAAGTGCTTCTTTATGACAAAAACATAAGGCAAGGTGACAACTTTTTGTGGGAATGTTTGATTCAAGAGATGTCATGCAGTAATAGTAATGTAATATCATGTATGTAACCGTTATCAGTATTGGTGGTAAAGCTTGACGGAGGTCACACGCAGTACTTTGTGATGTACGCAAACCGCAACGTACTGGATACATCAACTATCATAGCAAGAAAGAGACCCAAGAGATGTACCAAGTCTATGACTGAGAGGTACATTAAAGTTTCCACAGATGCTGTGCTTGAAAGGTTAGAGAAAAAGAAAGTGACAGAGCAAGTGAGAAAGACAGACACTGTTACATTGAGAGATAACGAGAGGCTGAGAGAGAAAGAGAGACTGTAACTAAAGAATGAGAAAGAGACCGAGACAGAGACTGAGAGGGAAACTAAGAGCAAAACTGAGATTGAGAGAGACGGGAAGAGAATGTGAAAGAGAGACTAAGAGAGTGAGAGACTAAAAACTCAATCTGATTTTAAATCAATGCAATATATAAATAAAATAAATTATTTTCATGTTAAGAACAAAGCACTGAATTTCACAAGGTACTCACAATGCCCGACTGTATCTCATAGTGGGGTGGCAGACCACCTACGTAGACTGGGGCGATGACATTCACCCCATGAATGAGATGGTCCTCTATGGCAGGTCTTTGGTCCACCTTCAGACTGAGTCTCTTATGACCCTCAGCCACAATCACCTGTCAACGTAAACAATATACCAGTTTTACATAATTTACCTGTACATTTATATTTTAAACTCACGTCTTAGAGTGTATATTTTATAAGGTAATCGTGAATAAAGAATGTTTATTATTATAATTAACATCAGCAGAAGCAACAGTAACATCAACCACGGCCTTATCTTGTGCAAGTTCAACCATAGATAGGGTTATTACATCAGAAATGTAATTTATTATGATTATTAACAACTACATTAATCAAAAACATTCTGCTTAGATGTGGACAGCAGAGAGAGAGAGAGCATGGGAACAGTGGAGGGTGGTAGATAGAGGAAAACAAAAATAAAGAGGAGAAACTGAAAATAGAGGGAGTCATGATGGATAGAAAGATTTTGTAAACACTTAAAGGCAATGTCTCGAGAGTCTGTGTAGTCGGTCTGGAGATTATGGCACTGAAGGAACAACAATAACACAAGTGACAAATTTGCTGCATGAATCATTTTATTAGGAGAATTACAAGACAATGTGAAGAGATCTCTCAAAAGGGCAGGGATGAAAGCCGAGAGTGGGGGAAAATAGCAGAAGATTGGGATAGGCGGAGAAGTATCATCTAGAGGGTGAAATGGACGGGGTGCAGTGGATTCTACCCCACACAGCATCAATAAGATTCTGCCTTGATATGGATATTTTGTTGGTATGAGGAGTCAGCCTACTGGTGTGTATACTCACCGTGTGCCAGTTGCCGTCACTCAAGTCCTTGGTGTCCTGCATGGTCCTCGTGTCCCCGTCTCCATTGTATGACACGTGCACACGGCCACCCTTCATGTACACGGCGATGTGCTCGGTGCGTGCCGCAGTCGACATGTAGAAGATGAGGCCGTACGTATAGAAGGTGTGGAAGTTTACTGACATACTGAAGCTGCAAGGTGAAAGACACAATGAGACAAAATGGACAACACAGACATTAAATCAATGGAGAAATTATGTTGTAGTATTGGTAACACATTAAATGTGATCATAATAACAATGATAAAAGTCGTGTTTAATTTGTGGTCTGTCACCATTTATCAGGTAAATTACGTGTGAAGACTACTTTTTGACAGTCAGTGTGCTGGTTAAACCAACCTTGTCTGTTGATCATTTATTAATATAATATTCTTAATACCAGAATATTATTTAAACGTATACTGCCTGCCAAATTGCATTTAATATGCACAAACTTTTGTTCACAAATTGAATGTTGCGCCTGCGAAATGTACAAATTGCACAACAAATTCTGCAAACAGCCATTACTGACATTTATTACGAAAGCACATATGCCTAACTGCAAACACATTTGAAGATGGAGTATTCCCGCACTCCTGACCACAAACTGGGACCCAGTACAACCCATTCAGTGAACTTCTTGCTAATTATTACAACCTGACTGATTATGAATAATGTAACAGGAGTCAACCTTGCTTTAATAAATAGAATCCCCGTTAGCTTCAAACATAACTCACTCTTTATTGACTGACTGCCCCTTTACAGCCACTTCTGCGTGACTGTGCCTGACATCACCAAATGCGACGCCACTCGACAGGCGACCGTATCTCCCCTCCATGGCACATGACTTCGGCCGCTATGGAAAATACACAAGTTAAATATACCGTATAGTTTCCAATAGAAGTGCATTGCCAAATAAAACCTCACCTCCTTTTTCAGAAATGAAACCAAGCTACATACAAACAAATTACATATACAGTAGTCCCTCTCTTCAGCGGACACATCTGTATCCAAGCGTAAGTGTCCCAACATAGCAGGTGTCCACTCATCGGAGGGACAGGCATCTTAGACTTAGTGCCGGAGTTCAGACCAGTACAACCGACACATGGTAAAGATGTGGCAATATGTCAACGCATTAACTGATAGGAATTAAGCATTATATATATATATGTTCATTATCACTGTGATGTAATAAAAATAAACAGTTGGTTATGAAGTCATATCGTCCGCCCGGCACTGTCTGCCCGACTCCCTCTGTGTCGATCTGAGATTTTCCTCAACCGCGCACTGGTCACTCACTCACTGCCACTAGCCTATGCAACGGTATCGGCCTGGCATTGCAGGAGAAATTGCTGCACGTATGGCAGCATTCAACCAAAAATGTCAAACAAAACATCTCCGTTACAACATTTTTTAAATTGGTATTCTCGAACGATTTAGATATTCTTTAGCTAAAATACTTCGTAAGTAATTCATAAGTTGACAATTTTGGCTGCCCCCTACCGGCTAAAATAATAACCTGGAAATGATCAACCGAATATTTAAATCAGTTGCTACATGCAGCGTGAACATTAATTAAATATTAAAAACGGTAACGGGTACAATCGTTAATTGTTTCACAACATTTTTCATCAAATTTCGAAAGATTCATTAATGCACAAATTGTGCATCACTTAATAATGCGTTCCACCGTTTCATAAGCTGGCAACCAACAATTGGGATGAACCTTTTATATATCGTATTTGTGAAACTTAATTGCAATTTACAAGATGAAAAGACGACGCACAGCCCAAGCCCTGGCTGAAGCTGGAGGCGTGAACGGGGAAGCCATCATGGCATCATCTGCAGCAAATGTGATTGATAACAGCAACCAAAATTACCAATACCTTCCTCCACATTTACTGCCTAAAGTTTACAGAGCGTAATCAAAGGAACTCTAAGTAGTTTGGACAAACACAACGATTACAGCAAGGAAGACAAGCTCGTTGTTACGGGTACACGTGTACTTGGTGTTACCATTGACACACACCGAGCTGTATGTCTGCCATTTTCTAAACAAATTCTGCAAAAAATCTTCAAATTAATGAATACTGTCTGTCTTAGGAGGGACATATAACCAAAATATCCTGTCCGCTATCCATGTCTACGAGGTGTCCCCTCATCAGAGGGACATTAACATAGCAAAACGGTCCGTACATTGACAAACTGTCCTGACATAGAGGGTGTCCCCTCGTCAGAGGGTCCGCTGAAGGGAGGAACTACTGTAATTTACAAGAGAAGCAAATTACCAAATATGATAGCATCCTCTTTTTCAGAAGTGAAACCAAGTTACCTACAAACAAATTACATATACTGGGGATATTTTCCAATAGAAGGAAATTACCAAATAAAAGCTAACCCCCTTTTTCAGAAATGAAATACAGTTATATACAAACACAATTATAGATACTATATATTTTTCAAACAGAAGCACACACGTTTTTTTTCAGATGTGAAACCACAAGCAAAAACATAACATTTTCAAGAGTGAAGGCCCACAATTTCATACACACTGCTATCAGAACCTTGTGTAAATACCAGTATGACATACCTGCATAAACAAAATTTGCAACATAGAAACTAAATCGACGTAAAAATTACACTAGTATTTGTAACATTAAACGTGATAATAATGATAACAATAAAAATGGGCCAAGTGGCCCTGAAGTCCTTTGGGCTAATACGTCTATATGTGACCCCGGCTGACCAAATGAGTGATAAGTTGAAAAAATTGTAACATTGTTTTCTTACATTCTTGTAAAGGTTGGGTATGGTGCTTTTACATAGTTTCAAAAATTATGACTGCTACAAAAATTGGCAAAGTTATGGAGCATTGAACATGGTAGGGGTCAAAAAGTGAAAATGAAGAAAGCGGCTGTTGAAGTTTTATATTACATATGCAAATGGATTGCATGGAAATATTACATGCATGACATTCAAATGTGGCACACAGCATGTATGTTATGTTGCAACGATACACTGGAAGTATGAATGTGCTGCTACAAAAATTTATCAAGTTATGCCAGATTATGTCTTTATGTGTAAAACTAAGAGGACAGATTATTTGAGAGCAAAAGGTAGACTCACTGTTTGACACAGTTTAAAATATACAGGGAACTGTCCAGCTTAACAGGGGTCTAGTGGCTTAATGCTGTCTGTTGACACAAGCTTGTCTGCTCTGGCTGTGTGTGACCAATTAAATATTAGTCAAGGCCTCAATGATACAAAGCAGAGTGGACAGTGGGCCAGGCCGTTTCTGGCACATTACACAAATCTACTACTCTAGTGGGCTCTGTCAGTTGAGGCAAGCCTCTGCCAGTGTCCAATTACAGATTAGTCACACCAGTCAGGCAGCCACAGTGAGGTGTGACAGATTTTCTGGGAAAGGGATTAGTTGAACAAAAGGACTGTTAGCATGATGGATCATCTGCTGCAGCAGACAGTTTAGTTAACAAATTTAGCATTTTAGGGGACCTTTGGTGCCCTTAGAATGATTCAATCAAATACAGATTTCTTGTGTACAGTTGCACTGCCACATGAAATGTCTATGCAAAATTAAAGAAAAAGTTAATGAAGAGTTTTTGAAAAAATAGGCAAAATGTGAAAATTTACCAGTTTTGGGGTCTTTTTGGGGAGTCATTAGGTGCCCTTAGAATGATTCAATCAAATACAGATTTCTTGTGTACAGTGACACTAACCTAAGGAATGTCTATGCAAAATTAGAAAAAAAGTTGCTGAACAGTTTTTGAAAAAATAGGCCAAATGTTACATTTTTACCAGTTTTGGGGTCCTTGGAGGCCCTAGGGAGCCCTTCAAATGATTCAATCAGATACAGATTTCTCGTGCGTAGTGGCAGTGCCCTAAGATATGTCTATGCAAAATTAGAGAAAAAGTTGCTGAACGGTTTCTGAGATACGGCAGCTAACGGCGGACGGCGGACGGAGGACGCAGAGTGATGGCAATAGTCCCTTGGACCTTCGGCCAAAGGACTAAAAAAGTTTTTAAATTGTGGTCTGTCATCATCTGTCATGTCAATTAGGTGTGAAGAATACAGGTACACTAGGTACATACTTCTTTAGACACGGTTGTGGTTATTGGTGGTGGCAGTGTCACCGTCACTGTAAAACTAGGCACGGCCGGCGTGACGGGATACTCTTTGATAGATGGCGCCACTGGTAGGTCATGGAAGATGCGTTGTTGAGCACATCGTCCCACATCCACATTGCTGAAGTTGACTGGCGTATCCAATGCCAGGATCCTGACGATAACAACAATATAGTCAAATCATTATGGCATAATTCATAAAAATTAATAAATAAAATATATGTTTACATAGTGCTGCTTCCTTGAAGGAAATCATTAAAACTTATTTTTATTAGAAATTGACCCTCAGAACATATCTTCCATAAATCTCAGGCACCAGTGAAATGACAGAGAATGGCTACAAACGGAAACATATAATTTTAAAATACTACATCTGAAGTTTTCCAAATTCATCCAAACTTGGTAACCCACAAAATTACCACCTCTGCAACATTCTGCATATGTTCATATTTGGTCAACAAACTCAAATATTATAACTTGAAATACCACCAAAACGAGTCAGACCATTGCACTTACTTGCCATTGATGACCAGGTCCTGTAGACACCCCCTGAGAGGGGTGAGGGATGCAGCTACCCCTGTATAGTCACCCCCTGCAGGGATGCCACCTATGTAGAGGCCGCCACTGGCCCCTCGCATGCTGCCAATATGCATGTTCGCTCCTGCAGGAAGTTTGGTGCTGCCACCTAGCTTGTCATTGACGTACATGTCAATCCTGTGAGCACACACCAGATTGGTTGGTGAAGTAATATATGTTACCTTATATAGTCATGTTACCCTATATGGTTGTGGTCACACACCACAGATTGGTTAGTGAAATAATATACCTTATATGGCATGTTACCCTACATGGCCGTGGTCACCCACAGGATTTGTTAGTAAAGTAATATGTGCTTTACCTTATATGGTCATGTTACCATATATGGTCATGAACACACACACCTGAGATTGGTTAGTGATGTAATTCATATATTACCATATAATGTTGTTGGCATATTTGCAGAAAACAAATGCTGCAATGTTTCACTCAACACAGAAGGGAAGACAGAATGACGTTAGCGAAGGACGGGAGTAAATGATTCTCACTTGTGGTTGTTCTTGACTAGTGCGACACTGTGTTGCCGGCCGTCATTGTAGGTCTTGAGAGAGGTGATGCGACTGTTACCAGACCCAGAGCTGAACCAGGCACTGAGTCGCCCCCCAGTCAATGATACGGAGTAATAGTTCTGTCAACAGACAACCTGACATGTCACGTCTAGACAGAGACTGAACCAGACACTCAGTCGGGCAATGACAGAGTAATAGTTCTGTCAACAGACAACCTGACATGTCATGTCTAGACAGAGACTGAACCAGACACTCAGTCGGGCAATGACAGAGTAATAGTTCTGTCAACAGACAACCTGAAATGTCATGTCTAGAGAGAGACTGAACCAGACACTCAGTCGGGCAATGACAGAGTAATAGTTCTGTCAACAGACAACCTGACATGTCACGTCTAGACAGAGACTGAACCAGACACTCAGTCGGGCAATGACAGAGTAATAGTTCTGTCAGCAGACAACCTGACATGTCATGTCTAGACAGAGACTGAACCAGACTCAGTCGGGCAATGACAGTGTAATATTTCTGTCAACAGACAACCTGACATGTCACGTCTAGACAGAGATTGAACCAGACACTCAGTCGGGCAATGACAGAGTAATAGTTCTGTCAGCAGACAACCTGACATGTCACGTCTAGACAGAGACTGAACCAGACTCAGTCGGGCAATGACAGTGTAATATTTCTGTCAACAGACAACCTGACATGTCACGTCTAGACAGCGACTGAACCAGACACTCAGTCAGTCAACGCCACAGAGTATTAGTTTTGTCAACACAGACAGATGATCTTAGTAATTAAATACATGCTTTATACTGATAAAATACACCTTTTCAAAACTAAATGTTCAATGTTTAAAAGTTATGCTCTATTCTGGTTATATAAGACTAACTTTTGTAGACATTTTCACAGCATCAACAATATGTAAGTTTTTATTTCAAGTAAAAATCAGTACATTAAAATGATACAAGTTTTATAAACATAAATTAATAAATCTGTTCTAACAAAAACAGTAAAAATATGATACAAAATAATTATAAGAAATAATGAAACAAACGTCCCACACACCTCTGTATTGACCCCCTGGGCGAGGAACAGTAAAGCGTCTTTCTGCTGCGTGCGGAAGGAGAATGAGCTGTCTGCCTTGGTGGACAGGTCAGGACTGCCCACCTCCAGGTAGCCACGCCCAAAGAAGCCCACAACCCGCGCCTTCTGCAAGAGTACAACAGTTCGCAAACCTGAATGTCCCACTGCTAGTTGTGACTGAATTACTTCAATGTTGTATTTAAGTACAAGTAAAAGTAATTCATCTCAGAACTACTTGTGTAAAAGTACCTTCTAGAAACTTTATTTGAGTAAAGTATTTGAGGTAAAGGTAAAAGTAGTCTGTTATGATTACTATGACAATTGGAAGTGACCTCAGTTGCAGTTACTTCCTGAAGAAAGATTTGTATGCAAATACAATCACAAATTGGTCCATGATAGAATAATGTTAATAGCCTGTAAACATAGTTATTAGAAAATTGTACTTTGTTACTTTTTAATTAATAATATAATGTATTTTTATATTTTACTTTTCTATATTTAATTACTAGAGAAAAGTGACATGACACCACTTCCGCTGCTCATATTTGTCCTCTTAGGGGTGATCTCATAAGTTCTCAAGTTAAAAAAAGATGTAGTGTTTCATATTACTTCAAATTACCAATATGTGGTATGGGACTTAATATGTTGAGCAATAAAAATTGGTTTAAATCCGGTCAGTAGCTGCACAACATCATGGTTTACCTACTTTACTATGTTTTATTTAACTAATTAATTACATATACATATTTTACCATTCATATGTCATGTTTTAACTAAGTTAGCTAAAATTAAGGTCAGCCTAGACAGTCACATAGTATTTCTGTAAGAGTCAAGTACACAAAATGAGTCCCACTATTACGGTCATCTCTGAGAGAACCTACCTTGGCGTAGCAGCCTCCCTGTACACCGACGTACACACTAGACATGAGGTCCTGGAAGTAGGTTCCACTTTACTGACACATGAGAGAACCTACCTTGGCATAGCAGCCTCCCTGTACACCGACATACACACTAGACATGAGGTCCTGGAAGTAGGTTCCACTTTACTGACACATGAGAGAACCTACCTTGGCGTAGCAACCTCCCTGTACACCGACATACACACTAGACATGAGGTCCTGGAAGTAGGTGCCCCGCGACGCTATCTGGATGTCTTTGAAGCAGCCCAGAAAACTCAGTGTGCTGATGTTGTAGCTGAAAATATACAAGGAAATACATTATATAAAGCTTAATGCATTATTAAAGTTGCATTGTGAGATTTTCCATATGTTTAACTTCCAGCCCCATACACTATACATCACTTTCCTCAACTCCATATAAACTTTCTTTACATACTATGCAATTTTTAGATAAAATGGCATAAAAAACGAACAATTATTATCCATCCAGCGGCTCCAGGAATCACAAAATAATTGCTCATTCGACCATTCTCAAGAATGGATGAGCGCTATTATGGCCTACTCGTAAGGCAATCTGCGACGGGTTATTGAGACAGATGTAATCACTAGTGCACCCTAGCACATGAGGAGGACGATTCTGGGTTATGGAACATACATGGCCCCCTGTACAAGAACTTTTACTGCCCCCCACGCCCATTCACCAGGTAAGTGCGACAGCAGCTTTAACTGAATTTTCTAAGAGGCATGGTAGCGTTGATATTTGTGTTACCTGGACACATTGAGACTTGTGGGACTGCCTCCAAAGTACAGGCTGCTCTGCTGTAGGTCCATCGTGTCAGTGAATGGCTCAGTTGCTTCTCCACGCCGCATCTCCTTCGATACTTCAAGCAGGCCTACACATGGAAAATCCTTCATTGGATGGTTCAAATACAATGTTCTCATAAAAAACAACATTTGTAGACCATCTGACCATCAAACTGTTAGTGGCTGGTATACGGCCTAATGTCAACTGAATGATTCTGACTCTTTGCAAACTGTGGAATAGAAAAATAGTAAATCATTTGATATGCAAACTGAAGAAATACTTTGTGGCTGTCATCAGTTGTTATTTAACCATGTACAGTAGCCAGACAAGACAGAGAAGAGACACAATGGGGGGAGATGGACCAGTGGTAGAAACAGGGGGACAAAGGGGGGAGGGAGGGAGGGAGGGAGGGAGGGAAGGAGGGTGTGGGTGCGTGCGTGCGTGCATGCGTGAGATGTGGGGGACATTTGGCTGCTGTCAGCCCCCGATAATAATAATTAGATACATAAAATAATCATGAAACCAGCAGATTTAGTAAGAACAATAAACAGTTATGCACAACAACGATATGATGATACATACGAATAAAGCCAACAAACAACAACGTTGACATGATAACAACTACCATCTCACATACCTAGACTGAACCACAACGTGTCAAAATAGTAACGCATCCCGAACCTATACAAGACGTACCCTCGAGCTTGAGTCTGCTGGCGACGACCGTCACCCACTTGTTGCTGTTGTACCTGCGGCGTGTCTGGAGTCGGACGGACGGCCGCCCTCCAAAACTGTATTGGAAGACAACATGGCCACCCTCCAACTGCACCGACATCACGTCTCTCTGTCGACAGACAACATCACGAGTTCAGACAGTCCTTGGACAAAGTGAGGCTAGTGGCGACTGACATATTCAACACACTTACGATGTGTTTCCCTTACTTGAATGCTTTATAAAGACTGCATACAAGATGCTGCCTTGGGAAGAACAACACGGGAATGTTTCACTAACATTATGAGCTCATACGCATGATTTTGCTTTTTAAAATCAATTCCGCTCCTCAATCGTGATCTTGAAAACTACTAACATCAGGGTGCACCATCGGGACATTTTTGCTGGTGTTTCACGGAAATAATGTCCTCATTGATATGGCAGTGGCTTTTTACATTGTGAAAAAGCGTCTTAAATTTACGCAATAAACAAGTTTTAAAACTAAGACTTCAGTAATAAAAATCATGATTAGTATATTTACCTCTCAAGAAACTTGTTTTGGTTTTTCTTCTGTATAATAACCAAGAAACCGAATCATCACTACATTCAAGGAAAGAATTCAGTTACCCTTTTCTGTATGAAATCGTGAGAGAAACTATTATACAAAAATAAAAGTTTATATATGTTTGAGCAGAACCACTGCCTACTTACAGTGGCTTCGTTGACGGTTAGAAACAGCAGTGCTTCTTCCCAGAATGTCTTGAACTTGAAGGTGACCGACAGTCTCTCAGGGTGGAGTCGAACTTGTGGCAGCTGAGCGAAGCCGGAGCCGTCGAACTGGTATACACCACTCACACCGTCCTCCGTCGGTCTGATGCACGGCGGGGTGTAAACACGCACTTATTATGGACTTTTACAATTACATGCTGAACGCAATGTAATCTGTTATATTTGAAGCTATTGCTATTACATTTTCCATTGGAATTCTATTGTATAATATACAGTATGCATAAATAGATACAACAAAATACAATTATCATATCTAGTACTATGTACTAACCTATCTTTTTAATATCGCCTACCCTCCCTAGCTTCATAGAACATCCATCCATTTGTTGATGACTTTCGCCTAGCACACGAGTAGGAGAATGCTTAATCCTTTGGTTTTGTTGCGCCACTGAGCTCGGATTGTCTGAGGATATTGCTGCATAAGTAATTTATTTATATATATTTATATAACTACACTAACTTTAGATTTATTTTATTTCAACACCAATACTTGGTATTGGTGGGGGGAGCAATCACAAAGACAGAAGAAACTAGTGGAATTTCACATAGCAATTCAAACTGAACTTTGGTGTGGTTGAAATGTTCAATAGTAATATAAAAGTAATAGGTCAACTACTATTACATTGCTTCCTATTACTATTACAATTACATTGTGTTTTGTTCAACCTTCTATTACTTTGGTATTTGTAATCGTTGCTATTACTATTACATATTACTATTACTCCAGGCCTGGTGGAAATATGGTGATAGCAAAAGCAGAACTACAGAAAAGCTGGAATCACTTTCCTTGAATAAAGCCAAGTAATGCTGTGTGAGAAGTCAATTTGGAATTATGACTTCATGGATATAACTAAAGAAATATAAATAAAACATCAGATCGAGAAGTGATGACCAAGATTTAAGAATGACATAAAATAAACAATGCTTGTAATAACGAAGGCAGTTAACAGTAAACAGAACATGTGAACTGTAATGGGTGTCATGGGTGTAAGCATTTTTATATTTCTTAGAACATTAAACGATGCAACTTTTTCCGCATTGGTTTGATTTTGTCATGTGACATACACTTACACTGTTGTACAGCTGCTACAGCCAGTGCCCTCTAGCTGGCGGAAGTTATACAAGCCGATGCGTTTCCCATCCAACGACACATCCCCTATACAGCCGATAAACCTCTTGCTAGTCACAAGGCCTGGCACCTACAATGACATAAAAAAACTGTTATACCATTTATACATGGTAATTTTTGGCATGAAAGAGCGATGAAAAGCAACCAAACATTAGTGACATGACGTATGCTGCTTCTGGGCACTGAGTATAAATCAGTCCTACATATTATTATTTTATGATCATACTTCTTCTAGTTAGTGCATACATTCGCAATATTTCAACAGAACTTTTTAAACAATGTGTGCTAAATTTTAACTGGATGTGAAGCTGATTAAGGTGCTAAATTCTAACTGGATATGAAACTGACTGGCTGGAATATAATATCAGAGCATGCATGTACTAAAATTGTAGATATAGCTGTTATACTGCTAACCTACACATTCAGTATACAACGAGTGGCACAGGGAATAATATTAGGCAATATTATAATAGTTGCCTTGTAAATTCAATATCTGTTCAGATAATTACTTTGTCACAAAAATCCGCAGAAAAAACTGTAGATGTGATATCATAAAAAGGAAAGGTTAACTTCTTTCTAATGCAGTATTCAGTCCTTGGTACTGTTCAATGCGTTTTACACTTTACTCCCTAGGAGACCTGTTCAATCGAACACCATCTCGACTTCTCTGAGAAGCTTTCAGCTATGCTGCAATTATTACATAAAGTCTACCCATATACAAATATCTACCCATGCAGTTGAGTGAACTGGAGCAACGTAGAGTTAACAAACTTGCCCAAGGTTCAACATGGCGGCAAGAGGATTTGAATACGAGTTCTCTCGATTGAGAGTATGATGCTCTTTAATACCACACTTTAACATACCTTGTAGTCCTGGGAGACGCCACCAACAAATAAGTGTGACCTTGAGTCAATGTCAAGTTTGATGTGACTCGCCACGGCAGAGGTGCTGACCTCTGTGGCCAGCGCTGACGATGACAATCGTTTTACGCTAAGTCGGCCGACATTTGCTGTCCTACAGGTGGTAATTTGTATTATGATAAACATAAATCGACATAAATTGCCTTACAACAAAACATATATTAATTGGTACTTGCTAGATGAAATGCAGAACCTTGTGATAAATTCCAACAACTACAATCAAAACTAAATTATTTTGAAACAATTATCTCTAAAATAGATTCAGGGGTGTTTACAAATTAAAAAAGAAAAGAAAACATACAAATTCATTACATAAGTATACATATTATATAATATTGCAATACACTGTACATGTGTTACATAACATACCACAATAAAAAGTACACACTGAGATGATATGTAGACCCTACCTTATAGTACAAGTATATATATATATAAAAGATATGTTACAAAAAAGCCTGACTGAAGAGAAAGGCTTTCAGGTCCCTACTAAAACACAGAAAACAAAACCTTGAGACGGCTCCTATTAAGACTAAAGATGTCGCTCTCACAAGAGCCACTTGAGGTAAGATGACGTCAAGAGAGACATGTACCTCATTGCCTCGACCTTGTACCACTTATTGGCTTCCTCGAGTTTGCTGGCAGAGGACTGGATGGGGAGGTCATGTTCGATGAGACTGCCCCCTGCCCCCACATCCCAGCTGAACCTCACCCGACTGTTGACCAGCTCCACCGCCAGGTAGTCAGACTGCGGGCAGACACGGGGTACAATCAGTAACAGTACCAGGGTAAAATTGAGTATTAGTGCAGTATCCAGGGGTTTAGCCAGATACCTGTCTGTCTGTCTTCAAGACTGGCAGATGACTAGCCAAGACGGCTAATTACAACTGATAAGACAGGTGGAATTTTGTGGGGGCCAATTGCCCACTAAATTAACTAATAGTTGCAAGTGTACGGGACCACATTAATGACTATCACTGGCACAAGTGGTAGTGAATGATACAAATCAAATGGGTCAGTATTAATGAAATAAATGGTTCAAATGACACTTTTAGTTATTAAAAAGAACTAAACTGGCCAACAATGGCTGTGATTGATGTGAATGGCCGCCACACCAGATGTTCGCATGCTAAATCAAACTTTAAGTATTCAAATACGTTTTTGTAAAATAGCATACTTACCTGTCCATTTCCATATATGGGTTAAACATTGCTTAAGCCGAGTGATCTGCAATCTATTGTTTAGTGTCCTAAATAAAGTTCCTCTATAATCAGAGATGGTCCCCAACACCCCTCGAGGTGTTCAGGGCCCCTCTTCCCATGATGCTCCAGTGTACCACGTGCTTTTAATCACTGCGCAATACTGCACAAAGCACATGTAAGCGGTGAAGGTGGGTGGGTGCTATGGTGGAAATGGACAGGTAAGTATGTTATTTACAAAAACATTTTTGTTACTTAAAAATGACTTAGTCTGTCCATTTCCATATATGGGTAGAATTGCACAGTACGTTGGTGGGTATGTGCTTACTTACTGTTGCTGTGGCATGAGCAGGGTTTCTGCTGCCGCAAGGGGTCCTAGTTGTTACAGACCTGCTGACGTAAAATCCGTGAAAGTGTTATGTGATCTCCAAGTGCCAGCTTGCAGAATTTGTTCCATGGATGCTTGGCGGTGGAACGCTAGAGATGCCGCAATAGATCTCACCTGATGTGCTTTCATCTCATGTTCAACTAATGTGTCTTTATGAGCCAATTCACAGCATGTAATAATCAGTTTGTGTAGCCATGATGAGACTGTAGAAGGGTGATATCACCCTTATGGCCTAGTTTAAACAAGATGAACAGTAGCCGTTTATCTTGTCTCCTAGACATGGTGCGTTCTAAGTAGAAACACAGTGCCCATATAGGGCATAACAGCCGATCAGAGGACACACCTGCGCCATGATTATCTAGTGCAGGAATGGTACACGACAGAATAGATTTAGGTCCTGACTAGATAAGGTGTGTCTTCGACAGAAATGATAGACCAACCCTAAGTGTAATCTCTGACCAATCATGTTTATGTGCTAAGCGAGCATGTTCAAATGCATGGATTTCACTCCTTCTCTTACCCAAAGCTAACGCGATAAGAAAGACTGTCTTCCAGGTAAGAAACTTATCTGACACTTTCCCTGAGGGTTCGAATGGGGACAGTTCATTAGTTCTGTCCAGTACGAGTGAGGGGAAAATAATAGACTGGAAAGTTGAGGAGATTTACTGCTACCAGAACTGGAGCCTTTACCTCTCTTAGCTTAAGATTTATGGTGAACTGTCTTAGAAGTTGCCTGGGCTTAGAAGAAGAAGGCGAACAGAACTTAGATTTAGTGGCTGGTGGGGAAAAAACCAGCAAATGATTCGTCAGAAGTACTACGTCGTTTTGACCCCGAAGAATTAAGTAATGGAACCGAATCTGATAACTTAATGCTATTGCAACAAGTTTGTGACCATTCAGAACAAATGGAGCATTTATTGGAAAAAGAACAACCGATGCACCTGAAGCATGCGGCCACGTGGTTGTCAAGAGAAAATCATGGATGGGCACAGGCATGGCTTGTGGTTGATGCCAAAATTGGCAAAAAAGAGGAACAAATTTGTATTAGATACAAGTTTGTCTGTGTCAAAAGGCACCAAGTATAACAATAATTAGGACAAAGTGACAAGGTATATATAAAAGAATTTTATACTTCCCTGTCATTTGAAAGAAGCTTTTCTGGGAGCTTGACAAACATAGCTGTGTCTCACTTAACACAACGATTAAAAGCACGTGGTACACTGGAGCATCATGGGAAGAGGGGCCTTAGACAGCTCCAGGGGTGTTGGGGACCATCTCAAATTGTAGAGGAACTTTATTTAGGACATTAAATAATACATTGTGAATCTCTCGGCTTAAGCAATGTTTAACTCATATATGGAAATGGATAGGCTAAGTCATTGTTATGTAACAAAAAAATACACTTTTGATTAATTCGAGACTAGCAAAAAATTATTTCTGGCTAAGGACCTGGCATTATCCAGTCCTCGGGATTGCTCAAAGCATTTTATACTTCACCCCCTGGCAGACCTGTTCAATCGAATACTATCTCAACTTCTCTGGGAAGCATTAAGCCATGCTGCAATTAATTTACAACCTTGCTTATCCACCATAGCTCCCTAGCGCCTTGACCCATCTGTTGACAACTGGAATACTGCTTATGGATTTTGAGATTGACCAATCCTTGGGTTTTGATGTGTCTTTGAGCTTGGTTTCCAAGGTTTTGGGCACAGTAGAAGTTATTTTATTATTATTATTACATACAAATATCCACCACTGTCTATAGCCAGGTACTCATTCATGCAGCTGAGTGAATTAGAGCAACTTAAAGTGAACAAACTTGCCCAAGATTTGACCTACAGCACAGGATTCGAACCCAGGTTCTCTGAATTGAGAGTCTGATGCTCTAGATACTGTGACACAACAGAATGATTACAAGCCATATTTACCTATACTATTGTTTCAGGTGAACATGTATGACAAGTACAAGAAGGCAGTAGCTTACAGCGTAAGGGTTGTTTCAGGTGAACATGTATGACAAGTACAAGAAGGCAGTAGCTTACAGCGTAAGGGTTGTTTCAGGTGAACATGTATGACAAGTACAAGAAGGCAGTAGCTTACAGCGTAAGGGTTGTTTCAGGTGAACATGTATGACAAGTACAAGAAGGCAGTAGCTTACAGCGTAAGGGTTGTTTCAGGTGAACATGTATGACAAGTACAAGAAGGCAGTAGCTTACAGCGTAAGGGTTGTTTCAGGTGAACATGTATGACAAGTACAAGAAGGCAGTAGCTTACAGCGTAAGGGTTGTTTCAGGTGAACATGTATGACAAGTACAAGAAGGCAGTACATGTAGCTTACAGCGTAAGGGTTGTTTCAGGTGAACATGTATGACAAGTACAAGAAGGCAGTAGCTTACAGCGTAAGGGTTGTTTCAGGTGAACATGTATGACAAGTACAAGAAGGCAGTAGCTTACAGCGTAAGGGTTGTTTCAGGTGAACATGTATGACAAGTACAAGAAGGCAGTAGCTTACAGCGTAAGGGTTGTTTCAGGTGAACATGTATGACAAGTACAAGAAGGCAGTAGCTTACAGCGTAAGGGTTGTTTCAGGTGAACATGTATGACAAGTACAAGAAGGCAGTAGCTTACAGCGTAAGGGTTGTTTCAGGTGAACATGTATGACAAGTACAAGAAGGCAGTAGCTTACAGCGTAAGGGTTGTTTCAGGTGAACATGTATGACAAGTACAAGAAGGCAGTAGCTTACAGCGTAAGGGTTGTTTCAGGTGAACATGTATGACAAGTACAAGAAGGCAGTAGCTTACAGCGTAAGGGTTGTTTCAGGTGAACATGTATGACAAGTACAAGAAGGCAGTACATGTAGCTTACAGCGTAAGGGTTGTTTCAGGTGAACATGTATGACAAGTACAAGAAGGCAGTAGCTTACAGCGTAAGGGTTGTTTCAGGTGAACATGTATGACAAGTACAAGAAGGCAGTAGCTTACAGCGTAAGGGTTGTTTCAGGTGAACATGTATGACAAGTACAAGAAGGCAGTAGCTTACAGCGTAAGGGTTGTTTCAGGTGAACATGTATGACAAGTACAAGAAGGCAGTAGCTTACAGCGTAAGGGTTGTTTCAGGTGAACATGTATGACAAGTACAAGAAGGCAGTAGCTTACAGCGTAAGGGTTGTTTCAGGTGAACATGTATGACAAGTACAAGAAGGCAGTAGCTTACAGCGTAAGGGTTGTTTCAGGTGAACATGTATGACAAGTACAAGAAGGCAGTAGCTTACAGCGTAAGGGTTGTTTCAGGTGAACATGTATGACAAGTACAAGAAGGCAGTAGCTTACAGCGTAAGGGTTGTTTCAGGTGAACATGTATGACAAGTACAAGAAGGCAGTAGCTTACAGCGTAAGGGTTGTTTCAGGTGAACATGTATGACAAGTACAAGAAGGCAGTAGCTTACAGCGTAAGGGTTGTTTCAGGTGAACATGTATGACAAGTACAAGAAGGCAGTAGCTTACAGCGTAAGGGTTGTTTCAGGTGAACATGTATGACAAGTACAAGAAGGCAGTAGCTTACAGCGTAAGGGTTGTTTCAGGTGAACATGTATGACAAGTACAAGAAGGCAGTAGCTTACAGCGTAAGGGTTGTTTCAGGTGAACATGTATGACAAGTACAAGAAGGCAGTAGCTTACAGCGTAAGGGTTGTTTCAGGTGAACATGTATGACAAGTACAAGAAGGCAGTAGCTTACAGCGTAAGGGTTGTTTCAGGTGAACATGTATGACAAGTACAAGAAGGCAGTAGCTTACAGCGTAAGGGTTGCGCAGAAGGAAGAGCAGCATGTTCTCTTTGACGTTACTTGTCTTGAAGAACAAACGGATAACGCTGGTTGTACTCGGCTCTAGGTCTGCCTCGTAGTGATGTACACAATCACCGTCACTTTGCATCGACACTTTGATCTAGACACAGACAATGTAGACATTACTATAAATAGAGTTGTGCATAATATTGTGAAGTACATTCGAACCTCGCTTGTTAGTCACCTCTGTAATACAGCCAACTCATAATAAAGGTCACCCTGGGATAGTCCCAAATTATTTTGGTAACAGTAAAGTATGGGAAATTAGTCTCGCTAATACAGTCACCTTGCTATTCAGGTCACTTCTGCCCTGTCCCGTGGGTGACCTTAATAGGGAGGTTCCCATGTACTGTTTATCATGACAAATCGTATTGCAGCAATTTACATGTTAAAATGGTTGGACAGAAACAGTTTCATCTGCACTTGAATGTCCACCAAGAAATAATATATATTTTATCTAAATGATGTTTAAACATAAATTGTTCTGAGAATAAATACAGAAGTCAATTGATCACATTTGTTCATTCATCGAATTAACACACAAATAGTGTTCTTAAATTAATTAACTTACTATTTTAATGATCTAACTGAGTGCACACGTTTAGTGGTATTATTATTGTATTGTAAAGTGCCATACAACGCTGTGATTATGGCGCTACATAAATATTGTATTTTATTATTATTATTATTAAACCCACATGCACACGCATGCACGCACTCAAACAAATATATATTTCACTCACGTTCTTTGCTTGTTCTCTCGCCTGCCATATTTGCTCCTTCAGGATGGCGATGTTGCGACCAACATCAGAGCCCAGCCGCTCCAGGCGCGCCCTCTGGTTGTCAAGTACTCGAGTCAAGTTTGTCAATCTGCGGACCTCAACCTTAGCTGTCCTGACTTAGAAAAGAAAACAAAGAAGTCTGTGCAGTGTGAAGGATTAAACAAGTCATATATACCATGTACACAGTTTTGTTTTGAATTGTGTCATGTGAAATGGTAAAATATTACGAATGAATTAAGCATTCATCACATGTACATATAAAATTACAAGATTTAACAAGATTTAACAAGATTGCCATCCAGAGAATTAACTCTAGATGGCAGGTGGACAAGGAAGCCCTTTGGCTTATCGAGAGTCCAACCCTTTTATTTACATATATCCAGCCCTTCTGAGGTATGTGTCGATTTTATTTTTAAACATATTCACACTACTAGCACCCACACAATCATCAGATAATCTGTTCCATTCATTCAGTCCTTTGTGAAAATGAGAACTTTCTCACGTCTAATCTACACTGCTCCTTTACTAATGTAACTTCATGTCCTCTAGTCTTTCTTAACTGAAAAAAACATATTTCTATCAATAATTTCATAACCATTCAATATTTTAAACACTTCTATCTGATCTCCTCTCAATCTCCTGGTCTCTAGTGTTGTTAAACCACATTCTTTTAGGCGTTTTTCATAACTAAGATCCCTCAGTTTTGGTATCATTTTAGTCGCTCTCCTCTGTACTCTTTCTAGCATATCTATGTCCTTCTTGCGGTATGGCCTCCACGCTTGTATACAATATTCTAAATGAGGCCTAACTATTGTTTTGTACAGCGGTATTATTAGTTCTTTTTCTTTATATGCTATATTTCGCCTAATCAATCCAAGGATTTGATTTCCCTTTGAAGCTGCAATTCCACACTGCTCTGAAACCTTCATGTCAGCAGTAATTGTCAGCCCTAAGTCTTTTTCTTTTACAGTAGTACTTAGTACAGTTCCCCCATTGTATATTCTACATATTCGTTCCCATGTCCTGTGTGAAGGCATTTACATTTCTCAAAATTGAACAACATTTGCCACTTTTCAGACCATTTGATCAACCTGTCAAGATCATCTTGTAAATGCTGTCTATCTCCATCACTTTTAATCCTTCTAAACACTTTTGTATCATCTGCAAATTTCAACACCTTGCTAGCTATATCATTGTCCAAATCGTTTATATATATTAAGAATAATATAGGTCCCAGTACTGATCCTGTGGAACCCCACTCAAAACTGATTTCCAGTTTGAAGCCTCCCCATCAACAACTACCCGTTGTCTTCTGTCAATCATCCATTTTTCTATCCAGTTAATTATACCATTTCCTATGCCATGGGCTTTTAGTTTAAGCAGTAATCTCTGATGTGGCACTTTGTCGAAAGCTTTTTGAAAATCTAAGTAGATGATATCTACTGGTGATCCATCATCTACCCACTTATGATATCTTCCAAAAAACATAACATATTTGTTAAGCATGACCTCGCTTTTAGAAACCCATGTTGAGATGGGTTTATCAAGTTATGTTTAACAAGAAAATCCACCATGTGATCTTTAATTAGTCTTTCTAATAATTTGCAAATCACTGATGTTAAACTCACTGGTCTATAGTTCTCTGACTTGTTTCTCGAACCTTTTTTAAATAACGGTATAATGTTTGCTTCTTTCCATTCTAAAGGAACCACTCCCTCTTCTAATGACAAGTTGAAAACTGTTGCAAGCGGTATGCTAATTTGTTCTACAATTTCCACTAGTAGTTTGGGTGGAATACCATCCACTCCAGGTGATTTATTTTCCTTCATAGCCCTAATTTTCTTAGCTACCATTTCTGGGGTTACAATTAACTGTCTTAAATAGTCTGATTCTGCCCCCTTGAACTTAGCCTCTGGTACTGGCAGTGAACTAGTGTCTTCTCTGGTAAACACTGAACTAAAATACTCATTTAGGTCTTCTGCCATTAAGAATCCTTCTGATATTATATTTCCAGCACTATCTGTGCACTATATATAAAATAACTCCACCTCCCCTTCTTCCTATTCTATCTTTCCTAAACATTACATATCCTGTCAGTCCCAATTCGGCATCTGATATATCGGTGGTTGCCCATGATTCGGTTATACCTATTATGTGAGGGTCAATATCTTCTACCATAATGTTTAGTTCATTTCTTTTGTTTACTATACTCCTTGCATTTAAAGATATAGATATTTAAAAAGGCTAACATTTATTTAACAAACAATAAATAAGACAGTGGAGATTGGAGACTATGAGATGCCATGTGTCCACCATTCACAACAGTGGTCACTAGTGACCACACAGTGAACTAATAATGACCACACAGTGACCACACGGTGATTACTAACGACCTCTAGTAACCTGTGAACACCAGAAACCACACAACCACAAGGACAACACATTGAACACAGTGACCATACGGTAACCCAACGTTGACAACAGTGACCACACAGTGACCACACAATGACCTCACAGTGACCACACAGTGACCACATGGTGATCACAAATGACCAAAAATGACCACCAGTGACCATTTGTGGCCACCAATAACGACATATAACCACATAGTAACTACAGTGCCCATTAGTGCTGGTTCGATAAAGTCGATACCTTCGATACCTTCTACAAAGTCGAAGTTACCAATATAATACGGGACCTACGCCGATGCCACTACGTCTACGGGCTTCATTTGCCGCGGAAACTCAGGACAGTAACATCACAGATGTCTAGTGGCTAACTGACATTGAATGACGTCAGTAGATTTGGGGAAATCGCCAAATCGGCGCCGTTGATTGGTTATATGACGTAGAAAAAACACCTTGCAAATTGAAAACAAAGATTGTCGAATTTCAAAATTTTTTGAAAGATAACTCCGCAAATTTACTCCCTCCTGATAATAATAAGGAGGCAGACTAGCGGACAGATGCTATGATGTCCCCTGACATGTTAACTGATGCGATATTTGTCTGTGAAAATGTATTCTGAAGCCGACGGCTTCGAAATGGAGTGAACAGCACCTATTTTCGCCCAGCTGCAGGTCGTGCATGACGTAATTTTGGCCACCACAAACTTAATGTTACTTTCAACGATGGTATCTAATTCAAAAATAAATTTATATTGCAATGTTGACCAAGTTCATCGGATTAGTTTACTGGTTGGTTAGTTTAAGAAACAAGCCACAAAATGAGAAGGTTGACATAATATAGCAAATTTCTCGTGAATAGTAAAGTCACAAGTCAACTCACATTTGTGATTTGAATTTGTTGGAAAATGTTTTGTCATATGTTGGCCCACACTGTTTCCAAACGTCAAATTGGCCAATGTAACTAGATAATTTGTTTTAATCTGCTTTTTAATGAAATCACATTTAAAAGTGCAATGGGAAATAATAAATTTACGTCCATTTTAAATAAAGACCTGTCATTTTCTGGTGCTGACATTTGTTTTTATCATATTTGTTATAGTCAGGAACTGGCTGTATCTCCTCTCCACAAGCTTAAGTGTAAATGGGTTAAAAATACGCATTAGCATTTGTGAATCTAGTTTCGAAAAGTTAATATTATAAGTAATAATTCAAATGCAACAAGGGTCGGTGGCGCTATCTTTTGCTGTTTGGTGGCACCACTATTTGGTGTTTTTTATTTTTCAATTGCAATCATAATACATATATTTTCCCTTTAAATTAGAAACATGCAATCAATTTATTTGTACAAACATTTGTTTAATATATATATTATAATTTTTCTTTTTAATGTAATACATTATTTGTTGTGACGATTGGAACAGCCAGGCTTATCTAATGTGTATAATAACATCCCAATCCGTACTTTATAATATTTTCCTAACAGTCACGTAAACTGCTGTTTGTAAACAGTGTTAGGGTGTAGTACAATTATTAATTTAATTTCAATATTTTATTACTAAGTATTTTATTACTAAGTATTTTATAACAACATTTACTATAGTAATTAATTAGAATTAAACAATTACAAATATAATTTGTTTATTGAAATAAGTGATAACTGCATAATAATCGTTTTTATACATGTACCACGGGTAGTCGTTTTTAGTCCATTACAAGGTAGGGACGAATCATGTATTTTGTTATTGTCAAGATTGTAGGAATGTGGGATCTGAGAAACCGGAAGGGTGACACTGTACAAGGGTTCAGTGTCATATCAGGTTTGGGTTTTAGAGCTCTATTAATGTCATTCCCAAATTGGCTGCATGATAAGCAGTCCAACTTCAATAAATAAATGTCATTCATTTGGCCAATTTCGATTCTCTGCTACATTGGACTTGTGTTGTTATTGCATAAATGAATCTATGCAAATCAACAAGTTGCATAATAGATTTTATGCAATGGGCAGAGCAAGTCTTCTGCGGGCGCTGGCCTGTGTGCTTGAGCCAACGACAGCTCCTGGATTATCTCACTAGATCACATCACCCTGTAAGATAATCCACAAATCACAGCACTGTATTAGTCCAGATGTCTTATCTCTCCGGTCAAGCAGTTACCCAGTGGTAGACATGTTTTATATTCACTGATAATTTGAAATCAGCCCTCCTCCCCACCTTTCTTCCTGTCATTGAATGTGTAGGTAATAAATACTATTGTACATTGTTGGTAGAAAAGGAAGTTGAAAAATGTCAAAAAGCTTTCCCCACATTTCTTTGCAATATAGATGAACATGGGGGTTTATCCTCTACTAGTTTGTGTTCATGGGGTTTTGGTGCACTGACAGGCTTCCTCTTTTTCCATCGATAATTGGAATTAGGTTTATATAGGTTAGGCGAATTAGCCCCATTTTGCTAAGTAGAAGTTGTGTTTTTGGTGGGGAATGTATGTATTCTTGACATCTTATGTTTATACATGTAGTTGTTTTTAGTCCATTACAAGGTAGGGATGAATCATGTATATTGTTATTGTCAAGATTGTAGGAATGTGAGATCTGAGAAACCGGAAGGGTGACATTGTACAAGGGTTCAGTGTCATATCAGGTTTGGGTTTTAGAGCTCTATTAATGTCATTCCCAAATTGGCTGCATGATAAGCAGTCCAACTTCAATAAATAAACGTCATTCATTTGGCCAATTTCAATTCTCTGCTACATTGGACTTGTGTTGTTTATTGCATAATATCAGTCAGTCAGTCAATGTCGATGGTCAAGTTGAAAAATGAATAGATGTACCATATCGTTCCCCATAGATGCTCGGTGCTCGGTAGCGAAGGCTTGGGTGCACGTCTATTATTACTGGCATCAGGCAACATGTATCAACAACGCGTACATTCAGCATATCTACGTAATATCGACACATGACAAGAACGCAACACCTTGCAGCTAGACACACACGCATTATGAATGACCTAACAAGTTTCTGCAAGGTGGCGGCAGTTGCAGTAATGCACAAATTTGCCATCTATGACATTAACAAGCATTCATTCATGAAACATCTATATTTTCAAACATGTTTCCCTAATAGAAAAAGGGAGTGTGGTTCTATTGGATAATATGCTTCTATCAGGAATTATACCCTATATGAATTAGACTTACAATGTAAGTATTGAGTATCGAACATAATTCTGGTATCGATCGATATAGAAGAAATCAGGTATCGAACCAGCACTGGTGCCCATACAGGGACCGCCAGTAGCCACACGACAACCAGTTGACCACAGTGACAACCATATATGAGCGCCAGTTACCACACAACAGTGTCCACGCTGTGACCACAAAGTAATGGCTTGCAATACAGCCTGGATGTGTTGCTGAACACGGAGCAGGCCTCACACAAAGTAGAAGGACCTGTTACCTGCAGCGACTGCATCGTCCGTGCCATCATTACTCAGCTCCGTGAGTTCCCTCAACTTGGGACGCATCACGTGGTCTGCCTTCGCCTGCATGGTGCGGATATCATGCAGCAGGTCGGCAGAGCGGGTTGCTGTCGCTGATGACCTTGATCCCAGGTCACGCACTCGACTCCTCAGATCTGTAGTGTTAATGCAGAGTTAACACTCATAACCTCATTTAAGTCACACCGATACATTGACTGACGTCTGATCTCACTGCATACTGAATTTGTCAAGCAACAACTAGTTCCAAAACTAATTTTTTTTTCTAAAATGTGCAAATTCCAATCATTCATAAACATAAAAATATTAAATTGGTTTGTCTATATGGATATACTAGTGCATTGTTTGTCTATATGGATATACTAGTGCACTGTTTGTCTATATGGATATACTAGTGCACTGTTTGTCTATATGGATATACTAGTGCACTGTTTGTCTACATGGATATACTAGTGCACTGTTTGTCTATATGGATACACTAGTGCACTGTTTGTCTATATGGATATACTAGTGCACTGTTTGTCTACATGGATATACTAGTGCACTGTTTGTCTACATGGATATACTAGTGCACTGTTTGTCTATATGGATACACTAGTGCACTGTTTGTCTATATGGATATACTAGTGCACTGTTTGTCTATATGGATATACTAGTGTATTGTTTGTCTATATGGATATACTAGTGCACTGTTTGTCTATATGGATATACTAGTGCACTGTTTGTCTATATGGATATACTAGTGCACTGTTTGTAAGCATGCATCATATGTATATATATGTATACATAGATGTCTGTGGACCCCGTAATCATTTTGCCGGTTGAAATCCTCATTTCTTTGTATGAAACAACCGGCCTGTGCCAACCCTATTCACATAAAATGTACGTCGCCATCTATGAAGCTACTAAATATCTAACTTCTAAATATCTAACAAAATCTGCTGTTTTGTCAGAAATCTGTCTAGCATCACACGTATTTGATCTTCGTCTGCAATGAGTCTGTCAATAACGATCATTACATATTAGGATAAAGCCGCATATATTTTTTATCTAAATATCAAAATTCCATACGATATGTCAGACATGTATTTCACCAATGACCTGATGTGAAGTTCTTGAGGGAGTGCTGAAGATCCCACAACTTGTCATCAATCAAGTTGTTGTTCTCAAGAGTGTCCTTCGTAAGCTGTTGGGTTCGCTCCAAAACAGGCTCCAGATCTTCAACAGCAAACACAACACGTGCACTCGTTGATGCTTCTGTCAGACCATACTACCATTAAAAAATTTTTACTTTACACTTCACTTTACTCCCTGGCAGACCTGTTCAATCGAACACCATTTTGACTTCCCTGGGAAGCATTCAGCCATGCTGAAAATACTAACACTATTTTTTCACATATATACATTACTCTCAATAGCCAGGTACTCATTTACATAACAGGGTGAACTGAGGCAATGTGGGATGAACAAAACTCATATAGCTTCAAAATGGCTGTGACTTTTCACATATACAATAATGCCATCACACCTACTATCGAAGCCATCTTAATAAGAGGTAGAACTCTACACAAACAGGTAATACAGGTAATCTTATCTTTGGATGTGTTAAGAAGAAGGAGGTTCCAGGCTCTTACTACCCTGGGATAAAATAAGCATGCATATGTATTGATACGTGCTTGCTTCTGTATACATTTGTTGGACTGTTGTTCAAGAATGTTAAGTAACTAAACAAAACCTTATCAGCACTTGAGCTATATCCAACACACACACCACGGACCAGTTGCCACAGCTACCCGTTTGCCCCACCTGGCCCTGTACCTACCTGAGCTCTCTGTCCGCAGCTGTGTGGCTCTGTCATGTAACTCCCGGTTCACTCGCAAGGCCTCACTGGCCTGCACTGGCAGCTCACTATGGCCTGACTGCTCCAAGATCTGTCATAGCAGATACAGTTGACTTAGTAACATCAGGATGGGAGGAGGGGCAGAGAGAGAGAGAGAGAGAGAGAGAGAGAGGGAGGTAAAATGGAAGGCAAGTATGTGGAGGATGAGAGTGATATGTTAGGGAGATTGGTGAGACAAAGAAGATGACAGAAAGAGGGAGGGATGGTGAGAACAAGGAAGTGGTAGGAAGAGAAGATGGGGTAGAGACAGAGAGTGTGAGGGGGGAGAAGGTTGTAATGAGAGAAAGGGTGAAGGAGAGAGAAATAGGGATGGAAAGAAAGTGAGAATGAGAGATAGCTAGAGAGCAAGAGAGAGAGAGAGAGAGAGAGAGAGAGAGAGAGAGAGAGAGAGAGAGAGAGAGAGCGATAGAGAGCGAGAGAGAATGAGAGAGAGCAAGAATGAGCGAGAGCGAGAGAGAGACAGAAAGAGAGACACAGGGGGAACACACAAACACATACATGCATGCACACAGAGAAATATAACGAAAACAATTTTCTTTACACCTGATCTTGATGCCAGTTTCAACATTTCATTTCAAATCTGCCAAACGTACATTAGTTTTATATTTCCACTTGACAAACTATACACACTGTATACACATGCACACTTTACACAATCTTTCTCACTGTAGGACAGAAACAACATGTACCTTCTGTGAAACATTCTCAACAGCTGTACTGGCTTCATTGGCGGCATCCTGTGCTCCAAAGATGGCCGCGGCCATGTCCTTGTAGGCAGTGGCAGCCCGCAGAGGGTCCGCGGCCATCTTACGGGTGCCAGAGAATAGACTGCAACAAACAAAACCAGACTTATTTAACATTGAGTCCATTAGTCATACGTCATTGCCCTTATTTGATTCCTGGGAATTTAGGCGCTATAGAAGTTTGTCATTATTATTTTTATTTGGTGTGCGGTCATCAAGATGGTCTGCCATCTTGGCTGTACACAACCGAATATTGTGCATTGTCTACCATGGGACGCTAACGATGCAGCGGTATTTTTTATTAAGAATGTCACCTCTAACACCTGACAGTAACATACAAGTTCTTAAGGTGACCGGCCAAAGATGTGCAGCTGAAAACGTAGTGGACTGTTTCCCTCGTTTGATTGCAATAGACGCTGACGAGCCTTCTGGAGTTGTTGTGTATAGCCCGCCAAAGGCCGTTGCTAGGATACGTGGCCGGATGTCATGTAATCGTTATTGGACTCAATGGAGATAAACAATTGAAGAAAAGAAAAAGTAAGTTCTTATATCGTGTGGTATCCAGTCTTTAGGACTGCACAGACTGCTATATACTTCACTCCCTGGCAGACCAATTGGAATTGTCTTTTTATCGTTTCCAGTAATTTTTACTTTGTAGTGTCATTTGTTGTGTTGTGTCCACAAAATGTTTTGTATTCTCCGGAGAAACCATAATTCTGTCTCTATTTACACTACTACTTTTAACACCTAATGGAAACACTATACAAAAAGATAAAAAAAAGTTCTTAAATAGCGCAGTATCCAGTCCTCCGGACTGATCAAAGCGCTTTACACTTTACTCCTTGGCAGACCTGTTCAATCGAACACCATCTCGACTTCTCTGGGAAGCAATTAATGTGCGAAGACTATTCGTACACAAATATCCACCACTGTCTATAGCCAGGTACTTATTTATACAGCTGAGTGAACTGGAGCAATGTATAGTGAACGAACTTGCCCAAGGTTCGACACCGCCGCACAGGATTCGAGCCCGGGTTCTCTCGGTTGAGAGTCCAAAGCTCTAGCCACTGCACCACAGCACTACACAAATGGTGTATGGTCACAGAAACACACCTGTCTAGTTCGCCATGCTGACTGTCCAACTGCGTTGCATGTTTCTCGGCATCTCTCACTAGTGGCTCCACATGGGGGATATCTTGTTCAAATGTGGCGACTCGTCTTTTTAGGGCCCGTACTTCTGTTGGCAGCTGGGCAACCAATTCAGCTTGGGCCTAAACACACACACACACAATGCTGACATGTAGCGAGACATTTGCATTTTATTGTTTCATGTCCGGTTATTGCAAACAACTATACAGTAAACAATGAATTGTAAAACAAGCTGATACATACTGGGGTAATAACCAATCAACAAATAAATAAAGATAACAATTTAAAGTTATATTAATCAATTAATGCTAACCTCATTTTCTCCTTGCAATCTTCCCAAAAGAATCAACAAAACAAACCAAAGTTATGCTCTCGGGTTATACTTCTCTAACTTTTGTCGAAACAATTTTTTCTGGAGACCTATCTTAAATTGACCTTGTCCATTCCTGATTAGTTATAATTATCTTATTACTAGAATACATATATTGAAGATATACTACCCATCAAATTGCACTTAATAAGCCTGAAGCGTTGTTCACAATTTTAATGTTTCACTCACAAAACATACAAATTGTTTACAGAAACACAAATTGTTTACAAAACACACAAATTGTTGACAAAGCATTCAAGCAGTAAACACTCGCTATAGCAGAAGCAGGTGGAGCTAACTGCAAGTTCATGTAGTTGCTCTTTGATGGTGGTGCATACGCCTGGTTCCCACAATCCAGACAGCAAGTGGGATGAAATACAGCTGATTCAGTGAACTTCCTGCTAATACTAGTACCACCCTTGGTTTGAGATGATTCTTGGTAACGGGACAGACAGTCGCTTTAAATGTTGCCAATAATTCAAATAGCCACTTTAATGGAAGTGCAGATTTATGGGTTATTTCACCAGTTCTTGTATTTTCAAATAGTTATAGAAGTGAACAGATTGGTGTTTAAAATAACCACTCAGTGCCAACCTTGTAGTTCTTGCTGGATACGTTCCACAAGAGAAACGATGCATCCTCATTGAACTGTGCTGCTACCTGGATTTTGTCAGCAACACTGTACAGACGGGAGCGGAACAGCTCGGTACTTTGCTACAAAATTATGACATCTGTTAAAATTGTATTTTCTATAACCATGGTAACATTTCTTTGTGCCAAAAAAGTAATTTCCATACGGAAAAATAAAATTTTTATACCCATATTGCAGTGCTGCATATTGGACATGCATTGTTATTTAAAATTTTCACAGATTTGTATCAACTGTTAAAAAATTAATGTTGTGGTGTTAGTGGGTGTGATATCACAAGTATGCATTACATTAATGGTGCTGTTGACATTTTTTCACGATTATGTTCTCAATTTTCCCTCAAAAAACAACGGGTGCATGTGTTGTTGAATATTTTCAAGACAATCTTATATTTTACTGTCATTGCAATTTTATCAAATTTTACTCCTAAGTACCAACTGGAATGGTGATCACCCACACATTAAAAAACTCAATATTGAGGGGCTGAACCCCCTGGTTGTGACACCTATGAAAGACCATGTCTTTACCCTCATCTCGTCCAGCAGCTGTTTGTTATTGCTGTTCTTTGTCTTGCTGGTCAGCAGAGTCTTTTGTGTTGCGGCCAGCTGCTGGTCAAGATCGGTCAGTCTGGTAAGGGTCTGGTTGAGCCTTGACCACACAGTGGCTGGGTCGAGGGTGTGTTGTAGGATGATCAGTTGTAACTTCTCCAGCTGCTGTCTGGCCTCTCTGTGGGACGGAGAGCGAGTTTGAGTTACTGACATACTGCGAGGTGGGTGGGACTATTGGAGAGTTTCACTATTGCGATAGTATTATGATAGCTACAGTGGAACCTCACTATTAAAGTCACCCTTGGGACTAGACGAAGGTGACCTGAATGGCCAGGTGACCTTATTAGCAGAACTAATTTCATATGCTCAGGAAAATATATGTTTCATAGTGTAGTTTACACATGTTAATCTCGACTACACTTAAGAGTATAAACTACACTTTACAAATATAAACTATGCTTTAAAAACACGTGACAGTTATGTTTTAAAACTATAAGCTTGTATATTATAATCTCACAAATTATTGCTATTACTGCTTCAAATTGCCAAAAAGAAAATCAGCCAAAACAACCAGCATTATAATATTTAGTTTCTTCATTTCAGAACCATCACAATGCAAAACTATTTTATACTGACCTCAGACTTTCATCAGCATTGGCGGATTCTCGTGAGAAGTTCTTGTTCCTGATGACATCCATGACGACCTTGACCTTGCCAAGGGCATCCGAGATGTCCCAAACTCCTCCGTCCAAACGTCTTGAAACGATGCCCCCGATCAGTTGGGGCAGGCCTGGTAAACATAAACATGTATCGTCATTAAAATAGGTTAGTGAAGCCAATCCATTAATTTACCATCAGCGGTGGATGGGGGTGCACATATACATGCGTGCATGTATTTTAGTACATTGGCAAGCTTATTTATTTAGTTATTAATAATTTCAAAACTGGACAAAGTGTAGAAATTAAATCAACAGTATACTTAATTAGGATATCAAAAAGCACAATTCTTTACAATGCAACAAAGCTGAACTACGCGAGTTGAAGAGAATGCAGTTCACATTAATCTCTGTCACAAAATCAAATAAACAGCAAATTAAAAAAAATTACGGTTTTTTCTTAGATAGCATGGTATCCAGCTTTTAGGACTGCTCAAAGCATTTTATATTTCACTCGCATGTCCCTTGTGCTCAGTCGAATAATATCATGCCTTTTATGGGAAGGCTCAGCCACACTGCAATTAATGTGTGAAGACTATTCATTAATATATATATGTATATATATATATATAAATATAATTTGTGAGATTATAGTATACAAGCTTACAGTTTAAAACCATAGCTGTCATGTTTTTAAAGTATAGTATAGTTTATATTTGTAAAGTGTAATTTATATTCTTAAAGTGTATTTGAGATTAACATATATAAACATATATACACTATGAAACGTATATTTTCTGACATTGCCATACCATGATACCTGGCAATACACAACTATATATATATATATATATACATATACAGGTATACCTTGGGTTTGCTTATCCATTTCCGGACATTGCAGCCTTGATATAGGTAGAAAGAGGATTCAAATTCTCTTGACAGAAAGTCTGATGTTCTACCAACTATGCTACAGTACCCTACTACTAAATAGACTGTGTTACCATTGATTGAGTTTGTGACATGTGAAACCTCCTTCAACAGAGCAGTAGCTTTCGTGTGGGTGTCGGCACTAGAACGTTCCAACTTGGGAGCACGTCTTCGTAAACCATTTGCCTGCAATAAGCACTGCTTGAATCAGTCTCATTCATTCAATCGGCACCAACTCGGACAAACCAATTCTTCACAACAATTAAGCAAAATTCCAGAGATAAACTTTTTAAAATGATCTCATCACGAAAACTAATTTTCTTTTGGTCAAAGTTTGATGCTGGTCTTTGATATACATAACAATTGGACACAATTCTATTCCCAATTTATCTAGTTGAGTGGTGTGTGTGTGTGGGTGTGTGTGTGTGTGTGTGCGTCTGTGTGCATGCGTGCGTATGTATGTGTACGTGCGTGCAAACTGTATCATTGTTATTGTGTACATAAGTTGTTTGTAACATGAAATATTTTAGCAATATCTCAAGTATTGTTATTTTAAGAAAACAACTTAATGTACATGGATTTATGGACTGCCCTTGTTTAATAAACCTGCTTTAAATAAAGAACTAACCTAATAAAAATAAACGCTATGGCAAGAAAAATCTACACTTTATCAGAAAAATACCAATTCTGAGTCTGCTTTGTATAAATTTGGATGAACTTGATGTAAAGATCCAAAAGTGTACAACAATATAAATGTAAACAAATAAAAGTGTACATACCTTGCGTATGAGTGTTGCTGCCCTGTTGCGTATCTGTGTGCTGTCAGGCAGGGAGTTGACCGAGTGTCTCGAAGGAAGGAAACGTAGCAACTCCTGAATAACAACAGTTTCTTGTTAAACTACCATCACCACGTCTCTCAAACAGCTAGGCAGCTATGCAATTCACTGAAGTGGATCAGTAAGTAAAGGGGAAAAACACACACGAATGAATGAATGCACACATGCATGCACGCTCACTCGCAAGCATACACGCACATGTAGATAACACTTAAAATTAATGTAAAATGAGATTTTGTCTTCACAACTTCCATTACATGGCTAAACCAAGATCTCTCTAAGTGTATAGTACATATTCCAATGTGTATCTACTGAGAATTATACAGTAAGTCCTATAATCATACCTTGTATTCTGAGACGTGTTCCTCCGTCTTGGTGAGAAGTTTCCATGGAGGGAGAACAGTGGAGGATACACTTGCACTGTTGATAGCTCTCTCATTATCATCCAGAGATGTCATCAGTATCCCTGGACAGCCCTCATAGCATGCTGCAAGAGAATGCACATTTACTCCCTAGTCCCTAGAGGATGTCAAAGTCATCATTCAACTGTAGTATTTGTAACTATGCAGATGTTGGAATGTTGTGACACCCGATGTATTGGACCACATGTGTCAATGTTAACTGAACAAATAAAATAGGCCAATAGCTGCTTCAGCATTTAGGCTAATAGTATCCTATATTTGTTATTATTATTAATCAGAACAATTTGTTTTAACATGCTGATGTTTACAGATGTATATTATAAATTTATTTTTTTGTAGATTAATTAACTTGTTTTAGCTGAATGGTGTTGATATTTATCTCAAAATAACTAATTTGTTTATTATAACGCTTAAACCTGCTTAAATATACTGATATGTACACAGCTATATCATCTTAATTTAATTATTCTTGCATTTAAATATGTTTTATTTTAACTATTAAATTTTATGTATTAGTTTTATGTAGAGTGCTGCAAACTGTCATGGATATGGCACTAAGTAAATTAAATATTATAATAACAGTATCTTACATATACATGCCCCATTGAACAGGGCGTATTTGGGCTGGCAGACATCACAGTGTCGACCAGTCACCCCCAGCTGGCAGTCACACGCCCCTGTGTAGGGGTCACACGCCCCGTCATTACGAGTGCCCTCTGGGTTGCAGTCACATGGCACGCAATGACCGCCAGGGTTGAGGGGGTTGCCGTAGTAACCATGTGCGCATCTGTAATTGAAACAGATAGTGGGAATTCACACTCAAATAACAAGGCTAAAGTACATAGCTTCAGTTTCGAGTCAAGTTTTAGGAGATAAAACTGCAATTATGTTTACATATGTACATAGTCAATGAATATAAATATAGAAAAGCAAGGTTTAAGTACAGAATTGTGAAATTCATGGATGGTGGTTGCACCCTTTCTTTGAACTATTCCTTCAGTATGAGATACACAAATAATTCTCACATAGGACTATAAAATGGAACAATTTACTGATTATATAAATTCTACCTGTATGAATATGTTTTTAAAATGTACAAACACCTCAAAAGGGCTGGTTTCACATAAATAAAAAGAAAGTTGGACTCTCAATAAGCCAAAGGCCATCAGGGATTTATTCACCAGGTGGCAATCTTGCTAAATGTTGTTGAAGCTCAACAAAACCCTTCAGTGGAATATACTTTGTGCCATCTTCATCCCTAATTATTTTGTCAGCATCTTCTTATATCAAAATACAAACTATCAGTTGTTGTTCTCTCTGGCTCATACTTACCTCTCACAGTGGACGCCTGAGTAACCTTTGTCACATGCGTCACAGATGAAATAACCACTTGCTGTGACATGACATGATGAACTGAAACTGCAAAGAAAATAACAGTCAGAACAAAAACCATTAAAACTATTCACTTGTATAACTTTTTAAACATGTCTGACAATTGAGATTTCTATCTTTATATACAAATCAATTACTACTCATTTATGGGTAATTCTAGCACAAGCCATGTCATCTGTAATTATGTTATTTTACGTTCTCAGCGAAGAACAATTTTAAATAGTACAATGTAATCAAAACACTGAAACACTTGTCAGCATGTAAATTGATTATTGATTGATTATGTAACCTTCATTATCTATAATATTAATACACTAACTTTGGATCATTGTAGGTGCATCTGTTTCAAGGAGCGGAGGTCGTCTCACCTCTTTCTAAGTTCATTCACTTCCTTTGACTTTTGGCCTCAGATCAACCAATTGCCGATGTATTTCAGAAACCACAACAATGGTTATTTAGCATCATTTGCTTACATGTTTTTGATAGGCCTTTCTCCTCCTGAACATTTTGACAGGTAAGAACCAGGACTCTGCATGTGTGTGTAGGTTTTGAAAATTTACTTACTTGTTGTCCACTCGGGGGCAGGCACATGGTCGACAAGTGTAGCCATTTGTAGGATCGCCATAGTAACCACGCTGGCAAAATTCACAGTTATCACCAGCAGAGCTGTTGCGGCAATTCTGAAATTGTTAATGATATTACACATTAATAAAGGCAGACGCACAACAAAGCATCCATGTCTACATGAATCTTATGACAATAATGCATTGTCATAACTTGACCAAGACACTTTTATTTTTTATATGTGTATTGCAGACTATCAAAATTATTTCAGAAAGCAGAACAATATTCTCTAATATCAGTTATGTTATAAGTTTAAGTTATATTAGTCACAGACTAATAGATATTAGTCACAGATTAATAGTGATTTTTCTTGTAAAGCACAGATGTCTTACTTTTATTGCTAACATCTGAATTAATGATTTTATATTAATAGTTATTTCACAATCTAAATGTCATCACTGTATTAATACAGCAAAGTGATTCTGAATGACACAATTGATGACACAGTGCATGGTACACAAAAGGTGCAGTATCATTGGAAAGTGATTCTGGATGACACAATTAACGACGCAGTGTATGGTAAACAAAAGGTACAGTATCATTGGAAAGTGATTCTGAATGACACAATTGACAGCACAGTGTATGGTACACAAAAGGTGCAGTATCATTGGAAAGTGATTCTGAATGACACAATTGACAGCACAGTGTATGGTACACAAAAGGTATAGTATCATTGGAAAGTGATTCTGAATGACACAAATGACAGCACAGTGTATGGTACACAAAAGGTATAGTATCATTGGAAAGTGATTCTGAATGACACAATTGACAGCACAGTGTATGGTACACAAAAGGTATAGTATCATTGGAAAGTTATTCTGAATGACACAATTGACAGCACAGTGTATGGTACACAAATGGTATAGTATCATTGGAAAGTGATTCTGGATGACACAATTGACAGCACAGTGTATGGTATACAAAAGGTATAGTATCATTGGAAAGTGATTCTGAATGACACAACTGACAGCACAGTGTATGGTACACAAAATGTATAGTATCATTGGAAAGTTATTCTGAATGACACAATTGACAGCACAGTGTATGGTACACAAAAGGTATAGTATCATTGGAAAGTGATTCTGAATGACACAATTGACAGCACAGTGTATGGTACACAAAAGGTATAGTATCATTGGAAAGTGATTCTGAATGACACAATTGACAGCACAGTGTATGGTACACAATAGTATCATTGGAAAGTGATTCTGAATGACACAATTGACAGCACAGTGTATGGTACACAAAAGGTATAGTATCATTGGAAAGTTATTCTGAATGACACAATTGACAGCACAGTGTATGGTACACAAAAGGTATAGTATCATTGGAAAGTGATTCTGAATGACACAATTGACAGCACAGTGTATGGTACACAAAAGGTACAGTATCATTGGAAAGTGATTCTGAATAACACAATTGACAGCACAGTGTATGGTACACAAAAGGTATAGTATCATTGGAAAGTTATTCTGAATGACACAATTGACAGCACAGTGTATGGTACACAAAAGGTACAGTATAATTGGAAAGTGATTCTGAATGACACAATTGACAGCACAGTGTATGGTACACAAAAGGTATAGTATCATTGGAAAGTGATTCTGGATGACACAATTGATGACACAGTGTATGGTACACAAAAGGTGCAGTATCAATGTGAAAGTGATTCTGGATGACACAATTGATGACACAGTGTATGGTACACAAAAGGTGCAGTATCAATGTGAAAGTGATTCTGGATGACACAATTGACGACACAGTGTATGGTACACAAAAGGTGCAGTATCATTGGAAAGTTATTCTGAATGACACAATTGACAGCACAATGTTTGGTACACAAAAGGTATAGTATCATTGGAAAGTGATTCTGGATGACACAATTGACGACACAGTGTATGGTACACAAAAGGTGCAGTATCATTGGAAAGTGATTCTGGATGACACAATTGATGACACAGTGTATGGTACACAAAGGGTACAGTATCATTGGAAAGTGATTCTGGATGACACAATTGATGACATAGTGTATGGTACACAAAGGGTACAGTATTATTGGAAAGTGATTCTGGATGACACAATTGACGACACAGTGTATGGTACACAAAAGGTACAGTATCATTGGAAAGTGATTCTGGATGACACAATTGATGACACAGTGTATGGTACACAAAAGGTACAGTATCATTGGAAAGTTATTCTGAATGACACAATTGACAGCACAGTGTATGGTACACAAAAGGTATAGTATCATTGGAAAGTGATTCTGAATGACACAACTGACAGCACAGTGTATGGTACACAAAAGGTATAGTATCATTGGAAAGTGATTCTGGATGACACAATTGATGACACAGTGTATGGTACACAAAAGGTGCAGTATCGTTGGAAAGTTATTCTGAATGACACAATTGACAGCACAGTGTATGGTACACAAAAGGTATAGTATCATAGGAAAGTGATTCTGGATGACACAATTGTTGACACAGTGTACGGTACACAAAAGGTATAGTATCATTGGAAAGTGATTCTAGATGACACAATTGATGACACTGTGTATGGCACACAAAAGGTGCAGTATCAATGTGAAAATTATTCTGGATGACACAATTGACAACACAGTGTATGTACACAAAAGGTACAGTATCATTGGAAAGTGATTCTGGATGACACAATTGATGACACAGTGTATGGTACACAAAAGGTGCAGTATCATTGGAAAGTTATTCTGAATGACACAATTGACAGCACAATGTATGGTACACAAAAGGTACAGTATCATTGGAAAGTTATTCTGAATGACACAATTGACGACACAGTGTATGGTACACAAAAGGTATAGTATCATTGGAAAGTGATTCTGGATGACACAATTGATGACACAGTGTATGGTACACAAAAGGTGCAGTATCAATGTGAAAGTGATTCTGGATGACACAATTGACGACACAGTGTATGGTACACAAAAGGTACAGTATCAATGTGAAAGTGATTCTGGATGACACAATTGACGACACAGTGTATGGTACACAAAAGGTACAGGATGATTGGAAAGTGATTCTGGATGACACAATTGATGACACAGTGTATGGTACACAAAAGGTGCAGTATCAATGTGAAAGTGATTCTGGATGACACAATTGACGACACAGTGTATGGTACACAAAAGGTACAGGATGATTGGAAAGTGATTCTGGATGACACAATTGATGACACAGTGTATGGTATACAAAAGGTGCAGTATCATTGGAAAGTGATTCTGAATGACACAATTGACAGCACTGTGTATGGTACACAAAAGGTGCAGTATCAATGTGAAAGTGATTCTGGATGACACAATTGACGACACATTGTATGGTACACAAAAGGTACAGGATGATTGGAAAGTGATTCTGAATGACACAATTGACAGCACAGTGTATGGTACACAAAAGGTATAGTATCATTGGAAAGTGATTCTGAATGACACAATTGACAGCACAGTGTATGGTACACAAAAGGTATAGTATCATTGGAAAGTTATTCTGAATGACACAATTGACAGCACAGTGTATGGTACACAAAAGGTATAGTATCATTGGAAAGTGATTCTGAATGACACAATTGACAGCACAGTGTATGGTACACAAAAGGTATAGTATCATTGGAAAGTTATTCTGAATGACACAATTGACAGCACAGTGTATGGTACACAAAAGGTACAGTATAATTGGAAAGTGATTCTGAATGACACAATTGACAGCACAGTGTATGGTACACAAAAGGTATAGTATAATTGGAAAGTGATTCTGGATGACACAATTGATGACACTGAGTGTGTATGGTACACAAAAGGTGCAGTATCAATGTGAAAGTGATTCTGGATGACACAATTGATGACACAGTGTATGGTACACAAAAGGTGCAGTATCATTGGAAAGTGTATGGTGTGCAGTATGATCACAAATTGACAGCACAATGTATTGGTACACAAAAGGTATAGTATCATTGGAAAGTGATTCTGGATGACACAATTGACGACACAGTGTATGGTACACAAAAGGTATAGTATCATTGGAAAGTGATTCTAGATGACACAATTGATGACACTGTGTATGGTACACAAAAGGTGCAGTATCAATGTGAAAATTATTCTGGATGACACAATTGACAACACAGTGTATGTACACAAAAGGTGCAGTATCATTGGAAAGTTATTCTGGATGACACAATTGACAACACAGTGTATGGTACACAAAAGGTGCAGTATCATTGGAAAGTTATTCTGAATGACACAATTGACAGCACAATGTATGGTACACAAAAGGTACAGTATCATTGGAAAGTTATTCTGAATGACACAATTGACGACACAGTGTATGGTACACAAAAGGTATAGTATCATTGGAAAGTGATTCTGGATGACACAATTGATGACACAGTGTATGGTACACAAAAGGTGCAGTATCAATGTGAAAGTGATTCTGGATGACACAATTGACGACACAGTGTATGGTACACAAAAGGTACAGGATGATTGGAAAGTGATTCTAGATGACACAATTGATGACACAGTGTATGGTACACAAAAGGTGCAGTATCAATGTGAAAGTGATTCTGGATGACACAATTGACGACACAGTGTATGGTACACAAAAGGTACAGGATGATTGGAAAGTGATTCTGGATGACACAATTGATGACACAGTGTATGGTATACAAAAGGTGCAGTATCATTGGAAAGTGATTCTGAATGACACAATTGACAGCACTGTGTATGGTACACAAAAGGTGCAGTATCAATGTGAAAGTGATTCTGCATGACACAATTGACGACACAGTGTATGGTACACAAAAGGTGCAGTATCATTGGAAAGTGATTCTGAATGACACAATTGACAGCACAGTGTATGGTACACAAAAGGTACAGGATGATTGGAAAGTGATTCTGGATGACACAATTGATGACACAGTGTATGGTACACAAAAGGTACAGGATGATTGGAAAGTGATTCTGGATGACACAATTGATGACACAGTGTATGGTATACAAAAGGTGCAGTATCATTGGAAAGTGATTCTGAATGACACAATTGACAGCACTGTGTATGGTACACAAAAGGTGCAGTATCATTGGAAAGTTATTCTGAATGACACAATTGACGACACAGTGTATGGTACACAAAAGGTGCAGTATCATTGGAAAGTGATTCTGAATGACACAATTGACAGCACAGTGTATGGTACACAAAAGGTACAGGATGATTGGAAATTTATTCTGAATGACACAATTGACGACACAGTGTATGGTACACAAAAGGTGCAGTATCATTGGAAAGTTATTGTGGATGACGCAATTAATGACACAGTGTATGGTACACAAAAGGTACAGTATCATTGGAAAGTGATTCTGGATGACGCAATTAATGACACAGTGTATGGTACACAAAAGGTACAGTATCATTGGAAAGTGATTCTGGATGACACAATTGATGACACAGTGTATGGTACACAAAAGGTGCAGTATCATTGGAAAGTGATTCTGAATGACACAATTGACAGCACTGTGTATGGTACACAAAAGGTGCAGTATCATTGGAAAGTTATTCTGAATGACACAATTGACGACACAGTGTATGGTACACAAAAGATGCAGTATCATTGGAAAGTGATTCTGAATGACACAATTGACCACACAGTGTATGGTACACAAAAGGTACAGGATGATTGGAAAGTTATTCTGAATGACACAATTGACGACACAGTGTATGGTACACAAAAGGTGCAGTATCATTGGAAAGTTATTGTGGATGACGCAATTAATGACACAGTGTATGGTACACAAAAGGTACAGTATCATTGGAAAGTGATTCTGGATGACACAATTGATGACACAGTGTATGGTACACAAAAGGTGCAGTATCATTGGAAAGTGATTCTGAATGACAAAATTGACAGCACTGTGTATGGTACACAAAAGGTGCAGTATCATTGGAAAGTTATTCTGAATGACACAATTGACGACACAGTGTATGGTACACAAAAGATGCAGTATCATTGGAAAGTTATTCTGAATGACGCAATTGATGACACAGTGTATGGTACACAAAAGGTGCAGTATCATTGGAAAGTGATTCTGAATGACACAATTGACAGCACAGTGTATGGTACACAAAAGGTACAGGATGATTGGAAAGTTATTCTGAATGACACAATTGACGACACAGTGTATGGTACACAAAAGGTGCAGTATCATTGGAAAGTTATTGTGGGTGACGCAATTAATGACACAGTGTATGGTACACAAAAGGTACAGTATCATTGGAAAGTGATTCTGGATGACACAATTGATGACACAGTGTATGGTACACAAAAGGTGCAGTATCATTGGAAAGTGATTCTGAATGACACAATTGACAGCACTGTGTATGGTACACAAAAGGTGCAGTATCATTGGAAAGTTATTCTGAATGACACAATTGACGACACAGTGTATGGTACACAAAAGATGCAGTATCATTGGAAAGTGATTCTGAATGACACAATTGACAGCACAGTGTATGGTACACAAAAGGTACAGGATGATTGGAAAGTTATTCTGAATGACACAATTGACGACACAGTGTATGGTACACAAAAGGTGCAGTATCATTGGAAAGTTATTGTGGATGACGCAATTAATGACACAGTGTATGGTACACAAAAGGTACAGTATCATTGGAAAGTGATTCTGGATGACACAATTGATGACACAGTGTATGGTACACAAAAGGTGCAGTATCATTGGAAAGTGATTCTGGATGACACAATTGATGACACAGTGTATGGTACACAAAAGGTGCAGTATCATTGTGAAAGTTACTTTCCCATTAACGCATTTAACAAACAAACCTAGAAAAAGACAAAGAGTATTTCACCTGACAAATGCCTGTGTCCTTGTTACAAGTGGAGGCGTGTCCATAGCACTGACAGGGGTAGATCCGGCTTACAAGATCCATCGGATCCATGTTCCCTGTCACGTCTATCACCATCCTCAGGCGACTGCGGTAGTACCCCGCAGCTGGGTCCTATAATAACCCATTTCAGGGTCACATGTTTAGTACGTGCCTTTCCTGCATTGCCAGCAAAGGTGCTAGATATTATTACAAGAAACTGGATGTAATAAAAAGTTGTTGTACTGAGCAATTACAAATAATTTAAAATATATTCTAAAATTCAGATTTCATGAAATCATACGTTTCAACCATCTTTGAAGTTTGAAGAATAACTAACAACATACAAGAACCTACCTTTTTAAATAGATTTCAACCATCTTTGAGGAATAGCTAATGATATATGAGAACATACCTTTTTTTTTTATAAACACCACATTTAGGAAAACACATGAAGGGCTTTGTTAGTATATTATATATCACATTATAAGATACAGCTGAATCTTGTTTTAAAGTCCCCTCGGTAATACAGCCACCTCATTATTATGGATATAGTAGGACAGTCCCTTATTATTTCTGTCCCAGTAAAGTATAAGACCCGTTAATATGGTCACCTCACTATTCAATCCATTAAGGCCCAAGGTTGGCCTTAATGGTGTGTTTTCCCTGTACTACAAACTTCTCGTGTACATTAACCAAAAAAGGTACGTTCTTATATAGCCCTCTGTCCAGTCATTACGACTGCTCAGAGCGGTTTACATTTTATTCCCATGGTAGACCTGTTCAATCGATCACCGTCTCAACTTCTCTGGGAAGTATTTAGCCATGTTGCACTTATTTGTAAACAAATAACTATAGTCTATACATCTATACTCATTCATACAGTTGAGTGAACTGGAGCAACGTAGAGTAAACAAACTTGCCCAAGATTCAAAATGGGAGCAAAAGGATTGGAACCCAGAATATCTTGATTGAGAGAGCGACACTCTAACCACTACACCACCGCCCGCACTCCACACAGGTTCTCTGCCCTACATCAGACCACCTCATACGTGTCACATGGTTTGTCTCACCTGGCAAGAGAGCCCTGTATACTCATGAGGACAAACACACTGCTCAACTCCAAATGCAGTGGGAGGGGCACCGTTTGCAGGAACAGCCTCTTGCATGGTCACATCCAGGAGGCTAGTGGGAAATAAACAGGAGTTTAGTCAATTATCCATGCTGTTTTAATAATACATACCTTCTTAGCATTGCCCTTTGATATTTCCAGCTCAGAATATGTCATTCAAAAAAATTGAGAGAACACTAAGGGCATTGCAAACAATCAAACCACAAAGATTTTGTGAAAGGACAACCTTCATACAATGGTTTAGATGGTACAGAAATTGTTACTAACAATTCTTGCTCTATTACTATTGCTCTTCACAATATTTGTTCATTTCCTAACAAGCTCTAACAAGCAATTTTCCTTTCATTTTCATGGTCTACCTATGCACTACCCTTGATAGACCGATACATTTAACGTCCAAAATTGCATCATATGTAAAAAACTCACTGAACTAATATTTACAGTAGAACCTTGCTTTACGTTCACCTCATTAATATAGTCACCTCTCAATTAAGGTCACCCTGGGAGAGTCCCAAATTATTTTTGTAACAACAAAGCAGAGGATATTAGTCCCACTAATACGGTCATCTCACTATTCAGGTCAGTTTTGTTCAGTCCCGAAGGTGACCCCCAATAGCAAGGTTCTACTGTCCTTTCACTCACTGTGCCATGGCGATGTCCACTGAGTTCGACGCCTTCACCAGCCAGTTGTTTACATGCTGCAGCGCCACCATGAGGAGGTCACGGGTAGCTGGTCGACCTTCCGCATCTCGCCACAGATCCTGCAAGTACAGACACGGTGAGTAGTCACATTGACAATATTATATAGTACATAGTACAGTCGAACCTCGCTCTATGATCACCTTGGTAATACAGCCACCTCCCAATTAAGGTCACCCAAGGACAGTCATGTATGATTTCCATATACAGCAAAAGGATAAGAAATAGTCTCGCTAACACAGTCACCTCACTACTCATGTCACTTTCACCCAGTCCCAAGGCTGACCATAATAGTGACGTTCCACCTGCAGCCTGGGGCAACAATGATTAAAGATAAATGTTTTGTCTGTTTATTCAAATTCAGTGAGTTTTACATGGTTTGGAAGCTTCAAGTATTGTCAGTTACTGCAGATGTTACATGTATAAAATACAGGTGGTGCGACAGTAGCGATTTATTTCCTCCGCACGTTGTGGTGGTGACCAAACAGCACCAACCAATACGTAGAACCATACATTTTGGGTGATTTTGTGAACTTAAATAACCACACCTAAGATATGTGGTGATGACGAAACCACCACCAACCAGTATGCAGAGCCACACATTTTGGGTGACTTTGTTAACTTAAATAACCACACCTAAGATATGTGGTGATGACGAAACCACCACCAACCAGTATGCAGAGCCACACATTTTGGGTGACTTTGTTAACTTAAATAACCACACCTAAGATATGTGGTGATGACGAAACCACCACCAACCAGTATGCAGAGCCACACATTTTGGGTGACTTTGTTAACTTAAATAACCACACCTAAGATATGTGGTGATGACGAAACCACCACCAACCAGTATGCAGAGCCACACATTTTGGGTGACTTTGTTAACTTAAATAACCACACCTAAGATATGTGGTGATGACGAAACCACCACCAACCAGTATGCAGAGCCACACATTTTGGGTGACTTTGTTAACTTAAATAACCACACCTAAGATATGTGGTGATGACGAAACCACCACCAACCAATATGTAGAGCCACACATTTTGGGTGACTTTGTGAACTTAAATAACCACACCTAAGGTATTCCTAATTTGTACAATCTACACTTCTCTCACCTCCCGAAGTGTGACGCTGAATTCATGTACATATCCGGGTGTCATTGGCTCTGCGATCTCATATGAGAGTTGTAAGTTGTAGCTGCCAATCAGTATCACCAGGGGGTGCTGACTATCATTTCTGGCAGTTAACGCTGCCACGTTGCCTGCGATTTCTCTTGCCGCTTTGAATGTTAACTTTCCATTGTACGACAGCGTCTGATGGCAAGAAACAGAAACAGAGTTAGGACTGAATCATGTACACTGCAGATAGAAAAAACAATTATGATTATTTACAATAACCTTTTTTTATTGGTATTCACTGCTGTAAATTCAGAAATTAAATCTGTTTAGAGGTGCTTCAAATAAAACAATGATAAAAATTATAAACCAATAAAATGGTGGTGTTTACATATAGGTAAGATTTATGTATGTATATTATAATATATTATTACTACATTGTACATATAATAAAAATGTAGTAAAATATACAAATGTTAAATATATATGTTTAAAGAAACAAACTGATCTAAGACCTTTGTCATACCATGTTCAGTACAATAAAGAAATTCTCTTATGTGAAACCTACTCCAGCAACCACAGGCATGTTGAAATTATACAACGCAAATCAACAGAAATACATTTTAGATACTTTAAAAAGTACCTCTCTTCTACTATTTCAGGACCAAGCCATGAGTAGATATTATAAACCATCTAGTGACATATTTTATATGTAAAAGTTATATTTACCATGTCTCCCAGAAGCATACTGGGAAGCTGCCAGTAAAGTGGCTTCTGACGATACGCTGGATTCACCGTAACAATGCTGACACTTGGTGGAATCATGAGAAAGCCCTCTTCTGACAGTGGCAACGTTTCATTCTGACTCAGGTGGATCACTACTGACCTGTCAGGTAGTGACACCTGGTGGACGGGAAGCAAAACATGTTCGGAAAACACAATTCAGTTTGTGTCTAATACTATAGATCACAGCTATGTGTAATTAAGCATATGTACCGTCTGAGCAAACAGAGATTCAGAAAGGTAACATATTACATTTCCAAATTACATGTAATTAGCATAAATATGAAGGCTACATGAAAATATAACATATAACACTATTTACCTTACACACAATCAATAGCATCAATAGACACAAACCATGTCACATTACCATTAAATAATTTATATGGTTTCTAATTCAGAAGCTGTCTATTCTATAATCGGGATCAGAGGTAAAAGGCCAACACAGGCCAACACAGGAAATGTTACACCAATTAACCCTTTCCGTACCACTCAGAAGCAGCGTTCAAAATTACTGCCAGTCCATAGGCCCGAGACTGTCAACTTTTTCGCTGGCTAGCAACTCTCAAAAAGTGCTGGCTTTCAGCATATATTGAAATTCATACTTCAAAAACTGGGATTTTGAAACCAGCAATTATAGTGTGACGTGGTATACCTATGACCACACATAGGGTGCTTGGTGACACTGAATGCAGTGATGTGACATACCTGAGACCACACATAGGGTGCTTTGTGACACTGAATGCAGTGATGTGACATACCTGAGACCACACATAGGGTGCTTTGTGACACTGAATGCAGTGATGTGACATACCTGAGACCACACGTAGGGTGCTTGGTGACACTGACTGCAGTGATGTGACATACCTGTGACCACACATAGGGTTCTTGGTGACACTGAATGCAGTGATGTGACATACCTGTGACCACACGTACGGTGCTTGGTGACACTGAATGCAGTGATGTGACATACCTGTGACCACACATAGGGTGCTTGGTGACACTGAATGCAGTGATGTGACATACCTGAGACCACACATAGGGTGCTTGGTGACACTGAATGCAGTGATGTGACATACCTGAGACCACACGCAGGGTGCTTGGTGACACTGAATGCAGTGATGTGACATACCTGAGACCACACGTAGGGTGCTTGGTGACACTGAATGCAGTGATGTGACATACCTGTGACCACACGTAGGGTGCTTGGTGACACTGACTGCAGTGATGTGACATACCTGTGACCACACGTAGGGTGCTTGGTGACACTGAATGCAGTGATGTGACATACCTGTGACCACACGTAGGGTGCTTGGTGACACTGAATGCAGTGATGTGACATACCTGTGACCACACATAGGGTGCTTGGTGACACTGAATGCAGTGATGTGACATACCTGAGACCACACATAGGATGCTTGGTGACACTGAATGCAGTGATGTGACATACCTGAGACCACACGTATGGTGCTTGGTGACACTGAATGCAGTGATGTGACATACCTGTGACCACACGTAGGGTGCTTGGTGACACTGACTGCAGTGATGTGACATACTTGTGACCACACATAGGATGCTTGGTGACACTGAATGCAGTGATGTGACATACCTGTGACCACACGGAGGGTGCTTGGTGACACTGAATGCAGTGATGTGACATACCTGAGACCACACGTAGGGTGCTTGGTGACACTGAATGCAGTGATGTGACATACCTGAGACCACACGTAGGGTGCTTGGTGACACTGAATGCAGTGATGTGACATACCTGTGATCACACATAGGGTGCTTGGTGACACTGACTGCAGTGATGTGACATACCTGTGACCACACATAGGGTGCTTGGTGACACTGAATGCAGTGATGTGACATACCTGAGACCACACGTAGGGTGCTTGGTGACACTGAATGCAATGATGTGACATACCAGTGACCACACGTAGGGTGCTTGGTGACACTGACTGCAGTGATGTGACATACCTGTGACCACACATAGGGTGCTTGGTGACACTGAATGCAGTGATGTGACATACCTGAGACCACATATAGGGTGCTTGGTGACACTGACTGCAGTGATGTGACATACCTGTGACCACACATAGGGTGCTTGGTGAAACTGAATGCAATGATGTGACATACCAGTGACCACACGTAGGGTGCTTGGTGACACTGACTGCAGTGATGTGACATACCTGTGACCACACGTAGGGTGCTTGGTGACACTGAATGCAGTGATGTGACATACCTGTGACCACACGTAGGGTGCTTGGTGACACTGAATGCAGTGATGTGACATACCTGAGACCACACGTAGGGTGCTTGGTGACACTGAATGCAGTGATGTGACATACCTGAGACCACACGTAGGGTGCTTGGTGACACTGAATGCAGTGATGTGACATACCTGAGACCACACGTAGGGTGCTTGGTGACACTGAATGCAGTGATGTGACATACCTGTGACCACACGTAGGGTGTTTGGTGACACTGACTGCAGTGATGTGACATACCTGTGACCACACGTAGGGTGCTTGGTGACACTGAATGCAGTGATGTGATATACCTGTGACCACACGTAGGGTGCTTGGTGACACTGAATGCAGTGATGTGACATACCTGAGACCACACGTAGGGTGCTTGGTGACACTGAATGCAGTGATGTGATATACCTGTGACCACACGTAGGGTGCTTGGTGACACTGAATGCAATGATGTGACATACCCGAGACCACACGTAGGGTGCTTGGTGACACTGAATGCAGTGATGTGACATACCTGTGACCACACATAGGGTGCTTGGTGACACTGAATGCAGTGATGTGACATACCTGTGACACACGTAGGGTGTTTGGTGACACTGACTGCAGTGATGTGACATACCTGTGACCACACGTAGGGTGCTTGGTGACACTGAATGCAGTGATGTGATATACCTGTGACCACACGTAGGGTGCTTGGTGACACTGAATGCAGTGATGTGACATACCTGAGACCACACGTAGGGTGCTTGGTGACACTGAATGCAGTGATGTGATATACCTGTGACCACACGTAGGGTGCTTGGTGACACTGAATGCAATGATGTGACATACCCGAGACCACACGTAGGGTGCTTGGTGACACTGAATGCAGTGATGTGACATACCTGTGACCACACATAGGGTGCTTGGTGACACTGAATGCAGTGATGTGACATACCTGTGACAACACGTAGGGTGCTTGGTGACACTGACTGCAGTGATGTGACATACCTGTGACCACCCGTAGGGTGCTTGGTGACACTGAATGCAGTGATGTGACATACCTGAGACCACACGTAGGGTGCTTTGTGACACTGAATGCAGTGATGTGACATACCTGTGACCACACGTAGGGTGCTTGGTGACACTGAATGCAGTGATGTGACATACCTGTGACCACACGTAGGATGCTTGGTGACACTGAATGCAGTGATGTGACATACCTGTGACCACACATAGGGTGCTTGGTGACACTGAATGCAGTGATGTGACATACCTGTGACCACACATAGGGTGATTGGTGACACTGAATGCAGTGACACTGAATGCAGTGATGTGACATACCTGTGACCACACATAGGGTGCTTGGTGACACTGACTGCAGTGATGTGACATACCTGTGACCACACATAGGGTGCTTGGTGACACTGAATGCAGTGATGTGACATACCTGTGACCACACATAGGGTGCTTGGTGACACTGAATGCAGTGATGTGACATACCTGAGACCACACGTAGGGTGCTTGGTGACACTGAATGCAGTGATGTGACATACCTGAGACCACACGTAGGGTGCTTGGTGACACTGAATGCAGTGATGTGACATACCTGTGACACACATAGGGTGCTTGGTGACACTGACTGCAGTGATGTGACATACCTGTGACCACACATAGGGTGCTTGGTGACACTGAATGCAGTGATGTGACATACCTGAGACCACATATAGGGTGCTTGGTGACACTGAATGCAGTGATGTGACATACCTGAGACCACACGTAGGGTGCTTGGTGACACTGAATGCAATGATGTGACATACCAGTGACCACACGTAGGGTGCTTGGTGACACTGACTGCAGTGATGTGACATACCTGTGACCACACATAGGGTGCTTGGTGACACTGAATGCAGTGATGTGACATACCTGAGACCACATATAGGGTGCTTGGTGACACTGACTGCAGTGATGTGACATACCTGTGACCACACATAGGGTGCTTGGTGAAACTGAATGCAATGATGTGACATACCAGTGACCACACGTAGGGTGCTTGGTGACACTGACTGCAGTGATGTGACATACCTGTGACCACACGTAGGGTGCTTGGTGACACTGAATGCAGTGATGTGACATACCTGTGACCACACGTAGGGTGCTTGGTGACACTGAATGCAGTGATGTGACATACCTGAGACCACACGTAGGGTGCTTGGTGACACTGAATGCAGTGATGTGACATACCTGTGACCACACATAGGGTGCTTGGTGACACTGACTGCAGTGATGTGACATACCTGTGACCACACATAGGGTGCTTGGTGACACTGAATGCAGTGATGTGACATACCTGAGACCACACGTAGGGTGCTTGGTGACACTGAATGCAGTGATGTGACATACCTGAGACCACACGTAGGGTGCTTGGTGACACTGAATGCAGTGATGTGACATACCTGAGACCACACGTAGGGTGCTTGGTGACACTGAATGCAGTGATGTGACATACCTGAGACCACACGTAGGGTGCTTGGTGACACTGAATGCAGTGATGTGACATACCTGTGACCACACGTAGGGTGTTTGGTGACACTGACTGCAGTGATGTGACATACCTGTGACCACACGTAGGGTGCTTGGTGACACTGAATGCAGTGATGTGATATACCTGTGACCACACGTAGGGTGCTTGGTGACACTGAATGCAGTGATGTGACATACCTGAGACCACACGTAGGGTGCTTGGTGACACTGAATGCAGTGATGTGATATACCTGTGACCACACGTAGGGTGCTTGGTGACACTGAATGCAATGATGTGACATACCCGAGACCACACGTAGGGTGCTTGGTGACACTGAATGCAGTGATGTGACATACCTGTGACCACACATAGGGTGCTTGGTGACACTGAATGCAGTGATGTGACATACCTGTGACAACACGTAGGGTGCTTGGTGACACTGACTGCAGTGATGTGACATACCTGTGACCACCCGTAGGGTGCTTGGTGACACTGAATGCAGTGATGTGACATACCTGAGACCACACGTAGGGTGCTTTGTGACACTGAATGCAGTGATGTGACATACCTGTGACCACACGTAGGATGCTTGGTGACACTGAATGCAGTGATGTGACATACCTGTGACCACACGTAGGATGCTTGGTGACACTGAATGCAGTGATGTGACATACCTGTGACCACACATAGGGTGCTTGGTGACACTGAATGCAGTGATGTGACATACCTGTGACCACACATAGGGTGATTGGTGACACTGAATGCAGTGATGTGACATACCTGTGATCACACATAGGGTGCTTTGTGACACTGAATGCAGTGATGTGACATACCTGAGACCACACATAGGGTGCTTGGTGACACTGATTGGAGTGATGTGACATACCTGTGACCACACATAGGGTGCTTGGTGACACTGACTGCAGTGATGTGACATACCTGTGACCACACGTAGGGTGCTTGGTGACACTGAATGCAGTGATGTGACATACTTGAGACCACACGTAGGGTGCTTTGTGACACTGAATGCAGTGATGTGACATACCTGTGACCACACATAGGGTGCTTGGTGACACTGAATGCAGTGATGTGACATACCTGAGACCACACGTAGGGTGCTTTGTGACACTGACTGCAGTGATGTGACGTACCTGTGACCACACGTAGGGTGCTTGGTGACACTATTACAGTGATGTGACATACCTGTGACCACACATAGGGTGCTTGGTGACACTGAATGCAGTGATGTGACATACCTGAGACCACACATAGGATGCTTGGTGACACTGAATGCAGTGATGTGACATACCTGAGACCACACGTATGGTGCTTGGTGACACTGAATGCAGTGATGTGACATACCTGTGACCACACGTAGGGTGCTTGGTGACACTGACTGCAGTGATGTGACATACTTGTGACCACACATAGGATGCTTGGTGACACTGAATGCAGTGATGTGACATACCTGTGACCACACGGAGGGTGCTTGGTGACACTGAATGCAGTGATGTGACATACCTGAGACCACACGTAGGGTGCTTGGTGACACTGAATGCAGTGATGTGACATACCTGAGACCACACGTAGGGTGCTTGGTGACACTGAATGCAGTGATGTGACATACCTGTGATCACACATAGGGTGCTTGGTGACACTGACTGCAGTGATGTGACATACCTGTGACCACACATAGGCAGTGATGTGACATACCTGAGACCACACGTAGGGTGCTTGGTGACACTGAATGCAGTGATGTGACATACCTGAGACCACACGTAGGGTGCTTGGTGACACTGAATGCAGTGATGTGACATACCTGTGATCACACATAGGGTGCTTGGTGACACTGACTGCAGTGATGTGACATACCTGTGACCACACATAGGGTGCTTGGTGACACTGAATGCAGTGATGTGACATACCTGAGACCACACTTGGTGACACTGAATGCAGTGATGTGACATACCTGGACCACACGTAGGGTGCTTGGTGACACTGAATGCAATGATGTGACATACCAGTGACCACACGTAGGGTGCTTGGTGACACTGACTGCAGTGATGTGACATACCTGTGACCACACATAGGGTGCTTGGTGACACTGAATGCAGTGATGTGACATACCTGAGACCACATATAGGGTGCTTGGTGACACTGACTGCAGTGATGTGACATACCTGTGACCACACATAGGGTGCTTGGTGAAACTGAATGCAATGATGTGACATACCAGTGACCACACGTAGGGTGCTTGGTGACACTGACTGCAGTGATGTGACATACCTGTGACCACACGTAGGGTGCTTGGTGACACTGAATGCAGTGATGTGACATACCTGTGACCACACGTAGGGTGCTTGGTGACACTGAATGCAGTGATGTGACATACCTGAGACCACACGTAGGGTGCTTGGTGACACTGAATGCAGTGATGTGACATACCTGTGACCACACGTAGGGTGTTTGGTGACACTGACTGCAGTGATGTGACATACCTGTGACCACACGTAGGGTGCTTGGTGACACTGAATGCAGTGATGTGATATACCTGTGACCACACGTAGGGTGCTTGGTGACACTGAATGCAGTGATGTGACATACCTGAGACCACACGTAGGGTGCTTGGTGACACTGAATGCAGTGATGTGATATACCTGTGACCACACGTAGGGTGCTTGGTGACACTGAATGCAATGATGTGACATACCCGAGACCACACGTAGGGTGCTTGGTGACACTGAATGCAGTGATGTGACATACCTGTGACCACACATAGGGTGCTTGGTGACACTGAATGCAGTGATGTGACATACCTGTGACAACACGTAGGGTGCTTGGTGACACTGACTGCAGTGATGTGACATACCTGTGACCACCCGTAGGGTGCTTGGTGACACTGAATGCAGTGATGTGACATACCTGAGACCACACGTAGGGTGCTTTGTGACACTGAATGCAGTGATGTGACATACCTGTGACCACACGTAGGATGCTTGGTGACACTGAATGCAGTGATGTGACATACCTGTGACCACACGTAGGATGCTTGGTGACACTGAATGCAGTGATGTGACATACCTGTGACCACACATAGGGTGCTTGGTGACACTGAATGCAGTGATGTGACATACCTGTGACCACACATAGGGTGATTGGTGACACTGAATGCAGTGATGTGACATACCTGTGATCACACATAGGGTGCTTTGTGACACTGAATGCAGTGATGTGACATACCTGAGACCACACATAGGGTGCTTGGTGACACTGATTGGAGTGATGTGACATACCTGTGACCACACATAGGGTGCTTGGTGACACTGACTGCAGTGATGTGACATACCTGTGACCACACGTAGGGTGCTTGGTGACACTGAATGCAGTGATGTGACATACTTGAGACCACACGTAGGGTGCTTTGTGACACTGAATGCAGTGATGTGACATACCTGTGACCACACATAGGGTGCTTGGTGACACTGAATGCAGTGATGTGACATACCTGAGACCACACGTAGGGTGCTTTGTGACACTGACTGCAGTGATGTGACGTACCTGTGACCACACGTAGGGTGCTTGGTGACACTATTGCAGTGATGTGACATACCTGTGACCACACATAGGGTGCTTGGTGACACTGAATGCAGTGATGTGACATACCTGAGACCACACATAGGGTGCTTGGTGACACTGAATGCAGTGATGTGACATACCTGAGACCACACGTAGGGTGCTTGGTGACACTATTGCAGTGATGTGACATACCTGTGACCACACGTAGGGTGCTTGGTGACACTGACTGCAGTGATGTGACATACCTGAGACCACACGTAGGGTGCTTGGTGACACTGATTGGAGTGATGTGACATACCTGAGACCACACGTAGGGTGCTTGGTGACACTGACTGCAGTGATGTGACATACCTGTGACCAGACGTAGGGTGCTTGGTGACACTGACTGCAGTGATGTGACATACCTGTGACCAGACATAGGGTGCTTGGTGACACTATTGCAGCGATGTGACATACCTGTGACCAGACGTGAGACTGGTGCTTGGTGACACTGACTGCAGTGATGTGACATACCTGTGACCAGACATAGGGTGCTTGGTGACACTATTGCAGCGATGTGACATACCTGTGACCAGACGTAGGGTGCTTGGTGACACTGACTGCAGTGATGTGACATACCTGTGACCAGACATAGGGTGCTTGGTGACACTATTGCAGCGATGTGACATACCTGTGACCAGACGTAGGGTGCTTGGTGACACTGACTGCAGTGATGTGACATACCTGTGACCAGACATAGGGTGCTTGGTGACACTATTGCAGCGATGTGACATACCTGTGACCAGACGTAGGGTGCTTGGTGACACTGACTGGAGTGATGTGACATACCTGTGACCAGACGTAGGGTGCTTGGTGACACTAACTGGAGTGACGTGACATACCTGAGACCACACGTAGGGTGCTTGGTGACACTGACTGGAGCGGTGGAAGCAGAAGCAAGCAGTGCAGCCGCTGGGGTTGTCTGCACGCATGCTGAAGGTGGCAGTGATGCAGGACGTACAGCGATGCTTGTACACATTCGCCTAAACATGGAAATAACACAAGATTGTCATGCAAAGGAAGAAACACAGATTTCAAGTGGACAAGGAATCCTTTTGTTTATATCGAACGTCAATAATTTTTTACCTACGTGAAACCTACCCTTGAGATATTTGTCTTATTAAACAAAGGTGTCATTTAAAACTGATCAAATTTGTCAATGTTTCGTTTTATGTTGAGATTGGGATACAAAATATAGGTTCAGGTTCTTGATTAAACAAATCTCTGAAAAATATTAATGGCTTCAAAACATAAACAGAATAACCCTGTTCTTTAAATTTAATGTTAAAAAAGATGTATACATTACTACATATAATCATACCAGTACTTATACAGTTAAATGAGCATTCATACTGCTCTCTACAGTGCATTTTATATCTACATATCTGCATAATGAAGATCAAACATTATTAACCATTGTTTAAAACAAACTATTTACCAAACAAACAGCACTCACCTTACAGGGGCATTGCCCGTCGTCCCGACATTCGCACTGCCCCCTGGTGTCACCGCACTTTTCTATCACCGTTCCAGCCTTATTGCAGTCACACGGTTGGCAGGCAGGGAAGCCAAAGTGGCCACTCTGACAACGGTCACATTGTCGACCTATGTAGTTGTCGAGACACATGCACTGACCAGTATGGAGGTCACAGTGGGTGTCCAGAGACCCCTCAGATCTGCATCTACACAGCTGAAACAACAGGTAAACAAAGTCAATACAATACACATGGGTGAATACGACTGGCAAAGTCTAGGACCATTGAAAGTAATACATATATGTGTGTGTGTGCGTGCATGCGTGTTCATGTGTGCGTGCGTGCATGCGTGCATGTGTGTGTGGTGCACATATGCTTGTGTGTGAGTGTTGTGCTGGTGGCAAAATTCTGCCTGTGTGCGAGCATGCCTGCGTGTGGGCATTTATGCCTGCTTGTGTGGGTGTGCACATGCATGCTTATTGTGCTGGTGGTGATATTTACCTGTATGTGAGTGTACGGATATATTCTGAAGCTAAAAAGACTGGCAGAAAATGAGACTGATTAAACAATATTGTCTTTGAAATTAATTATAATCCACTAACTGGAAATTTACAAAGTTCCACCTCTAGGGTCGAATTAACCGCAATGTGTTCTGTCCAAAGAAACATTGACTAAAAGTCGTATATAACATAACATTTTATATACTAAATAATGAGTATTTAATTTGTCTATTTAATATTACATATACACATTTTGTTCCAGCTGGTCTTGAAACATCACTGCTTACCTGACAGCCCCTCTGAGGGTCATAGCCCCATGCATCAAATGTACATTTCTCGCAGTGTCGCCCCTCCGTGTAGGGTGGACACACACATCGTCCTGTCTTGGGGTGGCAGATGTGGCCAGGAGTGTCACACCAGTCACAGACTGGAAACAAAGACAACAAACACAAAAATTATAAGTTACATTATCACGGGCGGTTAACGTTAAGGACTACAAGATTTCTGAAACCAGTTATCTGGGTGACTGATTCATCAAGGCTTCTGGTGTAACAAAAGAAACTGGAACTGATTCTATGCACCACTGACTCAGGTGTACATCATACACTGTAGTTATTTGTGAAATATTAAAAACGGATCCTCTCAGCTTACATGGAGTGCCAGTACAGATGGATGTCTCGCATATATCAAGTAAAGGTAAGTAAAGTAAAAAGTTCTTATATAGCACAGTATCCAGTCCTCAGGACTGCTCAAAGCGCTTTACACTTTACTCCCTGGCAGACCTGTTCAATTGAACACCATCTCAAATTCTCTGGGAATCATTCAGCCACGCTGCAATTAATGCGCAATGACTATTTGTACACAAATATCCACCACTGTCTGTAGCCAGGTACTCATTTATATAGCTGAGTGAACTGAAGCAACGTAGAGTAAACAAAGCTGCCCAAGGTTTGACACTGCCACACACGATTCGAACCCGGATTCTCCCAGTCGAGAGTCCGAAGTTCTCACCGCTGCGATACTGTGCTCCACAAGTAAAGATTTTTTATGAAGACATTATCAAAATTTGAAGTATATAGATTAGAAGAATGAACTTTACATGGAGATTTAACTAAAACATTTAAGATATTAATGGAAAGGAGAATGTAAACCCAGATATGTTTATTTAACAAGAATTCAAACAAACTCATAGGTCATAGTAAGGAATTACATAAAAACCAATGCAGGAAGTTATCTGTAGATATGTACATGCTTTGAGCAGTCCTAAGGACTGGATACTATGCTACAAAAGAACTTACCTTTACTTTTTACTCATTTAAATAGCTTAGTAAACTGAGGCAATGTGGAGTGAGCAAAATTGCCCAGGCTTCAAAACAGCAGCAAGAGGATTCTCTTGACCGAGTGTGATGTTCCATCCACTGCACTGTGGCACCCTACATTTAGACACAACACAAGACAATCTCACCTCTGCATCCACGGGAGGAGAAGCCGTAGTAGCCAGGTAGACATCTGCCACATGTCTGTCCTGTCAAGCGAGGGTGGCACTGACACTGGCCGGTGTAGTCGTCACACTGACGCGTCACTGAGCCTGTCATGTTGCATAGACAGGGTTGACACCCGTCACCACTGTCAACGTTCCAGTAGTTGTCCTAAAGGAGAACCATGTCACCGTACACACATTTTTAGAGTAATGAAGTAAGTTTATAATTTTTGATTTGTTTGTTCTTTCTCATGGCTTCCTTTAGGAAGGGGTGAGGGCATAGTGGAACCATGTTATTAGGGTCACCCTAGGGACTGACCAGAAATGACCTGAACAGTGAGGTGACTGTATTACTATTAGTAAGAATAGTTTCCTATACTTTACTATTACGGAAATAATTTGGGACGTAATAGGGTGACCTTAATTGCAAATTGGCTGCAGTACCGAGGTGACCACAAAACAAGGTTTGACTGTAGTTTTCATATGAGTGCTTAAAATAATGCTTATTATTAATTCCTAGCAACTGTTACACACTGAATCAATAGCTGACAGAAAAAAACAAGTCACATGAACCTAGTAAGTTAGTAACTACCATTTCTCAAACATATGTCAACTTGTCACTTACCATGCATTCATCACAAGCCTGTCCCCTCACATTGCGCTTACACCGACACTGCCCGGTGACAGGGTGACAGTCCAGGTCAGAGGCACCCATCACGTGACACAGACACCCTGGGTGACAACAACAACAACAAATAAACAATATCCAGACAACTACAGAGTTGGATTTTCACGTAAGAAATACTTAAATAAATATGTAAAAATAGGAGAGTCCACTTTTACAATACAGAATTATTTTGCTCAAGTCCACAAGGGTCCATTAACAAAATAATCTTAAAATTAGACCTTGTTCATTTGAGACATCTAGCATACATTTATAAAGTTATATACAAAGACAGTCTCACCAATGACAAAACAACACCCTATTAACAGTATGGGTAGTCAAATGAGGCACAACATCAGAACTCGTTTATGTTCTGTAAATAGTTGACCAGTGTGTCTGTGAAATTTGTTTCTGCTCATTTTATTTTTGGACAGCCGAGAATGTAATTATTTTTATGTATCTGAAATTCTGAATACCTCCAGTCATTACGATACTTGCACTGCAGTGATAAAAAAATCTACAATGTACAAAACAACCTTCTACTCCAATGGCTGTCACAGGGTAGTACTCACGTCTACAGCCAGAACTAGAGAAGTCGTAATGACGTGGTTGACACCGATCACACTTGATGCCATCGACGCCAGGCTTACATGTGCACTGACCCGTGTCAGTGTCACAGGTCGAGGTCACGGAACCCCACTGATCGCAATCACATGACACGCAGCCCAAGTTCACTTTCCCGTAGCCGTCCTGTGCAACATTTCATTTGTCATGATAATGTCACAACACTTGTAACAATTACTTGTTACAATTACTTGTAACAATTACTTGTTACAATTACTTGTAACAATTACTTGTTACAATTACTTGTAACAATTACTTGTAACAATTACTTGTTACAATTACTTGCACACATGCTAGCTTTAGGATTTTTCTGTAAAACTCACTACAGTATCATTTATGAAGTCAAAACCTTGTCAACAGATACCTAGTATTAATCTGTCATTAATTTTAAAATAATCACAGTTACCATGGCAACGAACGTTAAGACGAAGTAGACAAACTTACCTACCTGACATCGGTGACACTGGCGTCCAGCAAATTGGCCTCTGCAAGTGCACTGGCCAGTCCTGTAGTCACATGACGTTCCAACTGACCCCGGGCCATAGCAGTCACACACTGAATGAACAACACAAGGGCTCGGAACCTGGCATGTACACATTCATTGTAGCTAACTTCTTATGATTTATCCAGTACGTCACAGTTTGCCTACATCACAATCAAAATGTTGCATGTGACCTCCACCAAGCTGTACTTTTGCCACCAATGTCGTTAACGGTTATATATGTGAATTACATTATTATTGCTGTGTAACATCTCATAAATCAAACATTCATGTGTAAAGTTGTCACTTTTAAAACTTTGCTTTATGTTTTTGTTTCTCTGAAAAAGATTTTGTGTCCAGAATTTCAACAAACAAAATACAATGGAATGCATGAACACACCATGCATTTGGCATCCATTTTTCATGGTTTGACAGAGCTTTTGCTAGGCAACAGATCACATGATGGACAGGTCAATTAACTATGTAATAATAATGAAATACTGAATCTCAAAATGTAATATAGTCAAAAGAAGTTTGATTTTACAGCAGCTTGTCATATGATGACAATTAATCTCCGCTACCTAACCCAGTTGAATACCTCCTAATTAGGTTACTTAAAAGTAAAGCTATCCATCACGAGGTCAGAATCGGGCGCCAACTCTAATCAACAATAGCCTGTTTATTTTTTTACACCCAAATGACAAACGGTCTGTTTAACTAGTTCACATCATTGCTAGTAATTAAGATTAATTAAACCTGAGAGTGGACTTCAATTAGTTCCTGATGGTACAGGCTGCATATTAACCAATCAGTTTATTTGGCTTAATAACATATTTTGCAGATTATTAAAGCACACAAATTTATTACGCACGATGATATGTCTGATGTTTATGAAATTACAATTTGCATATACATTAAAAAGTGTCACACTTCAAGACCATGATTATACTGAGCCACCATCCCACTCCTGCATTAAATGTATACTTTTTTGCAGTGATGCGTCTCAACAGTTCCTGAATCTATCCTAAATTTGTTTCAGAATTTCACTGAGAACAACAGAAATAATGTCACCCTACCTTTGCAGTTATTATCCACTGCAGAGCCATAATACCCCTCTTGACATCGCTCACAGAAAGCACCCTCAGTCTTCCCCAAGCAATTGTAACACTGCCCAGTAATGGGGTTACAGCTATCACCGTTAGGAGAGTTGCCGTTGCAATTGCACCGCTTACATGAGCTGCCTGATAACATTGGGTCGCCATAGTAACCTGGCTCGCAGCTAAAACACAAAATTGAAAACATAATAAACAACAGAAAGTTGTTGAATTTAACTAAATCTGAGTTATGTTATGTAAGTGGCATTAACGGATACATAAATACCCATGATACCATGTTTTAAAAACAATAAATATGGTTTTGTTCCTTGTGCTACTGTTTACAGCATATATATGTATATATATATATATATATATGTATATATATATATATATATACACATATATATGCTGTACCATTGAAAACTATGTAATATTAAAATATATTCATTACCCCACAACAAAATTCTCACTTTGAGAACCACATTCATAGAATCCATACAGGCATATGAAGTAGAAATGAAAAGGGAGGCAGATTGCGAGGAAGCTATTTGGTGCAACATAGTTACCAGAAACTCAACATTAACAATAGGACTAGTTTACCATAGTCTTAACATACGACAAGAGGATGATGTAAAACTGCACAATGCTACAAAGGAGATTAGTAAAGGGGAATGTGTTATAATGGCTGATTTTAATCACGAATATATTCAGTGGAAATCACTAGAAAGTGCTGCAGGTGATGACCAACAGTTTCTGCTTGTAATACAGGACACTTTCCTTACCCAACATTTTTCAGAACCAACCAGAGGTGGGAATGTGTTGGATTTACTGTTCTCTTCTCAAAACGAATCAGTTGATAATGGTAAAGGATCTAGTGATTATAACCAGATCCATTTTAGTATAAAAGTACAATCAGGGAATAATGGTAAAATGCAATGGAGGAGAAACTTTAACAATGGCAAATATAAACAGATGAGAAAATATTTAGCACACATAGATTGGACTAACTTAATGAAAGACAAGACAGCAACAGAATGTTGGACCATTTTGAAAGGTGAGATTGGGGGCAATATTGACAGATTTGTTCCCCTAAAAAAGCAAGGGAAACAATCTAGGAAGAAACACCTATCAAAAGAAGCTATACGAAAGATTGCTTACAAACAAATTATATGGAGAGTTTTAATCTGGGTTTACAGAAACACTGGAAATATCAGACTATTAACAACTACAAAGAGGCCCTTAACCTAGCTACAACCGAAATAAAAAAATCCAAATGAACTGTTGAGCAAAAATTTGCGAATTATATAAAAAATGGGCCAAGTGGCCCTGAAGTCCTTTGGACTAATACGTCTGTATGTGACCCCGGCTGACCAAATGAGTGATAAGTCAGAAAAATTATAACATTGTTTTCTTACATCCTTGTAAAGGTTTGGTAGGGTGCTTTACACGGTTTCAAAAATTATATGACTGCTACAAAAATTGGTGAAGTTATGGAGCATTGAACATGGTAGGGGTCAAAAAGTGAAAATGAAGAAAACGGCTGTTGAAATTATATATGCAAATGGATTGCATGGAAATATTACATGCACAACATTCAAATGTGGCACACAGTATGTAATATGTATGTTATGTTGCAATGATACACTGGAAGTACAAATGTGCTGCTACAAAGACTTATCAAGTTATGCCAGATTATGTCTTTATGTGTAAAACTAAGAGGACAGATTATTTGAGAGCAAAAGGTAGACTCACTGTTTGACACAGTTTAAAACCTACAGGCAACTGTCCAGTTTAACAGGGGTCTAGTGGCTTAATGCTGTCTGTTGACACAAGCTTCTGCCAGTGACCAATTACAGATTATAGCAGGCAGAGAATCTTAGCTCCACAGCTGAGTGTAATACACAACAAGTTATAAATATAGTTACTCTGAGGTAGACAATTCATTTTAGTTAGCAAATTTAGCATTTTAGGGGACCTTTGGTGCCCTTAGAATGAATCAATCAAATACAGATTTATTGTATATAGTGGCACTACCACATGAAATGTCTATGAAAAATTAAAGAAAAAGTTACTGAAAAGTTTTTGAAAAAATAAAAATGGGTCAGCTGGATGGTGATTGAAATTGAAGCCTTTGTAAAACTTTTGTCTCGACTTCACTGAAGGTGGTGTCCTGCTGTCAGAACTTTGAAGATGTTACTCACCTAACTTACAAATATATAGGGAGCTAATGGAGAGGCCCATCATAATCCATAGCACTACAAAATGAAGTATCTGAAAGTCACACTTCATATACTGAGTGACACATCTCGTACTGTCTCTCTGCACTGTCGCAATGTCCAATAGTTTCCTATCACAACCCTCGTGTACAAAATACCAAAGCTATATATCCAACACCACAACATATGTATTATCATTGGATAGGTAATTGAATAATCTTTCAGATGAATGCAACCTGTAGCAGCAGAAAATGAAGCATACAAAAGTTACACTGCAAACAATGACATGCATTCTCAAAATGTGATTCGTTCAAAAATTAGCTATATAATAGTAGTTTGTCATAATGTAAACAAACTCAAAGACAGTTGCAGCTTACTGTCCACCAAGCAGTAGCAGAGCAGTTTTATAATTTCCTAGTTGTTTCCAGCACTCGGCAATGTTCTATTAACTGACTAGTCTGTATATATTGTGGTTACAATGTTATGATCTTATGAGGTCTCATTCAACAAGCCAGCCTTTTTTAGAACATTATCACCAAGCCGACCTTTCTATGCTGGCACTGAGGGTGGTCACTGCCAGGGTGCTTGTCGTCTTCAGTGGTTCTTTTACGTCCCAAATTGAGACAATTGAGATTAATAATAATAATCCACAAGTTAAGTGGCAGTGATCTTCCTTTTATCATTCATGTGATGTTTATTGTGAGCAGGGCGGACAAATGGTTATCATACATAGACAGGTACAGAAAGAAACTGAAATTTTCAATAAAAAGAACACGTTTGCCTATCAGTGGCATGTATTTCCTATTGTTGCTGTTTCTGCTGGGCAGAAACAGTTTCTACCCTGCATAAATCAAACAACCTTGTAAGTAATTATTAATCAAATGTTTTTTGGTGAATCATAATTACAGATCATTAAGGGTTATGATGGAAGTAAAATGTTTACATGTTTACTGTTCACTGAAAAAAAACAGCTCCACAGAACTAATTATAGTTATTGTTAAGATGTTTAACCTAGTTCCATTATCTGACATTGTGCCAACAGATTGGTGTATTGGGATTATTAAGCCTACATAATTATTATATAAACATAGCAGCATACACTGGGACAGTGTGACTGCTGCCTGGCTAAATGGATGCAATAGTGCTTTGAAGTTAGTTCTTCTGCCAACTATCCTTTTCACACAAGCCTATAGGTTTAGTAGCTGCCAGCACATTACTGAACCTAAACTACCATGCGGGTGTGAAAAACGTGCTGATGTATTTGAACTTGATCCACTAATTAACTGTCCACCAAGCAGTAGCAGAGCAGTTTTATAAAAATATTAATCCACAAGTTAAGTGGTAGTGATCTTCCTTTTATCATTCATGTGATGTTTATTGTGAGCAGGGCGGACAAATGGTTATCATACGTAGACAGGTACAGAAAGAAACTAAAATTTTCTATAAAAAGAACCACATACCTAAACAAAGCGAATGTAATAGGTGAAGAACAGGCAGTGTTCAGATAGGGGTATTGGTTGAATTGTATTTGTCTTGACACAAAAGGCTGTATTGTGCCTTAACTATGTCAACTCTTCTAATGGTTGACATTTGGTTGTTTCAGGTGTCAACTATATTGTAAATCTGTAATTATTAGTCTATATTGATACAATTGATTTACACAGTACCATGTCTACACAAGGCATGGCAAGCATAAACAGAACAGTAGAATGCATTTGATATAAATAAAGTGTAGGATATTTCACTCTATAGTTGTCCAGAATATTAATTTTCTATGTTTGTCACCTACAGGTGACAGAATATTAATTTTCTATGTTTGTCACCTACATGTTTCTACAGACAATACATCTTTAACCAATAGACATCACAGTCACACCATTTTATAATAATTAAATGAACATCAAAATAAACACAACTTGCAATTATAGAAAATCAATAGTTTTGAAGATACAGTTTAAAAGTGTTAGGCAACTGTTCAGTCTAACAGGAGACAATACACCACAGTCACACCATTTTATAATAATTAAATGAACATCCAAATAAACACAACTTGCAATTATAGAAAATCAATAGTTTTGAAGATACAGTTTAAAAGTGTTAGGCAACTGTTCAGTCTAACAGGGGTCAAGTGTGTCTACTCTGCCTGGGTGCTGTGACCAATTAAAGATTAGTCAAGGTCTCAATGGACTGGGCTGTAGAGATTAGTCAAAGCTGTTGACTTTGTGGAACAATACACAACATCTAATGTTGGGGGTGGTCTCAAGGGCCCTTCTCAAAACCACATCACTAGATAATGTAAACCTTTTGCACTTTGGGGGCCCCTTAGGTGCCCTTAGAATGATTCAATCAAATACAGATTTCTTGTATATAGTGGCAGCACCCTAAGATACATCTATGCAAAATTAGAAAAAAAGTTGCTGAACAGTTTTTGAAAAAATAGGCCAAATGTTACATTGTTACCAGTTTTGGGGTCCTTGGAGGCCCTAGGGGCCCTTAAAATGATTCAAATACAAATTTCTCGTGCATAGTGGCAGTGCCCCAAGATATGTCTATGCAAAATTAGAGAAAAAGTTGCTGAATGGTTTCTGAGATACGGCAGCTAACGGCGGACGGAGGACGGCGGACAGAGGATGGCGGACGCAGAGTGATGGCAATAGTCCCTTGGACATTCGGCCAAAGGACTAAAAATGATTGCAAGAGTTTCTACGCTTATTTAAGGTGTAAACAGAAGGTTCGAGATAAAGTGGGACCACTTGAAAACAGCACAGGAAATGTAATATCTGATGGGTTTCAAATGATAGAGGTCCTGAACGAGTACCAGTATTTCAGCCCAGTGTTTACCTCAGAAGATATAAGTTCACTGCCATTACCAGTTACTAAATTTGAGGGGATGAATCAAATCAATTAGGGCAGTTGTTTGTTACTCCTGAAATGGGTTGCGTTGGAACTTATATTATTCTTGATATATATAAATGATTTGGATGATGATGTATCAAGCAAGTACTGAAATTCGCAGATGATGTGTTTAGAACAGTTAAAACATATGCAGATACACAAACTTTACAGGATGATCTAGCCTAATTGGTCATATGGTCTGAAAAATGGCAAATGTTATTCAATTTTGGGAAGTGTAAATGCATCCACATAGGACATGGAAATGTGAACAAAGAATACATAATGGGGGATACTATATTAGATAAAACCTTATATGAAAAGGACTTAGGAGTAACAGTTAGTGCTGACATGAAAGTTTCGGAGCAATGTGGAATTGCTGCTTCAAAGGGTAACCAAATACTAGGGCTAATAAGGAGAAATATCACATATAAGGATAAACAGCTAATTGTACCACTGTACAAAGCAATAGTTAGGCCACATTTGGAATATTGTATACAAGCATGGAGGCCATATCATAAGAAGGACATAAATAAGCTAGAAAAAGTGCAACGAAGAGCTACTAAGCTGATTCCTGAACTGAAAGATCTTGGTTATGAAAGACGCCTATTAGGATGTGGGTTGACAACACTAAAGATTAGGAGACTAAGAGAAGACCAAATAGATGTTTTAAAGATATTGAATGGTTATGAGGATATTGATAGAAATATTTTCTTCAAACTGAAAGAAGGCAGTCTAACCAGAGGGCACCATGCAGCGTTAGTCAAGGAACAGTGTAGGTTGGATATGAGAAAGTACTCATTCTCTCAGAGGACAATAAATGACTGGAACAAATTATCTGATGATTGTGTTAATGCTAGCAGTGTGAATATGTTCAAAAATTAAACTGACAGCTATCTGGCGAGGGCAGGCTATACGCAGATGGAAAATTGTTGGACTCTCGATAAGCCAAAGGCTTCCTTGTCTGCATGCCGTCTGGAGCTTATAGCTTTGGTCGGCAATCTTGTTAAATCTTGTTGTTAAATCTAAATCATAACATAAGTTATACAAAATGCTTATCGCACAGCCTTACAACTTATATAAACCACTGAAACTTCAATGTATTGAACCAATGGTATCAGTGCTATATAACCAACAAAACTCATAGTTGAGGATTTCTGTTACAAGAAAGGAAGGTCAGCAAAGACACTGTGCCACCTTAGATTGCTTTTTAAAAAGCACCTTTTATAGTAGCCTTTTATATGTTTAGGTGAACATTGTATGATGCATTTTTATAACATGTTGATTAAAAAAATATTGATTGTAGTACTTTTATATTTTTTTCATGGTCTTCATTTTAGAAAAAAAAGTGTTGGTATGGTTTTACATATAATTTTAAGTTATGACTACATGTAAAGTGCCAAAAGGCAATCTCGACTGATCTGCAGCTATTGCAAACATTTAAAGTTTAGTAAGTATTATTGTTTGTTATTATTACAGATGATGAAATGACATACAATGGTGCACACTTACATCTCACAGAAGCTGCCCATGTATCCATCTGGGCATCCAATACACAGGTACTCGCCCTGGTTGGAGCTGGGGGTGGCCACACAGCCCTGGGCGAAGTTATTGGAAGGCACAGGAAGGGGGCACGCACACGGCCTACATCCATATGGGGTGCCATCAGTCGCGTTGCCATAGTAACCAAAGGCGCACTCCTCGCAGTAAGCGCCCTGTGTGTTGTGTGTACATGACTGAAACACGAGAAGCGTCACTGACCATTTTGCATATTATCTTGAAAGAAAGTAATGATATTACTCTTAAAGCAACATTTTCATACAATGAATTAGTGGATATTAAAATTGCGTTCTGAACATTTCAAGCACAAAATATTTAAACTGTAAAGAAAACACTCAAATTCTAAACATGCTCTATCGACAATACTGTTAATTGCAAGCCCCTCCAATGTTTGGTACTTTTGTGATGTCCCACATTTTCTAGCACCAGATCCACAATTGTTTGTACCACTTTGTATTACATTATAATTAATTATCAATAAACTAAAATAATAATACTGTAGTAATATAAACAAAATATTGTGCAATACGATACCAATAAAATTTGGATAAATCAATTAATTATAAGGCAAAAATGAATTAGAATATTGTACTACAATGTTAACTTAAAATAAACACAGTACAGTATACTACTACTAAAGTATTAATAAATTTGAATACAGTAATAAATCAATAAAATACAGCAATATCAAATCTAAAATATTACTAATGCAAATAAGACGACTGGAGGAGGGGGCTACTGACAGGTAACAATGGAAGGTAACGACAGCAAGGGCTGTGCAGCAGTACAGGAATACAGGAGCGTCACCTTTACGAGGGAAGTGCAAGGAAGTACAGATTCTTACCAGACATTCGCCAGTGATGGAGTCACAGGTGTAGGAGTGGCTGTGACAGTGACAGGGCTCACAGATGCCCCCGTACAGGATGTCACCCATCCTTCTGTAGCCCGGCGCACAGCTCTGTCACAAACACACGGACGACACTTTACACATCTATATTTTAATATTGTAAGTCAGCAGTTCCCGCTGGGTCACGACCCAAAATTGGGTCACCAATCAATTTTAAGTGGGTCGCAAGAGTCTGTCCTAACTTCCTTTTATTGAAATGTACGTTAAATAGATATGCCATGTGATATATTATCAACTACATTTGTCATAAATTGTTCGTTTTGCATGCGTCTTTCAGACATTGCAGAAATCGTACAATATTCCCGACTGCATCCGCCTTCTATGTCCTCTTTCTACATTAATACACCAATGGACGATGCTGACTTGGTAATACCTACATATTCATCAGGCAAATTTAATAACGGTTCTAATTTATTTGTGGTGTGCCTCTTTATTTTACCAACTTCTTTTTCAAGATAGCTGCTTGAATGGATGAGTTGCCAAGCAGATCCCGTCATCGGAATTTGTGTCGCCGCCAATACAGGTTAAGAACGGCTGTTGTAACTGCATCTATCCCGAGGTCCACTTGCCTCTTTCTATGTTCCCTCGTTCCTTTGGCCATTGGCCTCACAATGATAGCTATTTTTAGAGTTATATACATATATGTGTTTTCAATATAATGTGCTTTTCTTGAGGGATTTTTTCCTACCTGAGAGAACTGAGTAGTGATCAACTCACCAGATGGCAGTACCAGTGTAAACAAGTTGAAGATCAAATTACTGTAATGGTGACAGCTGCCCATGGTTTGTTGCGTGATGGGTAGGTGTAAGCTAGTATATAATTATAATAATTATTATATAACTTCTTTTGTGACGAAATCCTAAAATACCAAGCTCAAAGGCACATAAAAGAAATTAACTGCGTAAGGAAGCCCTATACAGAGATCTATGTGTAGCCAAGTTTTCTGCATCACAGACTACTTACTACCACTTTGTTAATGATGTATCTGGGATCTCAGAAAGTGGATCAAGCTTTTATTACCAAACGAAGGCTGTGACCCTATGACTCGGCTAAATACGTCACTGTACCCCATGTTTGGCAAATGTTTTATCATTCCTGGATTTATTTGCCTGGATCTTGTGTGCGTTTAGAATTTAAAGCTGTCTATCTTCCAGTCGTCGTCTAGATTTTTAGGCAAAGATGTTTTCCACTTCCACTGTTTGCTATGGAAGGTTATTCCAGTCTTGGAAGATGCATTGTGAAAAGTAGTGTTCTCTGATGTTATGTCTGCTGGGAGTCTTGTAGAATTTCTTGTATCAAATCACAAAATGCACAACTGTTGTTTGCTAAATGCCAGGATACACTGGCATGTTTTTTCCAGACCAGACCAGACCAGACCAGACCTGACCAGACCAGACCAGACCAGACCAGACCACTCACCCTGTATACGTTACACTGACCGACACATATAGAGTCATACTTGAAGCCAGCGTAACGTCATAACACGTAAACTAGAAAACTTTTGAATATGTCAGACTGACACCAACTAGCCCCCAACCTAGTCAAATGTTTCCCAGTTTACATGATTATGACATCAAACCAGCTTCAAGTATGTAGTGTAGTGAACACACTGCAGTCAGAGTAAGTCTAGTCTGGTTTGGTCAGGCAAAAAGTGTCAGTGTATTCTGGCCTTTACACAATACTTTGGCGAGATACATGAGACAGCTGGGGTGAGAAGGAGAAGAGGGTAATACCTCGCATGATGTTCCAGCATAGCCGGGCGGGCAGACACACATCTCCACCCCCGCCATGACCGCCCCTTCACCCCACTCAGACGCCACATCCATGTTCATCCAGTACAGACTGAAACAACACATCTCAAACAAATCACTTCTATTCTCTTCAAACAAGTATATAATAGTACAATGTTGTTCTCCTGTTGCTTCCCTGATGTCAGGGTGCGGCTGCAACAACACATTTCTTCAGTAAAGGTAAATGTCAGTTTTTCGTGAAAATGTTCAAGCTGGAAAAAATTTAATAAAATTGTTTTCTTAATACACAACTAGACCATGCGGACACAAACAACTGTGTCATAGACTGGGAGGGTGCCAGTGGTAGACAGAGAGACAGACGGGTGTGCAGGATGGATTAAAAAGGCCATGTGGATCAGAAAGACAACACCTACGATGAATAGAGACGAGGGGGGATACCGACTGAGTCACATTAGAACAGCCTGCTCGCCACACCATCTGGCTCGCTGGGGAAGAACACTTCCTGATGAAGGCCACCAAAGGTGGTTGAAACTTCGATGTGAGTCAAAAAGTCTAGTTGTGCATTAAGCAAATTTTTTTATTTAAATGTAAATTCTTATGTACTGCAGTGTCAAGTCCAAAGCACTTTATACTTCACCCTTTTAAATAAATATATACAGGCTAAACTGCATCCATATACAACAAATGTGAAATAGGAAATAAAATACTAATATCATCAATACATTTGATCGGTCGGGAAACCAAAATATGCGGCCAACATTATCCACATGAGGCTGACAAGCACGTTCACATGGTCCAATCGGTTTACCATAAATTCACATTTTTGTGGTATCGTTGCTCATATAATTGCCATTTGTGTTGCTTCCAAATCGTGTTTTTTTTCATGGCTACTAATCAAGTAAACGTAAATGTCAGTTCTTTATAGTGCAGAGTCCAGTCATTATGACTGCTGAAAGTGCCTTACACTTCATGCCTTGACAGACCTGTTCAATCAAACTTAACTTCTCTGAGAAGTATTAAGCCTGCTGTAGTTATTGCACAAAGACTATTTGTTCGTATTCGTATTTATCCATAATTATCTAAGCAGTGATTACATACATTTGCATAGTCCAGAAAAACGTTGTGGCATTTATACTGTTTAAAACCACCACCCACCCCCAAGCAATATGTGAAATGGGACTTGCAATTTTGTGCAATCAAACGTGTCTCACAAAACTACAGCCAATATCCCAGAGTTCAACTGACATGACTTGGTGGCCAAGATATTACCCACCACGCAGCCCATTTCTGATATCCACAATAGCATCAATGTGCATTAATATCTATTCTACTCAACATGTGGCGCCACTGTATCAAGTAATATCTTCTATGTGATACGTGATGACGACCAAACCACCCCATTGCTACATAATGCTCAACGTATTTTGTGACTTTGCAAACTTTCACAAACACCCCTAAGGAAGGATATTTGCTATAAACCTGACACAACCAAGAGAGAGCAGACACTAAGAGAACATACATTGCCTCTGTCTGATAGATGTGGAAGCTGGCACGGATCAGCAGCCGACTGATCCTCCCAAGCAGCAACATAAACTCATTCCGTGACACCGGAAATCCTTTGGGACTTGTGCTATTCACCAGGTGGCACCACCCAGCCTCGGTCATGTTGATGATGATAATGTGTTGTGTGTCTTCGTCGTAGTAGCGTCCGGGAATGCCAATCCGCACACCGCTGCCCTGGTACCAGGAAAACAAGCAAATATTCATGTGTCAGCATCACACTATTTTATATCCGATTTACAAATATTTAATTATTAATTATAAATTTTATAAATTCTTTATTTTTTACTTTATATCTTTATATATATATATATATATAAAGTACTTTAAAACTGATTTCATTTTAACAAATATTTGTATGCATCTGAATTTCAATTTTTAACTTGAACTAAATGTATTTGTATTCATATCTATCATTGATTTAATTCCTGTGTATTACCAAATAAAGTCAACAATACAATAAAGAATACAAAACAAGATAAAAACAACAATACAAAATAACAATAATTTATACGCACATACATATATATATCAATAATCAATCACCCGTCTATACACCATTTGTTACTATCGGGTAGTTCAACTTTATTTGTAAGTGAGAAAAATTTGCTGCAATTCTGATAATAAATAAAAACAAGATACAAGGTATACCTACAGAAATGTTTCACACATAAATGAGTGCCTTTGGTGTAAATAACAAATGTCAACACTTGCCCTTTAATAACAAATACTTACATATTTTAAAGTTTATATAGTATTAATTTTATAAAAAATATTTATTTATAAATGTTATCTTGTTCATGTAAAACAAAATTCTAACATGCACATCTACTTACTTCCAATATAATGTCATGGTTCGCCACATAAGAGTCTGGCTTACTGATGTTTGCATCAATGCTGAAGGAGAATTTGAAGTCCAGGATTCCCCCGTAGGCTGTAACCTAAAGAACACCATAGACCATTTTATCATGGGTTTAGTGGATGCTAACACATCAGATACATAATAGATGTTCTTCAACAAAGAGGATTGATTTATATTATACATATTTTTATTAATAACAACATTGTTTCGGGTGCCAGGGACTGAAAAAAAAGCACTGAAGTCATCCTTAGGACGGCCAAATCAAAAAGAGAAATCAGTAACAAAATTAGAAGACAAGGTTGATTTACAGGCCATGTTTTGAGAAAGGGAAAATTAGAACATATGGAAACATTGTAGGAAAAAGATCTAGACCATGCCAGAGAATAAAAATAATAGATAGACTGTTAACATGGTGTGGAAGGAGCACAACAGAACTGCTACAAACTACAAATGACCATGCAGTTTGGAGGGCCATGACTGCCAATGTCTTTGACAGATATAGCACACAGAAGAATTATTTATTGTGGTGGCAAATGCTGAAATGTATAATTCAACTGTAATGTATTTAACTTTCACAACTTTCATATCTGTTTTCTTACTTTGTTGCCAAGGAATACTTCTGGAGCTGCCCAGTAGAGGGCTCTGTTGAGGTGCCTCGCGTCATCGACGACCAAGTGCACATGACCACCTTGGATGCGTGCCGGGATCATATAACCTGATCCCGCGAGATCCGTCACAGTCCATGACAACATGTCCTGGAGCTACAACATAACTGAAGTATTATCAACTGTGGTTGCCTAGCAACAAGTCCATCAAGCCATCAAAAATGGATGCCAACATTTCGCAGTGATGCATAATTTTAATTCATATTGCACACACATAATACTGACTGTCATAAGAGTTTAATTTTTGATAATGTATCATGTGTATATATATATAGCAAATATATGAGGTGAAGTTTGGTGGCTTTGGGTGGTGGTTGTCAGAAAGTAAAATATCGCTGTGACAGATTACGCAAATAATGACATTGGCTATACAAAATAGTAGTCTTTTATAAGACAAATTTCTGTAAACTTGCCCAGATGATACCCATCCAGTCAGTCAGAAATTACACCTAGATAATTGTACACAACTGTACCACAGGAACACGTAAGTGAACCTGAATAATATGGAAGGTTCTACCTTCATGCTGCCCCATATTGAACTGTGACACTGTTGAGCGATCCCAAAACAGAAGCAGGGGTCACAGCCGTTGTAGTTGAGGGACTGCAGGTTGTAGAACCCCTGCAGACATATGTCACACCTCGTCCCACACACCCGTGGCTGAAAGTAGAATCCACTCAGAATATATGTCTGCATGCATCCAATGTGTGCATATGTGCATGTTGCATGCAGTGTGCGCACAAGCGCATACATGTAAATCTCTATTTAAATGTCTTGTCATATAGTATGAATCAAATTATTCTTCATAATTATTATTAACTGACAACTGACTCCATGGTTGTGTCACTTGTGTGACGACATTGCATACATATGGAAGCTCGTTGTTAAATGGTCAATATTGACACAAACAACAGAGGGAGCAGTCAACAAAATGAGAAACATTATGAGCTTCCACTTGTGTATAATTATGTATATTATGTGTATGTTATTCAACTGGACAGTCAGTCGTATGAAGATCACTTGTTTAGAAGGACAAAAATCTATATACATTTAAATTAACCTTTACAAGTCGTGATGACTTCAAACATATTCAATATAAAAACATCAACATTATATATTTATAACTGTGATTACTTTATATTCCCAGAGACAGGAGAGGGCACTTACTTTGCACACACAGATGTCGTCACAGATGTCTACGTTGACACTACCTGCCCTGTCACAGGTGCATGGCAGACACTGGGGGAAGCCATTGTAGCCGGGAGAACATTCGCCACATCGAGGGCCGCAGTAACCCTCTCGACACAGACAGTCCCCCGCATACTGCAAGACAGGGCACACACAAATAAGGGGGCAATTCAAAGTAATGTTTTTAAACATAAAAAAATTCCACCCATTTCAATTACCCAAAATGTGAAAATGACGATTAATATTTTTATCACAACTGATGGATCTAGTACGTCACAGTGTGCCTAAGGCACAATCAGATTTATGCGCCTTAAATTTTTTCCTTTGCCAACAATGTTGATAACAGTAGTAATGTGCATTGTATCACTAGGGCAGCAAAACATCTGCTAGATCAAACATTCCCGCATCCAGTTGTCACTTAAGTTTTTAAAAAGAAAAATGTTTGAGACCAGAATTTCAACAAAACAGCAGAATGTCTATGTATAAAAATCAATGTTTGCTTTAGGATGGGAGACCAAAAAGGTTGCTATCACAGCAGCTAAATTATAATGGCAATATTTCTTACGAGGCTTTTCCTACATTTTATACAAGAAAAAGCTAATAACAAAACAGCATAGATTTAGTTTAGCGATACTCCCTCCTGATGTAATAAAAATGACATTTTGCTGAAACAATACTGTATACATGATTGTGATGACTCACAATGGCTGCATATTCTAGGAGGTCATCCTTGATGCAGAGACCGATGGAGCCAGGCACGTCACACAGACACATGTGACAGCTGTCTGTTCGGCGCTGGTCAATCCCTCTCGGCCGGTAGTAGCCATCTGCACACAGCTCACAGTTGATGCCCATCGTGTGGTGCTGAAAGTTGTCATACACCTTGATACACATGTGATACATCTCTGTACACATGCAGTACACATTGGTACATGTGTGATACACCTTGGAACATGTGCAATACACCTTGGTATGCATGCAACACACCTTGGTACACATGCGATACACCATGGTATGAATGTGATACGCCTTGGTACACCTGATACACCTTGGTACACATGCTATACACTCTGGTACACATGTGACACACCTTTGTACATATGATATACCTCGGTACACATTTGTTACACTTTGGTAAAGTAAAAGGTAAATCTTATGTAGCGCACACATGATACAACTTGATACAAATGTTATACACCTTGGTACACATATGATACACTTTGGTATACATGTGATACATTTAGAATCACTTAATAAATACACCAGCAGTTTTTGTGCACATAGGAATATATTTTATACATGATACTTTTTCTCTTTCTTGCAGAAGTTGTGAATAATTGGAACAGATTATCTGTATAAATATTATCAGTGTGAATTGGGAAAATGTTATATTCTGAATTTACAGATATCTTAAAAGGTGAGCCACACATAAAAAATGTCTGGACAGTCGATAAGCCAATGGCATCTACTTGACACTGTTGACACCTGCCCCTGCCCCATAAATCTCTAGTCACAATTACCTGACACTGCTCAGCCCCTTCAAGACCCCCAGCATTACACCATCGACACCTGACACAAACACGTACCTGACACTGCTGACACACCCCGCCCCCCTCGTACTCCCTGAGGGTGTTGATGCTGAGCTGGTAGTCAGTCACTGTCTGGTTGTACTGACACGACATCGAGTGGTTGTAGCACTCGCACTCTGGGAACACATTTCATCACACACACTGACCAATGCACTTAGACTTCCAAAACTTTCTGTCTTTTTACCATGACTGATGGAGATGACTGTTAATATGTCATTATCAATTATGAGATCTAATGTGTGTGCGTGCGTGCGTGCGTGCGTGCGTGCGTGCGTGCTAGTATAGGCAAAATACTATGCATGCATGAGAGTCTCATACATATCTATGCATAAACATACAGATGCGAGTTAAAATTTAACCTTACCAACATAATTTCTGTTTAAAATAACAATGGAAACAGAGCAGGTACTTTTAACAAATTTATGCTTTAGGCCACACTTTTTATATTACATGTTTTATGGGCCTGCCAACATTAATTTCTTGGATCTAGAATAAAAACAAAATTCACAATGTTCATTTTTTATTGCCGCCAATGATTATTTATTAACTGGACATGTTAAATCATAAATAAAATATTTTACTATTCATGAGAGAAAATACTCTGTTACTGTATGGGGTTTGAATCAAACAGTTTTGGCCATGTGGCCTTTTAACAAAGGTAGCTACCGCGCACGCATGCTTTTCTTTGAATATGACGTTAACAACTATTACATTAAATACTGTCGCCCCTGCGTGAAATAATAACCTATCAGCCGTACACTGCGACCTGCTGCGATTCGGTCCATGGGAGTACCCACGATGCATCTGATAGCCCAATGTCATCGAACGCTGCCAAAACATGGCGGTGGCGTTCAACGACATTGGGCTATCGAAGTATTTGTCCATTGCACTCACTCAAATGTTTCTGTACAATTTTCTATTTCTTCGGCGGCATCTCAATTAAACTCTCTTTTTTACAAAGTATATCATTCGTTTATTGGCTGTCAAACTATTCTTCGTAGCAACAACTTTAAATGTTGTAAACAGGAAATTAAACAATGCATAGCATCGTGGGATTGTTCCGTGCCTCGTTTTGGAGAACTACAGCCAGTTCCGTGTCTCATTTGCATAAATCTAAAGCTAAATAAGGAGATCGTCGGGATTTGGGAACATTCAACTTTGGCAAAAAGGGGCGTGACTACTGACATGACTGACAAACAGCCAAGAAGACGGCAGTTCTTTTGATACCAATCAAAATGGCGTACCGTGAACGAACGTGGTCATTGTGAAGGCATAAACATGGACTACTTTCAACGTGTTTCATCGTTTCAGATTTTTATTGTCATTTCACATTTGGTGGGTCTTCTAAGTTAGTGTTAAAATAGAGACTTAGCGGTAACTGCTAAAAAACGACCTTTATTGTGAAGTAGATAGGTCAATTTATCAGTGTCAGAACCTGAATGAAACAAAGTCTTAAAAATTACTTTTTATGCATTTCACACTGCCGTGTCTGTCATTAATAGGTTAACAAGTAACACTGGAGATTTTATATTAATTTTTGTGTAGCCACATATCTTATTATTTAAATGTTATATATTTGAATAAATAATAAAAACTAATAAAAAGTCTATGATCTTTTTTCCTGACATTTTTATTTTATTTTGATTCCCGTCACTGCTTTCTGAACAATTCTGCCTGTAAAACATGTTATAAAAAAGTCTGGCCTTATGTGCATTCCATCTACAATTCATGGCTTTAGAAGCACAACATATAAAATTTACTCATATGAAATTTTTTACTTTTTACCAAACTATAAAAAATTCATGGATATAATAAAACACCTTTTTTCAAATGTTCTTACTTTGAATACAATTATGTAACTTTCCTAGAGTGGACAATTATTGAGATATTCCATGACTTCCACGAACCGTGCGTTGTGGTCACTGTTTGTACACATCATTACATAAGAATGAGGCAGCCAGAATAAAAAACAACTACCGGGGGTAACTGGCTCATAGGTTCAAACAGTGAACAGCTCAGAGGTTTCAACTTCAACTCTACATTCTTGTGCTAAGTTAATGTTTTTTACCAAACTTATAAAATCATTTTACGAAACATGAAAGGGTGACACACTTGGTGGCAACAGCAAGAATACCACTAATGCATCAGACTCGGCAAGGGAGCATTATTATTTCAGTCCGTGTAGTTAACAATCACATACTTATTAACCTGTCTGTGTCTATGTTTATTTTATTTGACATTCCCATTAGGCTTCGTTGGACTAGGAAGCTTTTTTCTTAAAATCGCACCAAGTTGAAGTGCTTGGAAAATTACATAAGTCAGAGGGTCTTGGAAAATTGGGCATTTATACGTAAATTGGAGTAAAATATAACAAAAAAGAATACTTTCCATAGACATTAAAAACCATGTTTTAATCTAACATATTAAGTTTCAGAAATGCCAATGTGTGAGATTCATGCATATATTGGAGGGTCTTGTGGTATCAGGGAATTGTGCATAAATCAGGGTTCTCAGGGTATCACGGAATTGCTTTAAATCAGAGTATTTCATGTTATGAAAATGGTCCCAGATCAGCTATATTTGTAAATGCATTGCGCAAGTGCTTTTAAATCAATGGCACATAACAATATATTAATATATATTTAACGTGTTACAACTAAAATGTTTGTGGCTTTATAGGTAGAAATAAGAAAAAGTTTACTAATTTGATGTTCTAGGCATGTCTTCATACATTTAATACATCATTATTATGGTGCACAAAAACCTTGCATACAGGCAGTAAATACATCTTATTTTATTACAACTATAACTGACAAAATATGCTTATGTATAAGGACCAGAACTTAGCAGTGTATTTTTCTTCCAAGTTTGGCATCATGGCCTGGGTGACGTGAAGAATATACTATTTGTGACCTTTGGCCTTGCCGATGGAGCATTTAATGCTATAAAATACATCTTTTCATTTGTGTTCTTGTAACATTTACAGACATACATGGATTAAATAAAATGTGTATGCAATGTAGATTAATCGATTGGCGTTATTTGAATATAGATTGAAACGGATTACACTTTGTTCTATAAAATCGGCAAGTTTATGATGGGCAATAATAGGGAACGGACACAAGCACGGTTTACAGTGTTTGTCGAAAGCTTATAAGCAATGTCAACTACAGGCAAGACTCAAGGAGATTATAGTTAAACAGTTGTTGTTGTCTTGTCAATGAAAGGCATAATTTAAACAACCCACTTTGTTGTCCAAGTGGCCTTGGTCCAGTGTCCTTGTTCATAAGAATTAGCTCAGACCAATTGCAATTAACTCTCTGGATTTATCAGTCCACAAATAATTTCCTTTGTTTCATTGGCATAGAAATCTGGGAGATTACTTCTCCAGGAGATCAGGGCCCAAGGTTATAAAGCCGTACTCAGTGCTCGGTGCTCAGAATTTCATGCTCAAGCCTCGCTTTCACATCATGCTCATACTCACGGAGGTTATAACACTTTCTGAGCACGTAATCGTACTCAGACTTGAGCATGAAACGTCTACATTCTGAGTATGCTACGGACCTTGCTCAACGCTGTACTCAAACAAACAAAGATGGCAGCTCACGTAGAAATTAGTCGAATTCGTTGTCCAAGTTCGATGTTTTCGAGAAGAAACGCAGCTCGATACCAGCGTCCGAGTCACTTCCGAGATGTAATCAATCCATTTCAAGAAGTGGAACAACACAAAATTAGCGAAAGATTCCGTGTTATGCCCCAAACTGCACTATTTACTGAACATTTGTGAAATCTAGCGGGAGACACTACGACACAATGTTACAACGTTTATGTTTTGGTGGCACCTTTTCGATGACGGGGACCATTCGTTTAACGCTACTGCTTGGCGATACAATTTCACGATCAACTGCCGAGCAGTTCATACGAAACACTTCTCCAAAACAGTGTTGTTTACCTGGACGATTAATGAAATACCACGCCAGACATTAAGCCATATTAATACAACATACATGTGTATACCTTAAAAAATATAAAATAACTAATAAAATGACGAGGTCACAAAGTTTACCCCTCAACACAACCAAGTTTTGTTATTGCCTGAAACTGTTATTAATATATCATTATTTTGTAGTGCCGTTTTTTCAACTGGGAATAATGAAGGAGTATTAAGTAGTATAAAACATATATTATTTATATTGTTTCATCTTTTTAATATGAATAGCATACTGATAATGAAGCCCATGCAACGTTGATATAATTTGTAGCCATGTCCAAGGCTTTGTGGATGTCATGATATTACAAATTTGTAATGCCTATGATTTTGCAATCCAAGGGCAGGAATAAGATTTCAAAACAGAGGTAGACGATACACAACATATGCAGACATCCTCGATAAGTTGAGAACTTAAATGTATATGTGATTATACTGGCAATGGTGTGGTCACTCAGTCATTACTTTTGTTAAAGTGAACATTCAGAAAATGAATATGATCACATTTACAAGGCTACCAAAATGTAACTAGTTGGACGAACTAACAAGCAATACATCGTTTATATCTTTCTAATAAAATGGTTTACCCTGTAGTAAAGCAATGTTTTCCAAATAAAAATTATACAAACTATACCAATTATACTGAAGCAATGAATACATACTTGTTGAGAATCGAATATAAGATGTACTAAAAATGTAGCCATACTTGTTGAGGGGAATGCTGCACAGCTGACTGAGATGGTTATTGCATCAGGACAGAAGACCATAACATAACTGTGTGTTTGCCTTATGAGCTCAAACCTAGCATGGTGGTGAAGACAGTGACTAATGTAGTGCAGTTTATCCAAGTAGTATTTCAAAGATGCAACAAACAAATGTGACGCAAACTATGTAAAACAACTTAGAATGTGGTTATTATACAAGTATGTTATGTTTATATATTATCCTTTTAAACGTGTAATTGTACATCAAAATATCATAATATTATATGCACATATCTGTATAAAAACAACAGTTATGTATAACATGGATTTGGGTCAATTGTATATAAATAACTATTTTGAACTTAGGCTTTTCAAATAATAATTGTTGTTTAATGAAACAGTTATGAAATTATTGCCACAGAATTACACGAATTTGGGACACGCAACGATATGATTGGAGGTGGGGTAAGCTGAATTTCAGATCAGAGTATGTATGTCCCCGAATCCTCCGGCACAGTTGATAAATAATGGCCGCTCCCATGCTACTATGTTTTGTCAGTTCATTTGTTGCAGATAATGTAAGTTTTATCACAAGTACGAATGCCAACTCAATTTGATGTGTGTAAGGTATTTATTTATTATAAACACGGTAACATCGACGCCGTCGAACCCGAATTCATTGTACCTACTTACTGTTACAATGATACAAAATATCATAAATAATACAGCGTGACTGACCAGTGGCAGGTCATGTTACTACTGTTTTACGCTATTTTATCTTTTGAATTGTCTTGTGCCATGTCTGTTCCACTGTGCACGGCGAAGTACTTTCCTCGCAGCGTTATTCAGTCGATATTCCTCTGCGCATTTCACCATAAAATAAACACATTCACAACGGCGTAGGTCTTCGTCCATCACCGTTTTATAGTCGGAAGTTGATATTGTTTATAAATAGGTGTAGGTTTGTTATCTTCGTCAACAAGAGAGCTCCGAAAGAGCTCTTTCTTTTGCTCTCGTACTCAAGACGACGTACTCAGTTGAGCACGTACTCAAGAAGTTTTATAACCACCGTGAGCATGGATTCTCCGTTGAGAATCAGATCTCGAGTCTGAGCATGGAGTTGAGTATGAGCACTGAGTATGCTTTATAACCTCGGGCCCAGGAGTTATGGTAGATTTGCAGGAGACTCCCAGCAAATCCGGGAGACTTAACATGTATGGTATACATTTTATTCTGTTCATAACGCATGTACAAAATCAAATACTAGACAGATTCCAAACAAAGCCTAGTATGACAGATGCAATACTCGAACGTTTCTGGTGAACCCTGACAATGTTTTTTGCAGGTACATTTTTAAAGCCTTGTAAGCGATGGTACTTGATCAGAATAGGAATGCTATTAGCCAGTTAATGAATGGAAAATATTATACAGATTTATATCTTCATACTGAATTTCAAGTAAAAAATACAGATTTGAACCCCAGAAATGTGGCAAATATGTGGACGTTTTATCCACTATGTTAGTTATATCACTAAGTGGAGTGCAGTAGCATAGTAGTTAAAACATGACACTTTCGATCAAGAGAACCCAGTTTCAAATCCCATGGCTGCCATTTTGAAACAGTGGCAATTCTATTCACTCCATATTGCTTCAGTTCAGGTGGATATGTGAATAATTTTGTGCAATAATTGTTATGTGGCTGATTGCTTCCCAGAGAAGAACTGATGATTGAACAAGTCTACCATGGGGTAAAGCATAACGTACTTTGACCAGTCTTAAGAACTGGATACTGCACTATGTAAGAACTAACCTTTTACTAAATACTTTTATATCTGCCTCATATATTTGCCGTTTGTACCCACCTCCACAGATTGAGCCATCGGTGTAGGATGCTGGTTGCCATGGCAACTGGTTGAAGCGTGGACAACATTCGTTACAGTTCACCCCACATGTGTGGTCTTCACAGACACAACGCAACTCCTGCCAGAACACCAATTAGTACAACAATGATCACCAGGTGGAGACACATGCATGTAAATGTCTATGGACGTGTGTATTATAGTTGTTTCACCACTGTGTCGTGTCGATGACAGATGAATCGTGTGGCAGTGATTTCATGTCTGTGCCCTTTTGAGATATTTATTACTTTAAGAATTTGTAGAACTGTGAAATGACCATATTTTAAGCCAGTGCCAGTCATTTCCGTTCAGATTTATCCATAATTTTGGTGGAGCCCTAGGCTAGGTAAGTCTATCTTTTAGAATGACTACATACATCTTAATGCTATTAGATTTCCAATCTTTGACTCAGGAGTTTTAAAATATTTGATAACCACAACTGATTCACCAAAACGTGCAGTTCATCAATTCGGAGTCACATACCATGTCACTGGATGCTATGATGGTTTCACTTTGTTTATAAGAAGGGCTGCGCTAACTGGCGTGGTACAGTTGAAAAGTAAAACATACATCAGTTGACACCATGTTTTGTTTATTTTTCACACTAGTATGAGATACAAGTGTTGGTGTACACCTGTTTAAGCATACTGTATGCTTAATACGATGCATAGAGTATATGTAAAAAAATCAAAATAATTTATGTAACTGAAATGAGTGGAGTCATTTACAATCGGGAAGAGAGATGACAGTGGAGGATGAAAATTAATTGCTATACACGACTGCTGACATACATATGATGATAATTTATATATTCGTGTGTCGTGCAATTTAACATGTTCAAATATGCACTGCAGTGAGTTTATTGAATGATAAACAATTTAACAAACACAACTTTACATTTGACAGGTACATAAAAGCATGATGTTGTATTATTACATTCAAGTCAAGCAGACTACCATAGAATCAATGGTGTCTTGTTTGTTGATTCACCGGAATTTTATCTCCACCGTTTATCTATCACAGCAAGTGCATATTAAGTGAAATTAGATTGGCCTCTCTTGTAAACTGACCTGGCACTCTGTGGATGTGCTTGTGAAGTGAATGAATACTTAAGAGATAGCCACATGGTTAAATATGTTAAGTGCTTCAACAAGGTGCAGAGAGCACAGATCCGTTGACAAGGGCTATCTCTCAGCCCCTGCTCATCAAGAAATATAATTAGCCACTACTAATTACTGTAGCCAGAAGGGAAAGGGGTAGTTAAGCTGGTGGCTATTTGTCATAATCTATCAGCAAACCTACTAGGATTTACAGATGTTTGCTCTCTAAGCAGCAAGTGAAGAAGGCAGGTTTAATGGGCACCAGTTTGTGTAGATACAAGTTAACTCAAGCACTGTGCCATGTGTCTGTGTGTACATTTGGGTAGCCGTCATAACATCAGCATATATCTTATAACCACTGATTAAATTAACAAAATCATATCTTCAAAGTTGTACACACATCAATATAATTCAGTTTCTTGTATGTTAATTTACATAGATTTTGTGTAGTCTCATACACACGTGTACCGTGACCATTCCTAATGATACAGGACAAGACAACATGTGGGACCAAACCAGAATGATATCTTTGTGTAAAAAAACAGATTAAACAAAATACAATGTGGGCAGTCATGAACTGCAGTGATGAATATTCATGGAAGTAATCCTATGAATATTCGTGGCGGTAAACCTACCCCAGTGATCTGATCAGCCTCACAGCCTCTGGCCCGGCCAAGACAAAAACACAGCCCTCCAATCGAGATGTCCTTGATCGAGTAGAAATACTGAAACACAGATGTATCGTATAAACATACCACTGAGTGAGGGCACTGACACACAGTAAGTTGTCAACATTACAGCAATTGCTAGAATTCTGAAATATCACCTCGTATTGGATTTCCTGAATACAATACCGATTTTTTAAATGTTGGACGGAATACAGTCATATGTCATGTTAATATATATTTGCTTTAAATAAAAAATTGTGATAAAATGCATATGCTCTGTATTTGTCACATAATTATAAATTTAAATGACAAACCTACATAGGCTAAAGAACAAAATTAATACATTTTGATGCCAGATTTCTGACAAAATACAGCATATTTTGTTTACTGTAGGTATGTGTATACCCTTATAGATGGCGACAGGGGATCATAGTAGAAATGCTGTAATCCGGTTAAACAATGAAAGAACGTAATATAGGTTTATACAGATTTTCTAATCAAAGATACGGACATCAAACATGAAATGTGGCATGTGTATAAACCAACAATTTCAAGAATGTATAAGTATCACGTTAGCATGGGTAGAAAGTAAGGAAATGAAAATAAACCACAGTAGCCATCTACATCAGCTTTGAAACAGAACAGCTGTAATTGTAAAAATAATTAAACATCAAAATATTACAAGACCATGCAATAATCATTTTATGGCATATATTTTATCATCATATAATTAAATAAATAATTAACATAACATAACTAACGAAACATCATATTATTCAATTGTTCAATAAATTGTTCAATAATTACCCTGTTGGTAACAGAGGGGTCAAGGTCTTTAGGGTTACTGTAGATGAAGGTCATAAGGTCAGCATTCAGGGTGCGAATCTTCTGAAGGCGCAATCGAACATACCGGGCTTGTGTGAATTCCTAAAATAATAACAACAGACTTCCATAGCATCTATATCCTCATGAACCTGGCCACTGTTTCACTAACATTTTTATGAGCTTATAAATTCTTCCTATTTTGCCTTAACAGTGATCTTGAATACTGAAAACTGTCAACACTTGGACACTTTTGCTGGTGTGTCACGAAATAGTGTCTTTGGTAATATAGCGACAGCTTTTCGCATTTACACCAAAATTAACGATAGATTCTGAATAATGATGGATTTTGCTTAGTGAAACGGTGCCCTGAATTCAGAGGCCCAGCAAACAAGAAATCCAGATTTTGGGTGCAGCTACAGAGAAACCATGCTTGTCCATGTTAACCTTAGTTTTAGAAACAAAAAGGTGTTATGATATCAATGATCTGAGCTTCCCGAGATATTTAAAAAACACAGGATAACACTGCTTTTCAGAATTCATTATTCAAATTTCCTTCCTCCTATACGCAGTTCCATACACTCCGGCACTGAGCAAAGGCAGCCATAAAATAAGTAGACTCTTCAAAGCAATTGATCTTGGATTCACCCACACGGAATGTTATCGCCACTACCTCGACCGACATACAGCAAAGACTATTCTCGCATCAAACCTGTGTGTAGACCTTGTCAATACGACCTTGCTCTAGTTAGCGGACAGCCCAAGATAGCTGACCGCTGTGTTAATATCACAGATAATATTGCACAAAATAAAACACCAGAGGGTTGAGTTCCTGGCAGGTGTTTGTTTGCTTCCATTAGATGTCCCAGTGTTCATATGTAAGATAAGACACCCTCTCATCTAGAAGAGCCATACACTTGGTATACAGGCCATAGTGTGCCTACCGTGTGTATGTTGGATCACAGCACGACTTGAACCATACTAGTAGGAAGGCCTCATTTCTTGGGTGTTCCAGTGTTTATTTGGGGATGAACCATTGGCATTGGAGGGGGGAGCGCTTTATAGTTAATTTTAATAATTTAAGTGGGGGTCTCAAGATAGGATTAGCCCACCAAATATTTAGGGAAGTGGGTTGATTTTTGGGTACAACTGGATGTTTTTGGAGTGCCTCAAGGTGGGATTTTTGGTGAACATCAAGGCAGTTACAACTGTAAGTTTTTGGAGAGCCTCCTGGTGGTTTTGGTGAGTCTCAGGGTGTGACTGGGAGGTTTTTTTGCGAACATTAAGGGGGGTGCAATTGGAGGTTTCTGGTGAGACTCAGACCCCCGAATATTCACCATGTTCTGACACCAATGTGAGTATATATACGTCCCCGTCATCTTCCCACCTTGTGGGAAGAGAACCCTGGGTGTCTTCTCCCCCTCATAAATAAGTTTCAGAAATAACTACACTCACCACTGAGTTCTAGAAATAACCAGACTAATAAATAAGTTCCTGAAATAAGAATACACAACTAAATGCAGTTTACATTTTTCACATAGTAACAAATTATGTTATAAATATTCTAGTCAACTTAAATAATTCCATTCATTTAGACTACAATTATCTAGGATGTATTGCCTCAAAATAAACTACAGCTCTTTTTACGAGACATAGCAATGCTTAATCCTCATCTGTCTGTGTGTCTATGTCTCTCTCTCTGTCTGTGTGTGTGTGTGTGTGTGTGTGTGTGTGTGTGTGTGTGTGTGTGTGTGTGTGTGTGTGTGTGTGTGTGTGTGTGTGTGTTTGTGTGTGTGTGTGTGTGTTTGTGTCTGTCTGTCCGTCCGTGCATCCGTGCGTCCGTGCGTCCGTCTGACTGTCTGCCTGTCTGTCTTCCTATGTATACTCACGAGGAGTGTTTCGCTAGGGCCATCAATGCCTGGCCGGCCATTCACAATTGAAGTGTGTATCTGCAACGGTTAACAACAAAACTAACAAATGCCCTGAAGATGGAATATTGCTTCTGAAGGTCAGTTTTATAACGAGAACATCATGTCACTGGAATAGCATGATTCTTCAACAATGTATTTATTTTAGTGCCTTTGGAGTGAAACTGGTTTTATTATTTTCTGAATCAAAGGTACATGGACATAAATTATAACCTTTCTTAACATTTGCACATTATTAAGTTGAGCAAACAAAGATGTGAAGGTTAATTTAATGAGGGTGTGTGGCAGAGGCCCCAACCTGCATTTTTTACCTGACTAATTTCTTTTGTACACTTTGTAGTGATAAAGGTTCTATTTCATGACGGTGATGTTTATAGTATGATTTTCAATGGGCCATTATAATTACACTTCTACACCCAGAGTTAATATAGCTTCAGATAAAATATACAATAAATTAAAACAAAATAAATTAAGAAATCAAATTAACAAAATATAAATATTTGATACATAGTGTCATTACAACACTAAAATAATTATAAAAACAATAAATTAACCCTTTCTATTTCTTTAAATAACTAAATACATCAAATAATATAACTGAAAGCAATTTACCAATTATAAAATATCAACATATCACACATGAATCTGAGAAATTTGTTTAAAAACAAAGAACATGTACATACAAAGCAAGAATCTAATCACAACAATCTGCAACTGCCAAAATTCTAAAATGCTGGACAATAAACCAACACCCCCCATACAATGACAATTTCCCTCACCTCTCCATTCTCGAGCGGATTCAACTTCGAGTAGCGGGACGTACAGATGACATCATCGTCTTGCTTGTAGTGTGGGATGCCCCTGGTAGGTGGCACTCCGTACAGTCTCAAGCACTCGCTGTCACTGACCGCGTAGTACTGCCAGGGCTTGTAGTTGACGCCATCAAGGGACCGCTCTAGGATCCAGTTGCCAGGACGTGGGGTGTTCGCGGCCTTCACAATCACATATGCCACCTGATACGTCTGTTAACAGAAGGATGACCATATATCTAAATGTGAGTTCTTATATAGCGCAGTGTCCAGTCCTTGGGATTGCTCAAAGAGCTTTATACTTCACCCCCGGCAGAACTGTTCAATCAAGCACCATTTTGATTTCGCTGGGAAGCATTCAGCCATGCTGCTGTTAATGCGCAAAGACAATTCATAAACAAATATTAACCACTGTCTATCGCCAAGTACGCCTCATAGTTCCACAGTATCCCATTAGGGTGGCCTAATAGTTCCACAACATCCCATTAAGAGTGGCCTCATAGTTCCACAGTATCCCATTAGTGGTAGCCTCATAGTTCCACAACATCCCATTAAGAGTGGCCTCATAGTTCCACAGTATCCCATTAGGGGTGGCCTCATAGTTCCACAACATCCCATTAAGAGTGGCCTCATAGTTCCACAGTATCCCATTAGGGGTGGCCTCATAGTTCCACAACATCCCAATAAGAGTGGCCTCATAGTTCCACAGTATCCCATTAGGGGTGGCCTCATAGTTCCACAACATCCCATTAAGAGTGGCCTCATAGTTCCACAGTATCCCATTAGGGGTGGCCTCATAGTTCCACAGTATCCTATTAGGGGTGGCCTTATAGTTCCACAACAACCCATTAAGAGTGGCCTCATAGTTCCACAATATCCCAAAAATGTACTGTGTTTAGTATTGGTTCAAACCATCACCAACTTCATCAATATGTCGCAAGAGACTTCAGAACTTGAGCAATCCAAAATGACTACCAAACCTCCGTCTATAGCCGCCTGGCTGCCCAGTTCTGTTATATCCATATAAGATTCAGTGTGCATTAATACCTGTTCCACTCAACAGGTGGTGTCACTGTAATGACTGATTTCCCCTGTGATACATGGCAATGACCAAACCACCACACACAACATCATGTAATGATATTTGTTCTTGGTACTTTGCAAACTTTTGCAACAACCCGGTACAGTGTACAACAAAGTACAATGACATCTGTAGATATATCTGTCCATTACGGGTGTTTATATACTTTTTCCACTGTTTTCCAAAATCTGTAATAACACTGAATGTCCACATTGTGGGAATGACAAAGTAGGAGAGCATTGATCAGAATCAGCTAATGTGCAGCAATGACTGTGAAATATCAGGGTAGTTATTCTCAAAAGGGGTAACTTAATTATAATTTCCATAACAATACACAGAGCAAGTTCAAAAGATCAAGTCACTTCGACATCTGGACTCCAAGACTGATTATACCACCATATATTCATTGAAATCATCAGTCAGACTTTATTTACACGGCATGTCAGTGGAGAGGGGATAACTGAAGGGTAATTTTGAGTGGGTGGCTTAACTCAAACATAGATTACTACCATGTACACATGCCTGTCGCCTTGCCAGTTTCTGCCTTCAACAATCTATGTGTGGTGACAGCTAAATTGAGCCATCAGTTAACACTGGGTATTGCTGCTTTAACAAACGAGGCTAGTGGCACCAGGTCTGAACAGGGAGGCAGAGAATGGATAGTTTTTTCTCTGTGTGTCTGATAGACGAACAGGGGTCACAGGTCAAAGAGGAGGGGTCACAGAACCCACTCACAGTGCCCTCACCCAGTCACCCTTGTACAAAAGAAATCTCCATGTATACCGAGTGACCCCAACCATCACAGCACCCTAAATCAGCTCAACACCCCCACGATCTAAGAGGTTTTGTAAAACGATCTAAGAGGTTTTGTAAGACTTAATAATGTATGGCAATGCCTGGGACACTGTTTGTACTTCACTCTCAGGGGTATATGTTGAGCTACAAAGAGTTGTACAAATATACACATGTTCTGAACCACAAACACCAGAGTTAACTCATTCAGCAGACAATATGTAACCCAGGGGTGGGTGTGGTTTGCAGGCTGATGACGTACAGTGCTGAGAAAAAAAGTAAAACCTCATTCTTCTCTAGCAAAATGAATGATCTTTGGGAAGAAAGAAGTTTCTGTTGAATTTGGGAGGAAATAGCTCGTGCTATTTAGGGAAGTGGGGATATTGGGTCATTTTAAGGAGGGATGATATGGTGCTATTTTAAGAAGGGATGATCTCGTGTTTTTTCTAGGGTTGGATGATCTGGTGTAATTTTAAGGAGGGATTATATCTGCAATTTAGAGTGATGATCTGGTGTTATTTTAGGGAAACAAAGATCTGGTATTGTTTTAGGGAGGCGAACAAGTATTTTAAGGAGGAAGGGTCTGGCGTTATTTTACACAGGGGAAGATTTAGCATAATTTCAGGGTGGTATTTCATTGAAACTAAATAACCCACAGCTAGGGTTTATGACTCCGGGTTTTGTTTGAAATATTTGTTTATGGTAAGAGATGGGGGACTGTGGAAGGGTGTGCCTGGGGACGTCACACGTTACAGCGTTGGTGTGGGAAGGACAATCTGGTGTTATTTTAGGGATTGATATACTGTATTATTTTTTGGAGAAATGATCTGGTGTTATTTTAGAGAGGACTGATTTGGTATTATTTTGGGGTGGGATGATCTAGAGTTATTCTGAGGGATAAGCTTGGTATTTTGGGGTGAGATGATCTGGTATTGTTTTAAAAAGGGATGATCTGATATTATTTTGAGGAGGAATGATCCAGTGTTATTTTTGGGAGGGATGATCTGGTGTGATTTTGGAGGTATGATCTGCTGTTTACTTTACAATAGGATGAACTAATGTTATTTTAGGAAGGGACGATCTGGTTTCAATTTAGGATAGGATGATCTGATGTTATTTTAGGGTTGGATGATCTGGTTTCAACTTAGAGAGGAATGATCTGATGTTATTTTCGGGAAATTAACACCTGGTATTGTTTTACAGAGGAAGAACAAGTATTTTAGGGAGGAAGGGTCTAGCATTATGTTCCACAGGGGTAGATTTAGGATAATTTCAGGGTGGTATCACATTGATACTAAATAAGCCACAGCTAGGGTTTATGACTGGGGGTTTCCTTTGAAATAGTTGTTTAGGGTAACAAATGGGGAAAACTGTGGGAGGGTGTGCCTGGGGATGTCATAGGTTATAGGAGTGGGGAGCCATGCTGTGATGTAGGATAACACCCTACAGCAGAGACTACAGTGTTTGACTTAGGTGGAACTGGGAGACATGAAAGGATGGGATGATGGCCCCCAGCTAAACTAGACTTTGGCTAAGCAGGAGGCTGAAATGTCTGGTGTACACAAGGGCAAATAGACACTAATTGTGTCTTCACAACACTGCAGTGGGGTCCATGCTTAATGAGTGTGATTAGGTGGAAAATAAATAAAACCTCTGTCAGGGAAAAATGTGGCTCAGCTGTTGAGGTGTGTATCCTTCCCTGCTATTTACAACTGTGGTTTAATGTCTACTGAGGAACCCATTCCAGCTTACGCAAAATGTGACCCCCACATTTGGAAACTGGGGTTTATGTTGTTTATGTAATAAATAAAGCCTCATTGTCATAACAGTTTGCGGTATTATTACCCTGGTACTTAGTAGCATTTGGATTTTCAGGAATGTAAGACTTGCATAATGCATTAATAGTTCCATGTTCTGCTCAACAAGAACATGTGTCAATTTCTTATATTTCCGTGAAGGTAATTTCTTATATGTATGTGTGTATATATATATATAAATATATGTATATATATATATATAAATATTGGATACTCTATATATATATATATATATATAAATATATATATATAGAGCGCAATATACAGTTCTTAGAACTGCTCAATGTGCTTTACACACTACTCCCTAAAAGAAAGACCTGTTCAATCGAACACCATCTCAACTTCTCTGGGAAGTATTCAGCCATGCTGCAATTAATGTGCAAAGACTTTGTACACAAATATGTACCACTGTCTATAGCTAGATACTTATTTATACAGCTGAGTGAACTGAAGCAATGTAGAGTGAACGAACTTGCCCAAGGTTCGACATGGCAGCACAGGATTCGAACCCAGGTTCTCTCGACTGAGAGTCCGATGCTCTAGCCACTGCACCACAGTGCTCCAGACCAACAATGGCAATGAAGAACTGACCATTGTAATTGGAATAATGAACTAATCATAATTCAAACCCATCCTTAACTGAAACACATAACAATAAGAATACCAGGTTTCCAGCAGATGCCATTGGGTTAGCAAACAATGCAACATATGCATTTAAAAAACACAATGATTGCTCTTTGAGCTAGCTAGATCTGCCTCAGTCAGTTCTGTAAAGTTTCTGAAATGGCAAGGTTGGAGATTTCTACATGGTACCAAATCATTCCAGAGGGTGAGATTTTGCCTGTAATGTGCAAAAGATACGTCATGGACTTAAGTATTGATAGATTAAAATGAAAGTTGTGATTCAGCCCAGCAAATAAAAACAAAAATAGTACAACATAATTTTTGAATAATCCGAAAGTCAGAAATTTTTAATTAGGAAAAGTTGCATGCATGGAGATTTCATGTCAAGCCTGTGAGAACATAAGATGGGCACCAAATGCGAGCATCTCTCATCACAGAAATGGGAGAGTTCACAGATCTGTTCTGTGGCCCTCCATATTTGTGAATAGAGTATTCACACACCTATGCAAATGGCCTTGGTAGCTGCCTAATGTAGGTATTTACAACATCACATTGCTGGTGGAGGAGACACAAGCAAGAGCAGCAACATCCATAAACTATGCAGATTTGTTCATCAAGTGTGCTGGTAGTAGGGCTGTTATCAAACAAGTGAGCACTTCTGATGGCAGCCACACAGACTGCCACAGGGAACCTCAACTGTAATTCCAGTACATTGGCATTGTACCAAGAGAGCCTATCGATTAGACCAAGTTAATCACTGAACCTGTTCAACCATCTTGTACAGTGTCATGGTTAGCAATGTGAATGGCACCATCCCAGTAGCCCCGGTGTCTCTTGGGGGCTACTGGCATGGGGGAGCTAGGGGTACTAAGTCATGTGAATATTATGTCTAGATAAAATAGACAGGGTGGGCTCTAGATAGGTCAACGGGTTTGATGTCAACGAGCCACCTGTAGCTTGCGGTTTTTGACGGCAAACAAATTTAATCTTGTTAAAAATCAATTGTGTTTTACATAAAGCGAAGATTCAGAACTTAATTCATCCACAGAATGTGGTATTCTATGTATGTCGACTGACGTTCTGTATGTCTGATCATATCTCCATCAGTTTTGCATATATATGAGAGGTAAAACTGTGTAGGCATGCTAGCCAGCCTATTAGGATGGTTCATATGTATATATATATACATATATATATATTACCCATTATGGCCAGGTGGTTTGGGAACTTAGGCACCAGCACTGCCAGTGCCTGAGCATGTGCCTTGGCATTATATAGTAACATTGTAGCTATCCAGGGGCATTCTCTAATCGCTTTGATCCAGGGGCGGCTTTAACTAGAAAATATTAATATATGTCTTCTCCCCATGCAACGTCAGGGTAACTCGGCTTGTGTTATAATATGTCTTTGAATCTGGAATTATGTTACTGTTAGCTGGTGAAGCAATTGTAGTTGTAAGTTGTGGGTTGTGAGTGGGTGCTGGGGGCCACAGTCTGTCTGACCCAGACACTGGGGGCGACTGGGTGGACCCAGACTGACAGGTGTATAGCTGTGATAGGGGCGGTTAATCACCCCAGGTACAGGGGATGCCTGGCTCTTTCTCATCTATGCATGTGCATGGGACTGTGTGAGGGGGCTGTGAATTATTAGGGTGAGGAAAAATGAAGGAGGGTAGATAAAGAGGGCAGGGTTGCAGAGGTCAAGTGCACCAGGGGAACAGGTAGACAGATACACAGATGAATGGACAGACATGCAGACAGACAGACAGACCAATGGGCAGACCAATGGATGGATGAACAGACGGATGGACAGACGGATGGACAGATGGATGGACAGACGGATGGACAGACGGATGGGCAGATAGATGGACAGACGGATGGACAAACGGATGAACAGATGGATGGACAGATGGATGGACTGACAGGCAAACCAACGGAGAGACCAATGGATGGACAGACCCACAGACAGACAGAGACATAAAGGCAGACAGAAATGCAGAATGGTTGAAAGGTGGGCAAGCAGGCAGGCAGTAAGATATGCAGAGTCTGGCAGATGCTGGACGGAAAGTGATAGAAAGACAACTGGAATGCAGACATCTAAAGATGGCTATAAAACAGGCAGATAGCATAAAAATGTGACAAAAACAAACAAAAGCAACAGAGTTGCAAGGAAGCTGGGACATTTCACAAAGTTTCACAACATTTCACGTTTCAGTGACGGATGATGAAACACCCACACCAGAGATATATAATGACTGGCCTTTCAATCTTTCCACAGCTACAAATGTGCTGTACAAACACTTATATGTCAGTTGTTCAACTGGAGCCTGAGAACTCTCCCAGTCTGTGCATCACACAGATAAACAACAGCCATTAGTAGTAGACATATTCAAGTATTCCACTAGAGTCCATGCCAGGGTCAGATGGATTAGTTGACCCCTAGGGCCACAGGTTATTGCTCACTGCAAATGAAGGACTCAGAGCTGTGATATTGCATATCCTATACTGGTTTTATTTGACACCTTGGCCTTCATCACCAGTGGTGTCAACTTGCCAACTCTGACCACCCTCTGACCACAGGGACATGTTGACAGTACATGAGACACCACAGTATTGTGGGCACCAACTTGTGATCTCTTACAATAAGGGGTGGTTTGTGGGCAAACAGGGTTGAATCACCTCGGGCTCAGTTAACAGTGGGCAGAAATAAAGTCACAGGAAAACGTCACAAAAATAAAGTCACAATTTTAGCTAGAAAAAGTCACTGGAAATAATGTCACAACATAATTTGATTCTAAGACTATTGTACATAGAATGTTTTCCATATTTTCACTGATAATTCAACACAATACATTTTGATGATTAAGATGAATATTCCACAGAAATTGTGCCATAATCTTGCATATTATCACTGATAATTGAATACAATAAAGTTTGATGCATGAATATAATGAATATTCTGAAGAAATGTTGACATCATCTTTCACATTTTAATGACATTTGAGCACAAGTGAGATTTATAAGTTACTTTTATGAAAGTTATGCACTTTTAGTGATCTTTTTAACTGTGAATATACAGACAACCATTCACCCAAAATTAGTCAACATTTCAACTTATATAATAAATACAAAGAACTCTAAACTTAAAGTTGTTACTTTTTTTGTTACTTTATTTCCTGACCTTTTCCATGATTTTTCCTGTGACTTTTTTCCTCAGAACAACGTTGGACTGTCAATTGGGAGACTTGCCAGTAGAAACTTGGACAGTTTAATTCCTACTTTGCCAGTATCTTTCAAAAGACACCAAAAGCTGTTGGTTCCCTCTGCCTTGTGTCAGTGCCAGTGGAAGTTAACGATCACACATAAAAAAATGGAAACAGCCTGGCAATGATCTCGATCTACAAAAACCGATACAACCGCTGAATTAGCTGCTGCCAAAACACTTGCTGTGATAATAGAGTACGCGCCACGGCTGCCTTGACCACAGGCACTATACAAGACCTCATGTGCCCATACTACTCTAATAGTACGTGGGGGTTCAATACAATCATATACGCTGATGACACCACCTTAACAAGCAATCTAAATGCTTTTAATGATATCAATGATAGCAACATCAGTCAAAATATAAACAATGAAATAAGCAAAGTAACAACATGGTTGCAAGTTAATAAGTTGTCACTTAATGTTAAAAAAAAAAAACTTATGACATTTCATACCCCTTTAAAAAAGATAACTATACCCAAGATTAAAATGAATGTTATTGAATTATTTCCGGCTGATGATTTCAATTTACTAGGCCTTACTATTAACAAACACATGTGTTGGACAAATCATGTAAATAGAATAGCTAACAAAATCTCACAGGCTACAGGGGATTTTAGTGAATTAAAACACATTCTACCTTGCAACATTTTACTCAAAATGTATAATGCTTTAATCTTATCTCATCTCAACTACGCAATACTAGCATGGGGATGTCAAACAGATCGTTTACAAAAAACATACATACTATAACATCTTCTAAATATAATGCTCATACCAACCCCATTTTCATGAACATGGGTCTTTTAAAGCTGAATGATATTTTTAAACTCCAACAATTAAAATTCTATAATAAACTTGTAACTAAAAAATACCAGAATACTTTAATACTATGCTCACTGTACATAATTCAAACATTCACAACTATCATACCAGAAACTAACAATATCTACATGAATCGAGTAAATCATAATTTTGCCACTAATTGCTTATTTATTCACTCTGTTAACAATGTACCATCTGAACTCAGAAATAAAATTTATACCCATTCTCTGTTTTTAAAATAAATAATTTAATAACGTTTAACTATTAAATAAATGTCAGTTTTATTTTAACATCAGTGTAATTTATATTATTCTAGTGTATTATTTTGCTTGTTTGATGTTAGTTAGTGTTAGTACTTAGTTAATGTTAGTGAGTGAGTTAGTTAGTGTTAAACACTGTAAATTAATGCTTATTACTTATAAATCATATTTAATACAATTTTTTTTATATTAAAACTTTGTATTAAAATTATACATTTAACAACAGAGTGGCTCTTATGTTAGCAACATGCATAATGCCTTAATGAGTGTCTCTCTGGCCATACATTTCTTTACATTTATTTGCTGTATATAATATGTATTTTATGGTCGAATAAATTATTCTGATTCTGATATCCACCTATTTCATTCAAATAGGAACGAATAGGTACACTTTCAATATCTATGGATGGAACAAGCAGTGTGTCGACTGTACAAATGACAGTATTGTAGGGATTTTAAAAACAGGATGGATAAATTTATGTCTATATAAAAAGGGCGGAGGTGTACTAGGGCCTGTAAGTGTGTCATGATACATGGCGAGATTCCGCGCTAGTGGAGCCGACTGGCGACATGCACAATTATTGCCCACTGATTTTAGCATTGCGGAAGCCAGGAAACAGTTACTGACATCTAGTTTATCAGTTTATTGTAGCTTTGTTAATTGTGTTATGACGTTGTCACTTCAGTTTTATATGAATTATACATCAGGGAAATTAAAAATGCAGAGAAAGTACCAGGCAGCAGTCGACGGTCGTCATATACCGAAATTAGTTTTTGATCCCGAAATTGTTTTTATCATCTAAATGAAATAGATAATAATATTTAGTTCATGTAACAAGAACCAGTACATATTAAAATATGAAATATAACATATGGATTACATAACATGTTAACAATTATGTCAGAAATGGGAGTTAAAACAAGATACAACGGATTATCACTCGTCATAAAAACCACGAATGTTAAAATGTGATAAATTGTTATTTCAAAACAGTTCAGTAACCATTTATATCTGAAAAGTTGCCTAATTGCACACAATCACCAAAAAGTATGTATTAGTTCAATAACATGTCATACTGGGCAAAAGAATGCATAGTTGTCATTGTCAACAAAGTCGCCATCATGGCTCGTCAAATCATGACAACAATTCGATTAAGGTGCATGATTACCATGATTACCATGATTACCATGAACATTATTAATGGCAAAGTTTTTTCCACTGCTTCAAACTTGTGATCATCGGAAACCGGAAAAAAGAACACGATTTGGAAAACTCTGATGATTATAAACAAAAACAAAACATATCCCCATTATTTAAGCTGGCATAAATGGAGTAGTCGATGTCCCCAGATGACTCCAGATCAAAAATGAGGCGCGAGACTTACAGGCCCTATATAGTCCTAAAGCCTCAGAACACTAAATTCACAACAAACCTCCACACAAAGCCACTTAGTGTTTGTTGTCTTTGATGACAATGTTAGTATTTATTTCCATTACAGAGTGTCCTGCAGTTTGTTCTGTGGGCATTACAGAGAACGTGTATGTTTCCTAAATATGGCAACTTAAAAATGCCTTCTTCATTTTTAGAGTTGCATTTTTAATGTACTAATTACAAAAGGTGGCTACTTCAATGCAGTGTGTGCATGTGTGCGTGCATGTGCGTGCGTGTGTGTATGTGTGTGTGTGCGTGCATGCATGAGTGGGCATATGTATTATGTTGATGGTGTGGTGATATCTGCAGAAGAATGGTGGTAGTCAACAGTTCTACTCCAGTTGCCATAATAAGTTAAAGCCACAACACCCAATTAAAGACAAACAGGGTGAAACTTACTGAAGGAAGAGTTTTAATGTATACCGATTGCACAAATTAGCTACTGATTATGTAAGTGGGAATAGAAGAGTGAATATATTCAAAAACAAAACTGTCATATATCTCCGGTTACATACAGATGAATAATCATTGGACTTTCAATAAGCCAATGGATTCCTTATTCCTGATGTTCAATCTTGTTAACATATGTGATGGGAAATGAGCACACTTCAGTGTTTGGATCGGAATTGTGCTTTGGTCTGTGAATTGTAAAGCAGTGCTCAGTGACACATCATCCACAAAACAAAACAAGTTTGACATGTGCAGGAAGTATCATGTTGATGACCAAGTCTAATGTGGGATTAGTCAAACACGTAGCTGCATAAAATGGCCATGGGCAACACCACGCAGAAAACAGATCACTTTTACACTTGTCAGATCTGGCAAGATAACAAAAATCACAATGCTACTCCAAAGCAAACAATGAACCAGAAGCAGATTACAGCTCAGGTTATGTTCTGGTTTGGTCAACCATAACCAAGGGTGAAAGATAATGATAATACTGTTTCCTTGTCAAATGCTATCTTTGATTTCTACACTTGCGAAATTCATTAGTTAGGACACATTTCCTGTGAGATAAACAAGGCTTATGGGAAATCAAACTGGACAAATGATCATACACCATGCATGAATCTAAGACATAATTCTACAGAACAAAATGGTGGGATTTAATATATCCCGTGGGATTATGTTTGTATATCACCATGCACTGGTAAACTAACCAATGCAGTACAGCTGAATCTGTATGTCTGAATAAACTATAACACAGTGTAAGGTTATGATGTGACATTCTACAAAAATATTACACACTAATTTTTACTTCTTTTGTGATTTCAGTGATTTACCTAAATTCTGAACAGGTAGAAATGCAGGTGTTTTACAGGGAATTTACATTAATATTTTGGTCATTACAATTATACATATCAAGTTCCAACGTTCCTGACCACCAGTACTTAAATGGTCAGCTTTCTCAAAGATGTTATCTGTTCTAACTGATCTGTTTCTTATCATGTTTGACACATGTAAGTCCTTTTACTTTCTGTGACGACTACACTCACCCTAGCTTTCCCACACAACTACAAACCCCTGTCAAATATGATACTGGATGGTATTCCAGAATGTTTCCTTGGGTGGTCTGTATGCACAAACAGGCTTTTATGATAATATGGATTTTGACAACAAATTCTGAGCACACAAAATAATCACCAACTAAGTCTACCATGCATACGGTATATTTAAGAAATTTCTAAGAATTATCCCAATGAATAATATTTTTACTTATTTCAGTCAGTTTACCTTTTTTCTTGTGACGTTTTGACAGCTCTCAGCAATCTTGACCAGACATCTGATGATAATTGCTGATAGCAGTGAAAACATAATGGAAAAGTAAACTTACTGTGAAATAAGTAGAAATATTACCCATTTAAACCATCCAGTCTGACGATTCTCTTCACTCAAGGATTCTCTCAGTTAAATACTAATGAATTTGAGAACATTTTCTTTCCTGAAGCTAATACGCAAAAATTACGCGTGGTACTTTCAATAAGTAACAACTGACTGTATCTGTATAACTGGTGGCATTTCTTAGTTTTTTCCATCATGACAAAGAATCTGGTGTTTCCATTGCCACACAGAATGCAGCCTTACTGTCAATAATACCACCAACCTGTGATGTGGAAGAGGTTTAAGTACTGAAACATTACAGACATAGTTGATGATGTCTAACACAGTAGGCATTAAACCAACAACCACTGTGTTACTCTTTAAACATGTTTGCCACCCATGTAGCAATACGTGCATCTGTTGTTTACAGAGTACACCAGCCAGTCAATGATTTCATCAGACAAGCTGGCAGTGCCAACATCATCTCAGACATAGTGACTACTTATAGCTACGAAGCATATAACTCATTTGTGCTGCACAGAGGAAAGTTGTTCTTCCTTCTTACTTCATTAATTTAAGCTGTGTACACAACTTACAGCATATTCCACTGATGTTGCTATCAATATAAACTTTTGTTCAGTCTTTACCATGTGTGCGCATGTTTGTGCATGCATGTGCATGCGTAGGTATGTGGGGTAGTGGCATATTTAGGATCTTGGAAAGTGGGACCATGCTTAGTGAGCCCCTAGTTAGCCATGCTGCCTAACCCAGTCTGCTTAAAGTTTTTAACCCTGTTGCATGGATAATGTTTGATTTAAAAAATTGAACTGTTAGTATACACAGTATAACCAAAAATACAAAACATAATGATGTGAATAAGTATATTAGAGAAGACTGTTTTCGGAGGTTGTATATCTTACCTCTCGTAATGGAGCAGTCTGCATATGTTGCCTTTATGAATGTATATTTATATATATATCAGATATAAATATATATATACATACACAATCTCCGAAAACAATGCTCTCTAAATCAAATAATTATATATATATATAATTATATCCTGTATATGAAACATATTTTTATACCAACACCAAAAGGGACCATGATCCAATGCCCTCCAATAGGCCACTGTGTGTACAAGCATGCATGCATGCATGTAATTCTGACAAATACCACATGTTAGCCAACCGCTAAATGATCTTTCTGGTTCACCCACAACTGACCCAACATATATTTATCATTTTCCAGACTGTGAACATTTGAAGTTCTCAGGCCAAGCCAGTCAACATAATGTCACCCACTCAATTAAACATAAGTGGGGTGATCCTGACTGAAAAAGGGTTAAATGAGCCTCTGGAGTCTACCACCCTTCAGCGGGTTAGATCAAAAGGGCGCTTTGGTCATTGAATTGTAAAACAGTGCTGGGTCAGCTTATGCAAGAATGGTGTTATTAAAGCAGACAATATATGAGTTGTTACTCCCACAGTACTGTGTGTGCAGGGACTGTGTAAGTCAATTCATCAGACATGTTTCACGCCTGACTAGCCTGCTGACTGGGTCCTGATGAGTGCAGGGTGAAACCATCAACTATGTTTCATTTCCTTGTAAAAACAGCATTTTATTCCTAGTGCCAAGTGATTGTAGGAAAGGGGTGTAAAATGTTTCGTTTTTCACAAATGTAGTCACTCATTTCAAAAAGACTGCTCGGATAGTCAGTTCCTCCTGCTTTTTGATAGCAGGCACTCAGGATTATTGAATGTTGGAAAACCTGTTAAAACCAGATTATAAGATTACAAATAAATTGTAAATAGTAATAGTCACATTTATTATAAATGTACATTCGATTCCATTGTATTTTGTAATTTATCTAATGTTAGTAACGTAACGTTTCAAGTCATATCATCAAAAGACAATCTTAATTCTCGATCACCACATAATATTTCACAGCCCTAGTGGAAAACAATTATGTGTACATGTGCAGATCTATATATCATGTACATCTGTGGGCATTCTAGATAACTGTACCGAGACACTCCAGTATTCTAGATCACTATACACCAGGCATCCCCAGTGGTGCTAACACACAGCTATCATCACCTTGGGAGATGTAAGCCACTACAGTACTGCGGACATATTCCATCTACACTACTGGCACATTTTGCCATTTCCTGGCATTTCCCACAGCATTGTGACGCTGGGAAGTAGTCAAGGTAGTGAAAGGAACCGGATAAGTAGGCGGGAGTGATAAATCACCCAGACTGCCGGGGAATCAATAGCAGAAGTGAACTTCCCTGCTTTTAGGGTCACATTTGGGAACCAGTCATTTTTGTCTGCAGTACTTGACTACTTGTAGAGATTTGCAAAGTCCCTGTAACTTCCTAGATTTTAGTGTTATGTGTTACATAGGGATGCTGTGAAAGTTCTTAGTTTGACGGTGTCATCTGTAGATTTGATTGACAAGGGTGGGGTAATAGACAGGTTCAAGAAAGTATAATTTCAAAAACATGGTTGCCTTAAAACAAACTTATCTCATCACTGCTACCTGCCCTCATATTAATACTTCTTTCTACCAACAGCCACAGTACTTTCTATTTTGTATTTTTAGTTATTGTTTAAAACTGTACTTAAACATTGTTAATGTTTTATGTATTAAATAGGACTACAGATTTTTATTATTAGTGCAACTGTGAAGATGAAGCCATCTGATTAGTAATCATTTACCTAAATAACTCTCTAAAAGAAACAATATAGTTATTATGTTCAATGACATGCCTACATCAGGCAATCAATGTTGATCCCAGGACAAGCCAGTTCTGGCATTCTAGTAAGGCAGGTGTAGTGCTATCTGTATCTTACTGTGTGCATAGGTTTGTTGTTACATGTACAGAGTTGTTTGTTTGCAGTGTTTCCCCTGGATAAAATGATGGGGCGAGGTGGTAGGGGTGGACTAATCAAACGCTGTAGGCGAGAAGTGTTGCTAGGGGAGATATAAAACAACAAGACACTACTTGTAAATGTAGTAATCACGATTAATAAAAGTCAGAAATCATGATTGTTTCAACGTGTTGAGGAAAGAAATGCCATCATCCTCCTTGGAGGCGACTTTAACCTGCCTGGATGGGACTGGGAAAGCATGACCCTGAAGAAAGGGACTCTTTACCCTCAATTGCATCATCTCTTTATGGATACTATTCGTGATCTAGGACTGGAACAGGTTGTTGACAAGCCGACGAGGGAGGACAACACCTTGGACCTTATCTGCACAAACTGCCCAACCATGATAGCCAGGGTGGAGACCTTACCCGGTGTAGCTGACCATAATATTGTCTATGCTGAACTTCAGCTAAACCCCATCAGAGTTCGCCCAGTACAACGGCGTATTGCCTGTTACAACCGAGCTGACTGGGACAGCATGAGGACAGCCACAACTAAGCTTACGGCTTCCATTCTCTCTGCATATTCAGAGGACTCCAACATAGAAGACATCTGGACAACATGGAAGGATGGCATAATCGAATGGATACAACAGCACATGTCATACGTCATAAAACAACAGGACCGAAGCAGGACCTTCCATGGGTGAATCACGAGCTGAAGAAACTTATTCGCAGAAGGGACAGAATCCATAAGAAGTGGAAGAAGGCTGGCAGAGAAGAGCTGTACACTGCATTCCGGATTATCAAGCGACAAGTCCAGGGCAGAATGAGACAGCAGTACTGGGCTCACGCGGACAACTTAATCACAGATGGAACTCCAGACAAACCCCACCCCACCAAGAAGTTTTGGACCTTCATCAAACAAATGAAGTCGGATAACCAAGGAGTCCCTCCACTGAAAGAATAAGGCAAGCTGATCACAGATGACGTAGAGAAAGCCGAGTTACTGAACCGGCAGTTCCAGTCAGCCTTTACTAAAGAGGAATTTGACACAAGGTGCCCAATGCCTCAGCTTGACCAGAATCAGCCCAGGTGTGAAAATATCAACATCACTGTCAGCGGAATTGAGAAACTCCTGAAGCAGTTAAAACCAACTAAAGCTAGTGGACCTGATGGCATCAGCCCTCGAGTCCTCAGGGAAGTTGCATCAGAGGTTGCTCCATCACTAACCCTGATCTACAGAGCTTCCCTGAAGTCTGGCATTGTACCCAAGGACTGGCAATCTGCCTACATTACACCTGTGTTCAAGAAAGGGGAAAGGTACAAGCCTGAAAATTACCGGCCCATCTCCCTCACGAGCATCCCTTGCAAGTTGCTTGAGCATGTGGTGGTCAGCACTATTATGAGATATGTGGAAGAGCACAAGATCCTCTGTCCGGAGCAACATGGATTTCGTTGTGGCAGATCCTGCAAGTCCCAGCTGCTAGGATTCGTGGACGAGGTGTCTGAAGCTCTTGAAAAGGGATGTCAAGAAGACGTATTAATCATGGATTTCTCAAAGGCCTTTGATAAAGTGAGCCACAGTCTCCTCATGCATAAAATACAGCACTATGGCATAAGAGGAAGGGTCCACCAATGGATTGAGAATTTCCTCTCCAACAGAAAACGAGCAGTTGTCTTTAATGGAGCACAATCAGCGTTCACGGCAGTTGAATCTGGTGTCCCACAAGGTTCTGTACTAGGACCTAGCCTGTTCCTGCTTTACATAAACGATCTCCCAGCAGGACTGTCCTCTACTCCCAGACTCTTTGCGGATGACACAATCTGCCATAAGGTTGTCACCAGCCCACAAGATCAACACGACCTGCAGCAAGATCTTGACAGATTAGCAGCCTGGGAGCAACGCTGGAAGATATCTTTTCACCCCCAGAAGTGTACTGCAATGAGCATCACCCGGAGGCGCACAGTTCTGGCTACACGATATCACCTCCATGGATATACTCTGAGCACAGACATGGAGGCAAAATACCTTGGAGTCAAGTTCACCTCTGACTTCAGCTGGGACTCCCACATCACAGACGTATGCAACAAAGCCAATAAGACCTTGGGCTTCCTCAGGCGAAACATCAAAACGACCAACAAGAGGTTAAAAGAAGCTTCATACAAGGCATTTGTCCGACCTGTGCTGGAGTATACCAGTACTTTATGGGACCCTTTCACTGCAACCAACATCAAGGCACTAGAGAAAGTACAAAGACAGGCAGCCAGATGGGTGAAACGAGACTACCGAAAAACAGCAAGTGTGGACACCATGTTACAAAAACTGCGATGGCCAACTCTCGAACAGCGGAGAAAGAAAGCATGACTCAACACCTTCTATAAGTTACACCAAGGACTCATACACATCGAGTCAAAGCACAGACCAACACCAGCTGATCACCCAAGAAGAAACACCCGATACACCAATGATCTCACCTATAACATCCCATATCACCGGACAGCCTACAGACAGAAGACATTCTTCCCAAGAACCATACCAGAGTGGAACAGCCTTCCTCATGAAATCACCAAAGCTCCTGCTCCTGCCTCCTTTGAGACCAGGATCTGCACTCTCCTCAAATTCTGATGTGTTAACGAAAGTGGGTAAATGAAAGCTGGAGCTGTGCCGGTCGGGGTCATACTGTTTTTATACATATTTTTTAAAAACTAACCTATTCGTTTATAAATTTCTATTTTAAATATTTTTAATAATTTATTTATCTTTTAATCCCTAGTGCATCAACTATTCTTTTATTAAGCACAGCAGCCCCTCAAAGTGCAGCAAAATCTCCGAGCAGACTCGATCTGCTCAACGGATGGTGGCTGCCTAACACAAAGAAGAAGAGGTGTGGTTTCCACTTTACTACTGGTATTCAGTGGGGGTGTAGTTTCCACTTGACCACTGGTTCTTGGTTGTAGTGATGTTTTTCTTGCCCCAACTCTAGGCCTTGTTACCACGCAGACAGTTTGTTTGCACAATGTTGTGGGAATATGTATTATATATTTAGCACAAAGATATCTTACGAATCACATTCCTTATTTTTTTTAAAAACCAAACAGCATAGAAAATTAATCGAATAGAGTTGTGGGCACTTGTGTCGAATCCGGACCCGCCTCCATTTCGCCGGGATAACGTGAGTTTTGCCTAACTTTACTACTTCAGCGAGATATTTCCATCATTCAACATTATCCTAGGCATATTTACCTTTAAGAATATTGCGTCTTATGCCCAGTAGCCATTTGAGGCGTAAATAGCGCCATGATTTGTATCAACATGATATGCTGCTGTATCGCTCATTTATATGCGAGAGATGCAGTAACCACGGCCATAGCAGTGCAAACTAGCACAAACCGGGTCACTATTTGGGCTTCAAAAGGGTCCGGATTTTATACAAGTGCCGACTGGTGACGTAGTGCCATCAGCCTGCATGGTTTTTACTCCCACCACTGTCATAAACCAGAAATTCAACATCAGCTACACCAGCATTCTGATTTAATGTGGGCACATACTATAACAGTGAAATTGAGCGCAAAATACATCGTAATTCAACTACCGTTTTCTTTGTTTTTTTCACCTCCGAGTTCCACATGTCTCCCAAATCAGTTACAGTTTGTGATGTCATTCACGTTGTCCAATGGAGTTAATTCCAAGATGAAAATCCTAACCGGTCCTGAGCGACTAAGCGATGTTGCTACAAATCTGCGATTTGCAGGAATATAAGTGACTTAGTGGTGTCATTTTGTGCTGCTCGCCGAAGCTGAATATATTGTGAAAGAACGAAAAAAATGGGTGCACGAAATAGCTACGAGGCCGCAATTTCGGCACATTTTGGGCGAGGCGGCATAGAAAAATGGCGAGGTGGCCCACCTCGCTTGTCACATACCAGGGGAAACACTGGTTTGGCCTGAGTGGACATTGGCCAATTGGACAGATGTAAGTTTGTTTGGGAACCACCACTAATGTAGAAACACCAGCAAATTTGGTGTAAGACTACTACATTATAGAATATAGACAACCTCTATATATATCTAGGAGGGTCCATATTCTACTATAGAATGTGGACCTGGTAGGTTCACCAGAATACTCTAATTCCATAGGGAAAATGGATGGGGGGCACATTTCCCATGTGGACCATATTCTGTGATATCAGTACAGAGTTTTCCAATGCACACTATACAAAATTATGATTCGGTTTTAATAACAAAACTACAGTTTACAGTTTAACAGTTGTCTTGGCACCAAACCACAGGGGTGTTCTAGAATAATTCCATAATTGTTTTCGAGAAAATCAATCTGGGAGATGTTCCCATCATGTGTCATCAAAACAAACTGGAGTTTGTTTTCTTCTGTGAACTATACACGCATCCAAGGGCATTCTGACATGTACTGACTGCCAACTAATAAGAAGAAATTTAAGCCAGCACACAGCAGAATGGTCATAATCGTCAGTGTTGTTTGGTTATTGTAAAACAAATTGGGTGCAACAAATCTTTGAAAAGTTTATTGTTATTATAGTTATTAGTAGTTATTACTGGCACTTTATTTGTGTGTAATGCACCCGGAAGTAAAATAGTGATCTGTCCCCGCCTGCAGCATCCTAAACCAGCATCAGCCCTGACAGTGACACTAGAGGACCATTTCACCAAGATAATGAACTCATGAAATATAAGGACACTTCTTCATTAAAAAGAATCTTTGTTAAAGAGCTTTTTCAAAATGCTAAGAGCTGCCACCATGTCACAGACATTATTTTCGTATGACACTGAAAAAAAAATCCCAGTGGCACACCCTGGTGTTGACAGTTTTCAGTATACAATCTCACTGCGAAGGGGCGAAATCAATTTTAAAGAGCAAAACCAGGCTTATGTGGTCATAAGAGTTTAGTTAAACGGTCCCTAGGAGCCAGTCTACCAAATGAACATGGCTATTTCATAATGAGAGGCAATATGAGGAACCCTGGAAAGGTGTGAGATTTACCACCTGTCTACTGTATGCACACTTCTTACTTGTACCTGTGACCTGACATTTCTGGGCATATGCCAGGAAGGCTTCCAGGAACCGATGCAGTGGCCCATATGGCACGGACCATTTACTACCGTAATGAAATTTATTTTCCACAACCAGTCAATCTGTCCCACATTAACACTGTCCCTGCTCTTTAATAAACACAGACTGCTAATATTGTACTAGGTAATTCTTTGTTTTAAAATTCAATAAATAAACAATGTGGCATTTCGCTGGATACCCAAACAAGTTCTTGTGTTGCACTTCCCTCTCCCACTCCCATCCTTCAGTCCCCTCCCGCTCTCCTTCTGCACGTAGCCCAGTGAAATAGTCTATCTTATTCCCCCTGAATACCTTCTCCCACCATGGACATATCCTCCCTTCAATACCTGATGCTTTTGTTTCAGCAGTGTAATGTCTTGTGAATAGAGAACTCTGTGTTTTGTTATTGAGGTGAGTCTCAGAGGTGACTGATCTTGATTAACTTAGAAGTTTAAATGTATGAAGTTATTTCAGTTGATTATAACATTTACAACATATATGCTACTATATGAAATGCTTAAACTGCATTTAGGTATGTATTTTGTCTTATTTCTAGAGTTTTTAGGAGGGGAAAAGATATCCACGGTTGGGGTAGATGCTCTAGGGCATCTTACCTCCTTCCCCATAGGGGTAAGATATCCTAGGGGTAGATACCCAAGAGGGAAGATAAAATGCCACACCAATATTCCCTGGTTCTCCTCTACCAAAGTCTGGATGTAAAGCACAAGAGGTTTTCTATTAAGCTTCCGTGACCTCTCTGAAATGACCAGATGGGATGAACAAATATTTTCCCAAGTTAATGTCCTGGCCACTTTCAAGAATTGGACCAATTAATGACTAATGAAGAACATCTGGCTGGAGTAATTAACACTGATGCAACCAATTGACAATTAATTGGAAGGTCCCAAGTGTAAAATTAACCAACACATAAACAATACTGCAACTCATTTAAACACATGGCCATCTCATGTTTCACCAGTCCTTGATACAAACATCACATTTAAACACATGGCCATCTGATGTTTCACTACTCCTGGATACAAACATCACATTTAAACACATGGTCATCTCATGTTTCACCAGTCCTTGATACAAACATCACATTTAAACACATGGCCATCTCATGTTTCACCAGTCCTTGATACAAACATCACATTTAAACACATGGCCATCTCATGTTTCACCAGTCCTTGATACAAACATCACATACCGACAAATTTAAAATCATAAGATTAAACTCTCCAATTCCTGACAATATTTCTTCATAACACCTTTAACATAACTGATAATATCAACCCTACCAAAAGTCCAAAACTGTATTTAAATTGTTCACCGACACATTGGTATACTCCCAAATGCTGAAATAGTTACTAATAAAGTTATCTCAACCTTCCAGTGATGAACACTGGATAGTGTACTTCACTCTTGACTTATCTCTGCTGTTTTCTACATCAGATGTTTGGGCATACAAGCTGTGAACGAACCACTGGACAGTGGAGAGTGGTCAATTGCCCCTGGACTGACCAGAAACTTTTGGTCAGCACTCAGCACATCCAAGGAGCATGTGCAAACATGCATGCATATGTGTGTGTATATGTGAACATGCATGCATGGACACACACACACTTGCATGCACACATGCACACATGCATGCACACATGCACACATGCATGCACGCACACATGTGTGTATGCAGGCATGGACACACACATGCATGCAAACACATGCACACACACGCACGCACGCACACACAAGCACTCACACACACACACACACACACACACACACACACACACACACACACACATGCATACACACGCACACACACACACAGACAAACACACACATGCTTGCACACACACCAACTGCCACATACCAAACAGTATTGAATAAGAGGACTGTCTGTTGTCTATTCCATGACCTGTCCTGTAGTTTTTGACCAGCAAGATTGGACACAAAACGTAACAAGTCCTATCCAATTTGTCGCACAGACAACTCAGATTGGCTAACTGTAACTGTAGACACAAGATTACCCCTGGGGAATGCAGGCATGTAATTTTGTGATATGTGCAGCATACGTTTAGAATCCAATGAAGTGTGATTCTGGAATGCAAACATCTATGTAATTTTCATATGCAGACGTGTAATTTGGAAATGCAAATCCAACCACACCCTTCTTCTTGTTTGTAGTTCAACATAGCCAAAACTGAAATCCACATACAGTGCTTTCTCCACAGTTTGATCTTCTGTGCAAGATTAGTTTTACATGGCCTTTGTCGCAAATGTCACAGAATATGACACCTGTGATTCACATTTGTAGGGGTGGACCCACTAGGGTGATAAGAACGAGCTGGTTAACAAGGATGAAATGATATGATGGAATGTTGGGCCTTCAAAGTATACAAATAAAACATATCAGTGCTGTTCTATTCTTCCCATTCTGTCTTCTATCGCCCAATTTAACACCATCTTTATTATGACCGACCATTGTTTTGTCTCTGTACTGGTTCATTCTTTTATCCTTTCCCTTTGCTCTATTCATTCTGTCTTCCTATCCCCTCCCCGCTCCCGTTGTCCACTGCCTCCCTCTCTGCCTGTCACTGCCCTCACCCCTCTCTCATTCCCTTTTTCTCCTCCTCTCTCCATCTCTCTCCCTTCCTTTCCTTCTTCGCTGTATTTACTCTGGTGCAATGTCTATTCGCTTTACTGACACTGTGTTATTAGGCTCTACCAGACAGTGCTTGCCATAATGTTTACTAGTCAACCAAAATAGAAATAAACCAACCAGAATTAGAGTGTATTTCACCCCACATAAGTAACTTGTACCCCCATATACTTAGTGTTAACAGAAGCAAGTGGCGGCCTATATTCATCACCTGCACTTAACATCTTCCCAGCTCATAAAGATGGTGTAGGGAGTCACTAAGAGTGACAACACTCTCCCGGAAGTGTGCGGTGACTGTGAGTCTCACGAGGTGCAAGATTTGGTGGGGTGGTTAACAAGGTAATTGTAAGTTTACATGGTTGTAAATGTTGTGGTATTAATAGCGAAATCATAGTACAGGCATGTACATAGCGTGTTCACTATAATGGCAACAAACTATCAGTATCAACAAACTTGGCACAGGACACCTTACATGTTGTTTCAATCACTTCTGCCCAAATGAAGCTACCTTGGGAGACATGTTGTTGAAGAAGGTTTCCATTTCTGACTCAGAGAATATGTAATGTCCACTGAATGGCCTGGGATATTTTGTTTTAGGTTACATATGCATTTTAAAGGCCTACAAAAGCACATACATGACAGCATTAAGACCGAAAAACAGCATAGGATTAAGACCAAAAAACAGCATAAGCAAATTTGAAAACACTGTCACAGTTACATATGCCAGTGTATATGATGTTTTAGTATTTTTATGTAAATTAATAATAAAATTACAGAATACCGGTAGGTAGAATGAAGTAATGTACTGGAAGGAAAAATCTAATTATTAAATTTAATTAAATGGAAATTATGTAAGAATAAATTCAAACAAAATATGACTGAGCCAATGATTTGCTACATGGCAGATAACTCCAGTATAACTCCTTATATTTCAGGGGTATCTTTGAAATTATATAAATGGATGACATTGGGAGGGTAATTATGTCCTGACCACAGCCAAGGTTGTAAACCAGTAACCCTCCCAGATATCAGTGGGAATTCCAAGGATCCAAAATCCCAGCATTGTTCTAGAACTGATGGCAATGAAATGGGATAATGGGATACACAGTGACAGGGGACAGTGGGAAACGGTGTAAACAAAACAGGGACTGTGGGAGTTAATGTGCCATTCCCATTCCTCAACAATATTTACAACCAAGCCAACGATCTTTCAAACAGAGAGGATTTTCCCAGAACATTGTAGTGTTGTTTTACCCAACGCTGTGCCACATCTTCAAATATATCCAAAAATAAGTAAAGTAAAATCAAACCATCTCTTTCCAAATTTTAAGATAATAATGTTAAATTATATAATTATAAATACAATATGTTATTTGCTTTCATGACATAAAGTACAATACATGATACCAACATATTTGTTAAAATAGTACTTATATTAGCTCTTGTAAGATATCTGTATAATTACCTAAATCAGTTCAAATAAAACATTTAGTATCTACAATAAACTATCCCACTCTACCTTGTCTTTTGGGGTTCATCTGAAACATGACACTGTTTTCCGAAACTTATCTTACCTCACTCATACTTCCCCACTCTACCCTAGGTATGTATCTTTCGTCAGACTCATCTCAAACAACCTACTAATATCTTTTGTCACAGATCAATCTGAAATTTCACTGTCTTTATGTGAAAACTCTCCTACTCTACCCCATCTTCTGGCACTGTTCTTCCCCATTCTACCCTGTTTTTTGGCAGATTTATCTTAAACTTCCCTTACTATACCCTATCTTCTGGCATTGATGCATCTGCAACTTTCCCAGTCTAAGTTACTTTTGTTTTGACACGGATCAGTATGAAACTTCATCACTGTACCCTATCTTCTGACACTGATTTATCCGGAACTTCCTCACTCTACCCTACATTTCGGCACTGATGAAGTGTCTGATACTTCCTCACTCTTGGCATTAATCTTTCTGTCTTCACCTCATCAATGCCTGTTGTTTGTCCAGACAACCCAAAGCTGTTCCAAACATGCCCAAATGGGCTATAAAGAGCATTGTATACAAACACATGTGACCTTTACAAAGCACACAAAGTGGCTATAGTAACAGACAGGTCTGGAGAACAGTAGGCATGACTGACCACTGATCACAGATTGCTAGACAAATTGTCATCTTTCAGGCAATGTTACTTATTTTTAAGGCTATTTAAGCCAATTTTACTACAGTGGAACCTGGGCAATAAATCAACCTATTTGGGAATAATTATATGTAGCCTTAAGTGGAATGGATATTTTTTAACAATTTATCATACCTAAAAATGAAAGAGAAATTAAGTTAGATAAGTATTTCTTTAAAAATCTGCAGTTGTTTTTACCATAAAAAGGGACTTTGAAGTGTACATAATTCAGAAAGGGGTACTTTTGGCCCAAGTCCAGACACTTTTTGTTAGCTCTTGTAATTGAGTACAATTGTTCACAATGCCCTGTGTGTCTTCTAGGATTGTACCAAGCTACATCAAATCTACATCAAATGTTCCCGTATGAGCACTATTTTTCACGCATGCCTAATTGGAAACATTCACTCTATCGATTTCGCTATCGATTTCGCTACGATTACGGATGGTACTGGCCAAAAAGTGGTTGTGATGTAGTCACCCCATCTCTGATCCTATTGAGTATGGTGTATAAAGTTCATGCAAGTGAAACCAGGCAGAGTAAGAACAAACTTAATGTCCGTATGATGACCCCAGTGAATGCTAAATACTCATAACATCATCAAAAGATCCATGATCTTATTCACCCTTGTGATATGAGCCCTACTTATGTTGTTTGCTACCAATAAAGTGCGGGTTTATTTGCCCATAATAATTATGACTGTATGCGCTAACAGAGAACAAATATTTGCATTGCAAATGCAAAATAATTAGTATTTTGTTAAGTCTGCATCATTTAACATTGGATATTATCTACTTTATTTGCTAAATACCATGTAATTTTTGGCAGATAACTTTGACGAAAATGTGGATATAGGGGGAGCCACAGGGGCATTTTGTAGACTACCAATGAGCTCTTCTTGGAAACCATATTTTTTGTTAACATGAAATGATTGCGTAACAGAAGTTCGAAAATTAATGAAGTAATAAATTATATGAATCTTCAAAGTTAAGTGGAAGGAATGCTTTGATCATTAAAGAACACTACGATTATTAAAAACAAACCCATACAAATATGAATGTTCAGGAGGTCCTGCTCAGTTGCCTAAGAAACAACATAGTATTACTATCTTTGAGACTCAGACATGTGTTCTGGGAGCTCCCTGTCTTAGTCTAAACAGGTCTCAGCTGACAAAACTACCACCAACAGGTTGACCAGGCAATGAAGTGGGACTTCCTGGGTTCAGGGCATCAAACAGAAAGTCAAGTGGGTTGCCATGGATCATGGGTTTAGTGAAGAGGGTGAGATCTATCAAACAACTGCCAGATGCCATAATAGCTGTCTGGTTGACCAGCTGATTGGCAGACTGGAGTGTATTGCTACCCAATGGAAGGCTGCTATAAATGGCACTGTGTACCATATGGCGATATACGGTCAGACCGATATTTTGTGTTTTGAAATTACCATTTTTATTCAATCAAACTGGCATTCCATATACAGTGGAACTTTGTTTTATGGTCACCTCAGTAATACAGGCACCTCGCAATTAAGGTCACCCTAGGAGAGTCCCAGATTATATCCACTTACAGTAAATCTTATGATATTAGTCCCACTTTTGTCCAGTCTCAAGGGTGACCTTAATAACGAGGTTCTTGACCTTAATAAAGAGGTTCCACAGTACTGCTTCTTGATTTGGCAATACATGTCAAAGCAACACATGTGGAAAAAAGATAGCATTTGGCACTACCCATGCAAATAAAATGTGTGTGTGGAAGACCAAATCATATTTAAGTTAATCAAAGGCGTTTAAGTCCACAGTGTGGTGCCACTGTTAAATCCACACAAACATGTACAAAAACCATCTACCAATCCATGTTCCGTATAAAATATTTATACAACATACAGTTTTTATATAAAATAGCACCTTTGGAAATTGTAGGCAGCTGGAATTGGAGGAGACAGTGACGGTGTAGCACAAATAATCGGAGGAAACAGTGGTGGAGTAGCACAAATAATCAGTCACATCCATACGATACACAGCACCAGCTACAAGTAAGACAGCCTGGGTCAGTGCTCCTGCAAGAAGTTGCAGGCCACTGACTCCAAGGTGCCAGTTATCTCAGGCTGTGGATTAAGCTGATCAACACCCACTGCAGCCAGAATGTCCCACCTTGCCTGTAAGCCATTACCTGCTGATGTACCTGCTCCAATACATCACATGTGACAAGAATCTTGTACGATTACCACCGCATGACGCAGAATTCAGAGTTCGCTGACCACATGGACAGCAGGAAGCAGCAGTTTGACTGTGTCCACTTCAAGGAATGCAGCCAGTCATTGGTCATCTTCTTGGCATGATGTCAGATGTACTGGACATCTGGGTATCTCAGATGGGCAGGGTACACACAGATGCTGGACTCTGAATAAGCCAAAGGCTTCCTCGTCCACTTGCCATTGCCATCTGAGATTTTTGCTCTGGATGGAAATCTTGTTAAACCTTATTAAAAAATGTATATAAAGTAGTCACAAAACAGCACTTATTAGATTGCAGTTGTTAATTTATAATTATTTGTCTGCCACATTCATTGAAAGCTGTGAGTAAAGGAAGTTTTATGTTTTAAAATCTGATCCCAAATCTTCTCTCTAGAATGTTGTCTTCTGTAATTCTGATACTGCCAATGAATTATCTTCCAGTATATAATACAGTGTTGCCATGCATATTCAGCCCCCTCCCAGCACCTTGTCATTAAAAAAATATTAATTATGTAACTTTCAGTGGTCAGCCCAAAAGTACCAATAGATGAACAGCCGTCTTTTTAATTCTGGTGTTAATATCTTTGCATTTTAGGCCTAACATTTTTACTTCAGGTAATGGGTTAATCCAGCCATGTGAATGCATACAAAAAAATGCTTGTGCAAATTATCTTCTAGCCATACAGGACGACGGAACTACGGCTAAGATGAAACGTGCCAATGCAATCGGAATCGTAATGTAAACTAATCTAATGTGCATATCACAACATTGAAGTACATCAAGTCAGAGCTGGTTATCTGTTTAACTAATAGTGCTTGTAATACACTAGAAACTGTGATAAACAGTATGGAGTCAGCTACAGCACTAGGCTACGTTATTGTCATGTTACTTGGCACCTCATACCCTCACACATTGCCTGTAATTTAGACTAAAAACTGTAGTAGATCTCTGTAGGGAGCCAGCTAAAACACTAGGCCATGTTACTGACATATACATTATGTCTGCATGGCGCCTTATATACTGCCTGTAATATACTAGAAACTGTGGTAGATCCCTGTACACATAGGGGAGTCAGCTACATACTGCACTAGGCTGAATTACTGTCACTCAGGCGGCAAGCTTAATGCATCACACCAGGAACCCAACCAGGCAGCAACTGTGGACCAGGAGGTGCCATCAGAGAGGGGAGGAAGGAAATCTGAACCAGCAGCAGCGGGTTAGAAGAGATAGAGTCAACCAGGAGTTACACATTTTCCACCTGTGTGGGGTGTTGTACGTCTCCAGAAGAGACACCAGGTTGAGGGACCTACGACTTTTAGGGTCTCCCCAAGGCATGTACTCCCAACTTCCTTGCCATATGGTAGGTGCTAGGCCAGAAGGCAAGTTGTACCCAATTATCATGTAAAAAAAATGGCTGGGTTGGCCACCAGCCTTGGCTTCAAATGCAGTACCTGTGCTGGTCACGAGGCACACACCTGAAACACTGAGCCACCGTAAAGGTAAAAAGTAGCGTGGCATCCAGTCCTTAGCACAGCTCAAAGCACTTTACAAACTACACATTATTTCCTGTTCATTCGAATACCATCTCTACTACTCCGAGAAGCATTCAGCCATGCTGGTTGACGTCACACACACACACACACACACACACACACACACACACACACACACACCACACACACCACACACACACACACACACACACACCACACACACCACACACGCACGCACGCATGCACACACACACACATATATACACCACTGCTCATCTATAGCCAAATACTCATTTATGCAGCTTACATGAACTGATGCAACATAGAGTGAACACAATTGTCCAAGCTTCAAAATGGCAGCAGGGAGATTCTAACCATCTTTAGGTGGCAGTCTTATCTATGATAATGCTCCACCAATGTGTTATAAGGTGTTAGTCTGTACTCCTCTCACTAAATGAACATAAAATGACACAGTGGCTGACTCTATCTGTACGATCATGTTGAGGTGTAGAAGGACTTCATTAGATTGGGATGTTTTATTGTTGGTCTTATTTCTTCAGCCAACACCATGAATCTGTGGCCAATTTAATTGAATGTGTTTCCTGCAGAAAGTTGCACGTGTCTGTTTTGCCACTTAAAAAGTACACATATCTCAATATCCTTATGACACATTTGTTTCTAAGACTGATTAAATGACCTAGGAAGGACGTCCATAACACCCTACACTTCCTTTCACTTTACAAAAAGGAACGTTATCACAGCTGTAGATCCGATTTTGAATGATATGTCAGACTTCAATGAAATGGTGACAATGTCGTCACCTGTTACACCTACATCCACAGATGTATAATAGTCAGCTGGTTATTACATATCTAATGATGCGATATCTAATCTTACAGATATATGACATCTACCATAACACCTGATAAGATGGTCGGTCACACATCCATGGTGGAAATTATATCAAATCTAGCAGTAAAACTGAACTACTTTCAATTATACAGCTTTAAAGGCTTTAATATTTTTTAATATTTAAGGTATGACCAGTTCGAATCGTGGCTATAAAATTGCCTCCTGAATCCAGCGTGGATGTTTATGAGCGATATTTGACCGATTACGTCATATGACATGATGTGAGAAACATAATCCGACAAACATCATTCAGATTTTTGCTATAGTATATGGCGCCATATTATACAGAGCCAGACCACTTTTGCTGAATATTGATTCGATCCGGTGAAACACATAGTTTGTCCAATGATTCCACCCAAATTAAATAACAGCTATACATGAGCCGACATATCATAATTGATATTAGATCGGTCAAATATTTCATGAAATTAGTTTGGAAAGAGATGAGCATAAAATAAAATTGAGGATGGACCTATAAACGGTCAACTGCGGATGGACATACAAACTGTGGTTGGCAAAGAAAGCAGATGCCCACAGAGTGGAAGGGAAAAAGAGGTGAGGACGACCTTGACTGCAATGGGAAGATTGTGTAAAGAGAGATGTGGAAGGATTGGGAGAGGAGTGGAGAATGTGTGCAAAAAATAGAGGGGAATGGACATGGTTGATGGAAAGCGCAGGACAAAATCAATGGGGAAACAAACAAAACAGAAATCAAGGATCAGAATTGAATTGAGGCCAGCCTCACTCCTGTCAGACAGGGAAACAAGAGGAGAACAACAACTACAAACGTTTACCTCAGACAATCTTACCTGCTGCAGGTCAAGCGTGATGGTCACCCAGTTGTACATCTGACCTCTGGTGATAGTCGGACTTTGCCACCAACTATTGCTACCGTCCACGGCATTTGTGACGGGATGGGCATCACTGGGACTGCGACTGTAGCTGTCACAGACATCACAATGTAGTCTGTCGTTCGGATGCATGTCGTATGGCCGTCGCTGCACGTGTTCCACAAGTCTACAAAATTGCTCGGGACCGTTGTCACCACATGTCGCATTGCTGCTGATCTTGGCCCTCATTGCCAGGTTGAAGAGGACCGGGAAGAGGCGCTTGCCATCTGAGGAAACAATCGGGGTTGTCAGGATCATACAATGTATGGGGATTGTACCAGGCAATTACCAGCAATTTGCCTATTAAATATACACCTTTCCAAACAGAAATTGATTAAAGTATTAATATGTCTAGTAAGTCTTTCCTAAAAAAACAAAGTTACGTGCTGCATACTGGGGTTTGTATCATTGACTTTTAAGTGCACAAATCACTGATAATTTGCTCTGTACACTGTATATAATACACATGCACACATTAGTCTGTATGCACATATTTATACATTAATAATGTAATATAGTATTATTATTACTGCAGCAAACTTAGACTTAAACTTAGCCAATCTTTCATGTCTTCATTGAAAGATCAACATTGAAGTAACTTGTGGAACAATAAAAAAAAATTATTTCACAAACAACGATTAAGTATTAATACAGTCATATACTTACTCAAACAAACACCATTTTCAGATCTATTCCAGTATTTCGTAATATGACAGAATGTACTGTTGGAAAACCTGAAGAAAACAGTTGCGGAAATAATGTCTAGAGACAGCGGCCAGTATAAAGGTAGGAACTACCTGAGTTAGAGGGAGTAAGTCAGATGTCTGGTATGAACCATCAACAAGACAGATCACCAGTCAAAGCAGGCAATCCTATAGTTGCAAACAGCTTCAGCTATGTCTTTGCAAACTACACAGCTGTTGATCCCTGGTAAACAGGCGGATTTTGATGCAGAAATCAGCCATTTCTGATGAGGAAACAACTACGGGGGTAAAGGATGAGGATAGGTGGTCGTCCCGTAGACAGGCTTGGGGCAGGCTTGAGATAGGTTTGGGGCAGATTTTGGACAGGTATGGGGCAAGCTTGGGGCAAGCTTGGGGCAGCCTTGTGACAGGCTTAGGACAGGTTTAGTATAGGTTTAGCGCAGGGTTGGGATAGACTTGGTAGAGGCTTGGGGCAGACTTGGGATAGATTTGAGACAGGCTTGGCACACCTCAGCATCTCATAATTTTAATATCGGAAAATGCGGCCTGCTAGTCTACTACTGATATTTTGCCATCAGGCAACAGCAAGACAATTACTGATATTTTACAAGTTATTTATTCAACACAGTGGCCCATTCCATGAAGTACTCCAACAATTTCTGTTAAGTTGTTAAATGAATAATAATATTATTGTTATATATTACATTTTTGTAATAACAACTAGCATACCTCTTCCATTAGATAAGTGCTTCAAACTCCTAAAAATTAATCTACTGACACTGTTAAAAGCAAAATCTTCTATCAGAGACAGTTTTAAAAAACATGCAAAGGTGTGTGACATTATAAAATATGACATACACTGTAACTTCAGGTATTTCAGTTCTGGGCAGTTTCCAAGCAACCGATAAAAGGATGCTAGGTAGCACGAGGTGTCACAAAAAAACTAGCAGTGCCTGAGAAGATTTTTGGGCCATCCTTTTATAGTTCTGGGCCAGGCATGATGATGTGGTGATAAATAGGGAAGGAGGGTTGTGATACTACCCAGATTTACCATACTATCTTCGCCTGGAGGTCAACACAGTCAATTACATGGGTCTGGCCCTGGATGCCCTAGTGTGTGCTGTGTTATTCCTTTAGTTCCTGTGATTCAACCCAGGTCTGTTTATTTCAGGCCCTATCATCTGGGATCTGTTCTAAAACAGTTGTCACCTAATTCATCAGCAGTGGAGTCATAAATGTCCATGTGTATCAAGGGCATGCTGGTATCAAAATTGTACTGGCTTGTGGCGTTGTTATGTAAAGTTATATAATCCTCTTCAGTTTTAAGATCTATTGTTTACATACTACTGGCTGTCATAAAGAAAAAAGAATCTTCTTGTCCTGTGATCTGCCCTCAAGTCCTTTTGTATTAAGTTCTATCGACTTAATCAGACTTGTTAAAAAACGTATCATTCAATCTTTCCGCAAAATAGCCATATACGTCAGTGCATAAAAACTGGTAGTATGATCTAAAATAATACTGCCTCTTTGGAGTTGTGTCAGGATTCATCCTTTACTAATACTGTTGTATTAGATGGTAACAATCTCGATCTGTTCAACACATTTCTCATCCAAATTTATCCACAAAATTAATGTAACTGTGTATACATTTAATTTGTATGAAAAAGCAAACACTATGTTGCCTTTTGGAGTTGCAACTTTGGACCTCTTCAGTTATAACAGTAATGTTGCAAAATATTATTATTATTATGTTAAATTTCTGCAAAAACACAGAAAAAACTGTAAGCCTGTACAAACAGTGGGACAGAAATATCACAAAGTTGTTTGATCTTCAACCAGTAACTTAGCTACCATGTATATTATATAAGGCAATTCGGTATGTAAACACCTGGTTTGGGTAAGAACACAGCCAGAAGATCATCTCGTGTGTGATCAGGCACAATAGGCCTACTGTGTATACAGATTGTCAGTGTCGAGGAGGGCAGGCTGGTGCACATAAATCAACAATGAACATCAAGATTAAGAAAAATCACATCAACTCATACACACTTAGATTTTTAAAAAGGAGTCTACCTTCCAAAATGCAACCAAGCATCACCACAGCATGTCTGGCCGAGGACCATAAAAAGATGGCCCAAAAATCTCCCCAGGCATGTATCTTCTTATGACACCTTGTGTTACCTAACACCCTTTTATTAGCTGCCTGGAAACTGCCCTGAACTGAAATACCTGAAGTTATATCATATTTTATGATACCACACATTTTGTAATACGAGTCAAGTAGAAAAATTTGTTCTCAATAACATTACTTTTTCAGTAGCTGTTGCATAATTTGTTAGGAGTTTGGTTGTGTTTCCAGAAAACAGGGAGGTGTCTGGCTGACTGTGATCCTGTTGTACATATAGACATATAATATTATTTCATACATGTTTGAATACATACACATAATTTCTAAGTTTTTTGAAAACCTTGTATTTTCCCAAACTTTTTTTTTAAAGTCATTTTTTGTTTTTATTGCTAGTACTCCTGGTTTGTGTGCATAAGTGGTGTACTTTATGTGATAATAAACATTGTGATTACATAACAAATTCTGAGTAATCTTGTAAGTATTATCAGCAGGCCACAATAATTAACTGCTGATAAGATGTTGTACTTAACTATGCCTGCACCTATTCACTTATTATTCACATAACAATTCCACAGCAATCACAACTGAGCGTGATATGACAATACATTTACAGCCTGAGAAAAATTCCAGACTATTATACATTTATACATAACCAGGTATGAGCTTCACCTAGTAACTGACCTCTCATTCAGCTTCTAACAGAGGATAAATCACAAATAGTCACACTGTTGTCTTTGCCTGGGCACATCAAAAGGACGGCCAATGTTCAGTGATTTAAAGTAGGAGCTTTGACCCAATCAAAGGCTGCAGAGCTGACATTTGAGTGTCAGGCAACATTTACCCACGCATTGTTTACAAACACTGCATCAGTCTTGTGATTGACGAAACTGGTCTGGAGACCTAGAGGCTGGAGAACAGAATGTATTTCTCAAGAAAACAGCTGTGTAACACTGGGGTTCCCAAACTAGGGATGTTGGAACCCCACCCCCCACCATGTGGTTTCAGGGTGACCTTAACAAACATGAACAATTATTTTACAATAGCACATTACACTTCGAGCTCAAGGTTATGGGCATCAGTAAACAGATAAGTTTTTTGGGTCTTGACCTAAGAAGTTTCAATGGGAAACCCTGATGCCATAGATAACAGGACCATGGCATAGTAGCAGGTGTGAAAGACGTTAACCCTAAGGTCATGGCTACAAGGACTGTGAAACCCACTGTTTGCTAACAAATACCAATTATTTTTCCCATCAGAATTGATGGACTGGTTCACACAATTTAAACAAACTGTAATTTATGAAAACAAAAGATCTATGTTTTGTCATTAAACCATTTAACAATGTGTAATTTGTATTTGTTTAAACAAAACATGTTTAGTTTTAAAATCTGCAATGTAATTGTAAATGCAAATCTGTAATTTATGAAAACAAAATATGTTTTGTGTTTCTCCTATCACTGAGTTGTTAATTTCCATTAAATCCTACAACTCAGTTGTGGAGAAAATCACCAAAACCAACAACATTCAGTGCATGTATACGACGCTACATCATTTCTGTCTGCACGCAGAGCAACACAAATGTTGTAATCTTTGAAGCAAAACAGATCTTGTGGTATTCTATTTCAAAGATGGCCTTTTTTCCAGCACTTCTTGTGTTCCCTTCAAGTTATTTGTGCACTGCAGCAGCATCCACAAAACATTACACAATAAATCAAGACTATATATTTGACATATGAGTGAAGAAACAACCTGATGATCATAATGAAATGCCATCTACACATTGTGATATGAACAGTGTGAATATTCTTAGTTTATTCTAACTTAGGCAACAATAAAATATAGTTGTTTCCGGTAACACTGATTTTTTAAATAGGGTAGGCAGGTAGAATTTTTTTTTTTTTAAATATATTATTGCAAAAAAAATAGGGTCGGCAGCCTATTGTAATATTTAATTTTTTTTTTTTCAACCATTTTAGCTAGCGCCATATATGACGCCATCCAATGGAATTTGTTAGATCTACGAAACCCAGACTATATCACTTTGAGCCAGCGTAACCTAGGCTGTTGTTATTCCTTTGAGTTTTGTGTTCGAAACCGGAATCTCTACACTTACGCGTGTTCTAACAATGTAACAAGTATATTTCATTAACAACATGTCTTCAATGCGCTTAGCGGACAACCAGACAACGATCACGAAATGGTTTATGTTAGCGCCTTCCACCAGGGTCCATGTTTACATCGGTTGACATGAGGTACATAGCAGGGGCACCATGACATTTCGCAACGATTTTATTCGGAAATCCATCCAATACTAGGAATGATTGCGGAATTTCTGTTCCAAAAGGTCAATTCTCGTTACTTTTCAGAACTTTTGCAATGATTATCTGTATTTTTTATCATCTTGAATGATCGTTGTAATAGAATACTATAATAGTGTGTTCCATGTAAGTGATTGTTAAAAGAAAAGTTATTGGTCTGATGCAAGGGTCGAAGGTTAGCATCATAAAAAATATTATTCTTTTGTTCTTGAAAAAATGCATATGGTCGCACGGAAATACTAGGGACGGTCGGGTTACAGGAAACACAGGTATTATTTTATTTGACCTTAGGCCCATTTGTTCGTTGCAAACACAGGCACCGACAACGATTCTCCACTGTTGCTTGAGTAATCTTTGCGGGTTTTTACCAGGTGTAACCCATCTTCTTTATCTCTGTCTCGATGTCTCGCCGCCAGGTATTTCCAGCGTAAAACATTTCTAGGACTTCCCGTTTTTCTCTTCCCCGTGTGTTCCATGTAAGTGATTGTTTGGTGATACTGGGTGGTAGTTTTCTAAGCCTGTGACCAATCTAGCTCCATTTTCTCCTCTTGGTTTTCTTCACAACAGGAAGCTGTTTGGTCCTTTCCCAGGGATATTGTTGTTGTTAACCTTGTCAGACAATTGCAAATTCATAATTTTGCACTGGCATCTGTTGGTGAGTCTGTATCCTTTTCAGTGTTTGATGAGTTATTCAATTTATTACATTTAATTTATTTAAAGTTATGTCACACAAAATCATTTCTGTCTGCACGCAGAGCAACACAAATGTTGTAATCTTTGAAGCAAAACAGATCTTGTGGTATTCTATTTCAAAGATGGCCTTTTTTCCAGCACTTCTTGTGTTCCCTTCAAGTTATTTGTGCACTGCAGCAGCATCCACAAAACATTACACAATAAATCAAGACTATATATTTGACATATGAGTGAAGAAACAACCTGATGATCATAATGAAATGCCATCTACACATTGTGATATGAACAGTGTGAATATTCTTAGTTTATTCTAACTTAGGCAACAATAAAATATAGTTGTTTCCGGTAACACTGATTTTTTTATATAGGGTAGGCAGGTAGACATTTTTTTTTTTAAATATATTATTGCAAAAAAATAGCTTCCTGTTGTGAAGAAAACCAAGAGGAGAAAATGGAGCTAGATTGGTCACAGGCTTAGAAAACTACCACCCAGTATCACCAAACAATCACTTACATGGAACACACGGGGAAGAGAAAACTTTACTGAATAGCCTATTGTAATATTTAATTTTTTTTTTTTTCAACCATTTTAGCTAGCGCCATATATGACGCCATCCAATGGAATTTGTTAGATCTACGAAACCCAGACTATATCACTTTGAGCCAGCGTAACCTAGGCTGTTGTTATTCCTTTGAGTTTTGTGTTCGAAACCGGAATCTCTACACTTACGCGTGTTCTAACAATGTAACAAGTATATTTCATTAACAACATGTCTTCAATGTGCTTAGCGGACAACCAGACGATCACGAAATGGTTTATGTTAGCGCCTTCCACCAGGGTCCATGTTTACATCGGTTGACATGAGGTACATAGCAGGGGCACCATGACATTTCGCAACGATTTTATTCGGAAATCCATCCAATACTAGGGATGATTGCGGAATTTCTGTTCAAAAAGGTCAATTCTCGTTACTTTTCAGAACTTTTGCAATGATTATCTGTATTTTTTATCATCTTGAATGATCGTTGTAATAGAATACTATTATGTTAAAAGAAAAGTTATTGGTCTGATGCAAGGGTCGAAGGTTAGCATCATAAAAAATATTATTCTTTTGTTCTTGAAAAAATGCATAGGGTCGCACGGAAATACTAGGGACGGTCGGGTTACAGGAAACACAGGTATTATTTTATTTGACCTTAGGCCCATTTGTTCGTTGCAAACACAGGCACCGACAACGATTCTCCACTGTTGCTTGCGTAATCTTTGTGGGTTTTTACCAGGTGTAACCCATCTTCTTTATCTCTGTCTCGATGTCTCGCCGCCAGGTATTTCCAGCGTAAAACATTTCTAGGACTTCCCGTTTTTCTCTTCCCCGTGTGTTCCATGTAAGTGATTGTTTGGTGATACTGGGTGGTAGTTTTCTAAGCCTGTGACCAATCTAGCTCCATTTTCTCCTCTTGGTTTTCTTCACAACAGGAAGCTGTTTGGTCCTTTCCCAGGGATATTGTTGTTGTTAACCTTGTCAGACAATTGCAAATTCATAATTTTGCACTGGCATCTGTTGGTGAGTCTGTATCCTTTTCAGTGTTTGATGAGTTATTCAATTTATTACATTTAATTTATTTAAAGTTATGTCACACAAAATTCATAAGATACAGGTTTACAATATACAAAACTTGAAAAAACATTGTTCTGGATATTAAAGCGGTACTGTGTGTATTTCTAGTGCTATTCTGCACATGCTCCTTTACTGAATAACCGGTATTTTTGGTGCTATGCCCCACATATTGCTTTACTAATTAACCTGTATTTCTGGTGTAGTTCTCTACATATTGCTTGGATAACCAGTATTTCTGGTGTTATTTCCAACATACAGTGTATTCCTTTACTGAATAATCACTAAAACCCCCACATATATAAGTTCCTTTATTGAATAATAAACTCATCAGTATCTCTGCCACATGTTTCTTTATTGAATCCCCAAGAGAGGATCATTGTCAAGTTGTCACTCACCACGTTTAATGATGGGGAACAGGCAGATCAGGTGACTCTACACAGGGAAGAGGAAGCCAAGAGCACATTAGTAGGAAGTTAGTGCCCTGGCTACAGTGTGCAGAGAACACAGTGTGTGTAACTGTGTGTGGTAGGGCTATTAAAGTTTAATGTGGCAATGAACATAAGATCAAGAAGAAAGAAACCAGAGGCAGACTCCTGCAGGTGTCTTACTGATGTCACCTGATCACATCCTGATGATACTCTGTCGAGGCTGTCATAATGTTATGTTCAACTGAATGAGTGTGATTAGCATCTTTAGAATCGATTGAGATTGCTCCCCGAAGGCTCTTTACAAATATGATAATTTTATGAGTTAACATTTATATGTCCTAGTCAACAAGCATTAGTCTAAAATGCTGTTCATAGGAAAAAAGTCCAACTATTTTAAATATGTAATAAAAGTGAAATATACACAAAAATGCACCTTATAAAATATATGCGGGAGTGGTGAGTCATCTAATTTTATCATTATTCAAGCAGGTATGTGGTCAGGAATGGAATAAATTCTCTCACCCCAAAACCTACACACAAAAGAAGCCTTTGCAAACTTGTGGAAGCACGCCAGAGTTACACAAATTATGCAACAAGGGCTAAGGTTTGTCCTGCACCTATGTAGAAAAATGTAAACCCCTGTGATATTTATATCATTACAACATGTGACTCCCAAGGTGGACATGAACAAATCTTGAACCTGGATTTTTATTTCAAGCACATTAGGCAGTTTAAGAAATTATTTAACACATGTCTCTTTTCAGTTTAATTTATAGTTTTAATGACTTTGTGGTTTTATATCTCTTAGCAGCAAGTGATTTTAGTATGTATTTAATATATTGGTCACCAATATATATGTAATGTATTGTAGCCTTGTATCTTTAGTTTCTTTCATCAAATGTCTACTTTTTCAGAATTCTGCTTGTTTGCTTTATCATTTAATTTGCTCATAATTTTAATATATTATACATGATATTGCTTTGTTAACTTGCTTCACCATTAACTGTTATTGTTCAACCAGTAATTTATTTATTTTCTCTTATGTGCAATTTTATGTTTTTCGTTGTACATATTTGTGAACAGGAAATGACGGCATTAGCCAGATTTGTTGGTATCAAAATAAAGTTTTACTATTTTATTAAATTTCTAAACTCATTATAGCTACCACTGTGTTTCCCGTGGAGAAATGGCCTCAAGATTGACACCTCAGCAATTATCACAGGATCAAGAAAGTGTTTGTTTCCACTTGATTTCCACTTGATTTAAACTTGATTGCAACTTCTGACATCAACGCAGGCAGCAGTGATACACACCGCTTTGTAAAAAAATCACCAGACCAGCTTCAAAAGTAACATTATCCAGACCAGTGAATGAAAAGCAGGAAAAAGTTAATGTTTCTGGATCTGAAAAATATACTTCCTACTGGTTATTATATAGAAATGAGGTTATCATGACCTTGAGTACTACATTTTAATGTCCAGCCAGTGCAGATGAGTGAAGGTGTGCCTGTTTAGTGTTTCCTTGTGGACAAGAAGCACCCGTTGACATGACAGCCTGTTATCACAACATGGATCATGTTTTAAGAGCAGTATATGATCTAGCCTGGTATGCATTGCTGACAGAAAATATGCATCACCTGTTTTCTTGGCCAGCAAGCCCAGGTTCAAAAAGTAATTCCTGTGATAAAATTACATCAAGTTATCCTGAAAATCAATGTATAAAATCCTGTTCTGTTTACAATAATGCTGAATTATGAAGATTGTTCTCCCGAGAATGGAAATTTAGGAATGCAAGAAGTCAACCCAGGTTTGTTAAGACGAAGGTGTTGCAAAAAGTGTAATGGGTTTAACGTGTGTGTGTGTGTGTGTGTGTGTGCGTGTGCGTGTGTCTGTGCGTGCATGCGTGCACGTGTGTGCACGTGCGTGCATGCGTGCATGCGTGCATGTGTATTGCCAAGATACAACTGATAGCAAGGACAAGAAAGTGAAGCGTGATGAAAATAAGATTGGTAAACTTGTTGAGAGAGATAACGTTATTTGAATGTAGATAAGATTGGTAAAATGTTTTAACATGTGTGAATCAGAAAAAAATTGTGTTTATTGTGTGTTAACCTGTGATATTACATCTAGGAATGAGATTGATTAACCACTAATGATACCGGGTAGATATAATAACTTTTTTTCATGCCCAAGTCGTGGGAGGCCAAATCAGAGTCAGAGGCATATAAAAACAAAAGGGAGTCGCCAATCTCCAAATTGGCAAGAATTACTGTAGTAAAGATGTCAACAGATGGATGGTATATTAATAAATCCATGATTTGCATGCCTAAATCCTGGGAAGTCAACTTGGCTTTAGAGACACATGAAGACAAAAGTGTTAGTCAATCTCTAAATCGACAAGCATTAGTACTAAAGTTGTCAACAGATGGATGGCCAAGCTACCAAGCAAAGGATGGTTATAAGATAAATCACAAATGGCTGCAAAATTGTGTTACATTTTCTACTGACCTAGAGGGAGCCAACCTACTATGTCTTAATTACAGCGGAGTTTAAAAGACACATAGCCTAATGTCATACCTGCGTCTGACATAGCATGAATTCAATGAGTGATTTCCGCCCACAGATTGTATGTCTACAGCCTGGCCTAGTGGGCAAGGAACAACACTGCCAGTGGCTGTACTGCCTGACCCTCTTCTAACCAGCAGGCCACCTAACAACGTGTGTCTTAATCTTCCACAAAATAGACATACATACTGGCAATATTATTTTACTGTCATAAGCCTCCTATCTTCCCCTTCCTTCACTTCTCCTTCCCTTTAGTTCCATCCTCTCACTCTGTTACTTTCTCCTCTTGTTCTCTTCTCGCCCTCTGTCCCACCCTCCTTCCCTTTCCCACATTCCCACTCTTCATCCCTACTTCAGCAAAAAAATCTCCCTCCTCCTGCATTATATATACTTCAGCAAAAAACTCCTTCCCTTTCCACTCCCACCCTCCTTACGTCCCACCCTCCTTACATCCCACCCTCTTTATGTCCCACCCTCCTTATGTCCCACCCTCCTTACACCCCCCCTCCTTATGTCCTACCCTCCCTCACACCATCCTTCTGCTTTAGTGTACACTAGATAGATTCAATTTTTCATTAAACAAGTCTGAACTGGGACAAGCGAAAAAATCAAATTGAAGACCAACCCTTAATATGCAAATTGCCTGTCTTAACTCAGTAATTTGACAACAAACTTTAAGTTGGCAACCATTAGATAATGGCATCTTTTGTTACAAAATTACTCAGATTTTGTTGTAGCTGTGAATGAAAGGTGTTTGCTTCTGACAACCCTGTATGGAAATAGCTGTGTCAAAAAACACACTACTGGGATGCTCCATCTACTGGAAAAACTGAATTATCTATCAACAGAGCAGCCAAAACCTGCCCGGGTACATGTTAACTCACATTACAGATCTTAACTTTTAGATTCTTATTCACAATACAAACTGGCCTACACTGTTTTACAATACACACTGGCCTACACTGTTTTACAATACAAACTGGCCTACACTGTTTTACAAATGAGATCAAATGTGGAGTAATTCCATGTTCCTCTGAACAAAATATGATTATATGAGACCAATTCAACAATGGATGTGGAATTGTTTTTTACAAGTCGGCATCGGGAATCTAAGGATACAATTAATTATTTCCATACTACTTAGCATTCATTTAATGCCATGGAGCAGTTTTTCCTAGAAACATGGTACAATTTATTACGAATGTTTTCAATTTATTATTATTATTTCGCGAATCTAGGTGTGACTAATGAAAGGGGTATTATTATAAACTACGTATTACATACAGGGCAATAATATGCTAATTGTTGTCACTACCATTTACCCTGCTGTTTAAATTATAGTATGGGGAGAAGGTTAATGGGATGGATCACCATACAGAGACAGAACTTGTTAAACAGTGTGGGGTGAAAAGGGTGACAAACTACTTGCCCGTTCTAATTAATGGATGCCAAAGTTGCCCTTGCCAGTGAGGGTGAATAGGATGTTTGGCTGTAGATGTGTGGCAAAATGGGGTGAAATAACTGATGACTGGTGTGTGGTGGGGTTGTAAAGGACACCCTATTACTTTAAGGCAGTTCATAGTATGCACCGGCTTTTCTTTTTATTCCATGAAAAATTGCTTCAGTTACCTATTTGGAGACTTTGTCAATCAATTTGTATATTCTAAAGCAGGAAGACACTTATAAATGCACCCAGTCGAGTATCATCAAAAACCAAAACAGAAATATCATTTAAATTTATTTCTCATATGGAATTTTATTATATAAAATAATGATTTTACACATTGCTTCCATTCACTCAGCTGTATAAATGAGTACCTGGCTATAAACAGTGGTGGATATTTGTGAACAAAGAGTCTCTGTGCATTAACTGAAACAAGAGAAGTTGAAATGGCCTCCTAAAAGCAATTTAAGAAGTCCAAAGGTCTGGATACCACACTATATAAGAACTTACCTTTGTAGCATATGTCAATTGAGTTTTTTCTAGAAATATTTAACATACATTATTTAGATTAAATTTAGAGACCCAGTTTATGCAGAAGTATTAAACACATGCTATTTCTCAAAAACCTCCACCACTCCGCAGCGAACGTTCTCGTTTTATGACAGTGAGTGCCGGGAAATACTGAATGTTGAATGATCCCTGGAAAAGGTGGAACAAAATATCCTGACCAATGGAGTGAGACATGATTTACAGCCCCGGACCACACACTGCAGTGTTAGCACAGCACATGGCCATTCATTCTGAAGCCCTTGCATGTATAATGGGGTGTCAACATCTCCATTTCTGATAGCCAAAAGGCCAACCAAGCTTGTGCACCGGGGACAACTTTATCAGATATCACATAATTTACTCATGCAAATTACCCTTGTGGTTTCATGATGCTTTATCCACTGCCAGTGTGTGCTGTCGATGACAGCAAAGAGTCAGACACTGCCATCTGGTATCTGTGGTAGATGGACTGGGCAATATCAAGAAAACTTTAGTGTAGTAAGGCCAGGGGTGCATAGCACTACGTACACTTTAACTGCGTATGGTGTCATGTTGACATTGGTAAAACACTGACACAATGCAATCTATTGTCATTGGTAACACCTTGACATTAGTAACATCCACCAGCATTTTCTCCAATGAATTTGTGTTAGAAGATTACTTAGGGTGTAGCTGTTGTAAGAATATACTAAAGCTGGTAAGGAATCGACTAAATGGGACTGGACACGTGGAGAGAATGGGAGTAGAACAGTTGGCAAAGAAAGCAGGTGACTGCGGAGGGGAGGGGAAAAGGAGGCAAGGAAGACCTAGACTGCAACTGGAGGATTGTGTACATAGAAATTTGGAGGGATTGGGTATGGAGTGGAAAACATGAGCAAAAGCTGGAGGGAAGTGGAGATGGTTGGTGGAGACAATTGTGCAAGGTCAGAGAGAGGAAAGAAAGAGATATTAGATGTCAAGGATCAGTATCAGAGCCAACTTTACCCCTGACAGACAGGAACAAAAAAACTCTCCTCTTTGTCCATAGTGAGGTTGGCCTCAGTAGTGGTCCTAGATTATAGTCTTTCTTAATTTAAAATAGGGTGGTAATAGTGAAATAGTACAAATGTTTACCGGGTACTGCTGTGAATATTTGTGGTGAGTAACCATTTTTTAGTATTATCATCACCTATTAGGTAAATTACTATTATGGGAAACCATGTTCACCATTCAATTTATATCTAGCAACACTGATCATGTCCACCCTATGTCTGATAATTAGATTGTGTTAGTAATGGCAACATTCCTAAACTTCTGGTGGCCTTGGTGAAAATGCAGACAATAAGTTTCTTGAATGCTGTTAAAGCAGAAGAATTTTATAGTGCAAATAACAATATTAATGATAATGCACTAGGTTTGTTAAATGCTTTTTAAATTCATTGCATAACTGATCCTGATAAGTGCACATGCAAATGTTGTAAAGAAACCACGTGATGTTATCCACTCACTGACAGGACCTAGTAACAAAGGTAATAGATTAGAAAGTACTGAAAAGTACCCAAGTTGGTTATAAAAATTAATGTTTACAGCCTGTTTTATTTCATCAGACAGCCTACAGATAGCAGGAGTGAAGGCACTGATAAGTTGCTTTCCTTCTGTTAAATGCAAAGACATGGACTTGGCAATAGGCAAGTAAATTATTTATCCATTCTTCATAATGGTCCGTGCTTAATAGGAACTGCTTATATGTGCTGGAGATGAACAGTTACTGTACTACTGTACCCTTTGAAACCCTAGGGTTTGGAGGGACCAGTGTGAGGGATAGCCTTGTGGGCTGCTCAGTGGTGACAGGCAGACAGTTCTTATCAGATAACATCAGCCACTAAGATAACACTTCCGAGATAAGTGTCGGAATTTCCATAGTAAGCAAGCATAGTTCACACCTGAAACCAGCAACAAGGGGACATGTTAAGAAAACTGTTAGTCTAGATGCTCAAGGGAATGTGCCAGTAAATTATCAAGGCCAGTGCAGTGTGATTTACCATTGGGTGTACCCCAAGAGTGATTTTCTTTCTGGTGTCAAAAACATCTGTATGACAAAATGATGCCTGTTTCCCAAAACATGCACATTGTAATGTGAAAAAACATTTTAATTATAAATACTTTAAACGTTCCAGTATATTTTTTGTTTTTCGGACAAAATCTGTGCATCCATTCTCCTTGGCATTTGTGCAATGGGAAGTCAAAAAACCCTCACACGGTAAATTAAATGTGTAACCTGTCAGGGTCTCACTAACTCTAACAGTATCACACAAATCTCAGTTTAATGGAGCTCAGCTGTTATAGGAATCACCACATGAAGCATGACAGTTCAACATACTGCCCCATGATTTACCCTCCTGAAACATCCTTCTTTGGGGTGAGAGAGGAAACCTTGTGAAAGTGATATTACCTTCTTCCTGGCACCCCATGAAACCTGGGATGAGTGTCCCGCTGAGCTGGGACATGGGATCAGCCCTCTATATTGCTGCAATATGTGTTAAATGGCCTAGGGATTATTGGTAGCAGACAGGGCATATCCTGCAGTTTACCAGAGCGGTGATATAACAGTGAAATAACTGACCTAACTAGAAGGTGGGTTACAGCATGTACCACTACGTTTTTGTCACAAGAAAATAAAACATTATCGGTGATGTCGGATACATAGTAATACTGGAAATATGCACTACCAAAACAAATTGGTAACAACATAATTATAGATGGCAGGCAGGCATCTAACATTGCTATGTATATAGATATGGTTGCTTAGATTTGTTTAATGTGTTTGATAAATCTATGTCAGTCCATCCTGACAGAGTGAGTGTGTTATTTACTGAGCAGCCTGGCCTTAGAGATGGGGAAAACAACAATTATCTGACCCATGAGTATCAAAAACATAAACGGCATTTTAAAATACCTGAACTTTGGGCCACTTCCTGTGGTTGTACTTGTAGTACACCATCAGTTCTTACAACACCAAATTCAACATTAAACTTATCTACCAATATAAAGCCTTTCGTTACACATTAGAGAATTAGAGGGCAATAAAAAGGTTGTAATAAGCACTACAACTTGTAATAGTAAAAAAGGTGAAACCTTGTAAATCGACCAAATCCATCAAAACAAGTCAAATCTTCACTGCTACCAGACATGATCTTCTGGCCTTTTTCCTGTGTCCAATTATCTAATCTTTTGTCGGCTGTCACAACAGACAACTGGATCATACACATTGCTAGAAGACTAGGATCTCAGGTAATTAAATAACACAGCATAAATGACTGCAGCTATGCCAGGTTATCTTGCCCTGGCTAAGGGAGTTGTTGTAAGGCCATTGCAGGAGGGGATCCAGGCCAGAAGGCTATCAGACACCCCCCCTGATCCTGCCCACTCCCTCCATAACTGATACCCCCAGAGGGCGTCCAGTGAACCAGTGGTGCCATTCACCCATGGACCCTGTTGTTCCTGTAAGTGTCCATGGGAATAACCACAACCAGATGGCATGGAGACAGAGGTACAGAGCACAGTGCACTACTACATGTAAAGATTTTGTAAGACGGAGCTTATCCTTCTAGATACATCTATGCTTGTCTAGAGGGCCTTTCTCCTACCTGAGAGAAATAAGTTATCTAAATGGAGCTACTGTAAACAAGTGGTTTATTGTTCCATAGTAATAACATAAAAACCATCATTAAAAATTTGAATGAATTCACATCCCGGTTTCTTTGGATCAGAGATGTGGTGATAACATCACAAAACGTAATCAATTATGATTACTGTACGAGTACGATTATGATTACTTTTACATGCAATCACGATTATGCTAAATGACTTACCCATCGGCTGTGTATTATTTACAGCTTCCTGGTTGTTATCAGATTTAGGATAACTTTAAACATACAATCAGACAAATCAGATTTTTTTTTATAGAATTTACCCAAGTATACATATATTTATATATCTCTGCTTGCACTGATGTTAGGACCTGGACACTTTAATGCACAACAAATTGTTATCATGATTACGATTACTTTGGCAATGTAACAAGGTACATGATGGAGATTACTTTGCCTTTGTGACTAATTTGGGTATGAGTACGATTACTCAATCTTTACTTCGAACATGGTAATAAATCACCCCTCAAGAAATTTTATATTCTTTCTGACCCAGTCTTCAACTGACAATGTCATCCCTGATCATGTGACACAACCATAGCAGTGTCAGTGGACCAAGAAAGACTGAATGCGTCGGTCTAAATAAAAAATTATTAGGAAAGAACATCAAAAAGTTTTTGTGAGGTAATTCATAACTATTGTGTCAAATTTGAAGCATTTGAAAGTTCCCTGAATGTTCTAAGAACTGCAAATCTGTTTGAATTGGTTTCAATAGATGACTGCAAGTCCTCAAGAAACTTACAAATTTAATTGATAAATCAAAAGGAACACACGGAAACAAATATAAACAGAAAGAGAAATGCACACACTCACACATTATAACAAATTAATTTCCACTGAGCAGTTCACATTTGCCACATCCAGAAACACCATATGTCATGTCAGGTGACACAAGTAATTTACCCTACATGTTCACATGCTGCAGCACTGATACAGTCCCTAGGGCACCTGTCAATGTGAGACATCTCACTGTCACTTGTCAACCCATCTCTTGTCCCACTGTCACACATCCTAACTCCCGTTTCCAGACCCTGCTGTGTACCTCTGACTCCCTCCTTACATCCCATATTAACATTTCTTGGTTCAATTCCCTCCCCATATGCACCACACAGGCTGGGGGACAGCTGGAACACATGTCCGCATGGCAGGTGTTTTGAATCTTTTATCCTGATTCCCTGTACCAATATAATAAATATCATAATGGAATTAGACATGCATGGCCTACACCAGAGCCCTTAGAAATATATATCTTTTATAAAGTAAAAGTACAAGTCACTATGAAAAACGCTACTTAAGGGAAAGGACTTTTTTTAAATGTACTTGAATTACAAGTAAAAAGTAAACAAATGTACTTGAAGTAAGCTTAAAAGTACTTTTCTAAAATTTCTTTCTCATTTATAAAATGGCTGACAAAGCCACCCATTGCAAATAAAACATTCACAATATAATTTAATGTGTAAACCAAACAAATGCATTACTTAAAAATTAGCACAAATTTTAAATACAAAGTATACATTTGTATTTTTTTACAAATAAAAGTACTTCCAAAATAATGTAATGAAGTAAATGGACTTTGTTACATGCTGGCTATGGCCTGCACACATATCTACATATAACTTATCCATTAAGTTTCCCTCCAGGTATCAGATCAGGGGATCTTGATGCACCTGTGTAACATGTACTAAATTATAGGTTTTGGTATCTCTAGTCTATGTACACGTCTGAGGGATCTTGATATATTAAACAACAGGACCTGCATCAGTATTTATATACCATTAAGTGCTACAGTTAGTGCACTAGCATATCATGAGATTCCTGCCTCTCATTGCACACTCCCTAGGCTAAAGTTATTAGCTAAGACAACTTCTTTTTTATATTCCTGTACCATTTAACTCTGGCGTATGTGTAGTAGTAGCAGCAAGTTCTTATCCCGGGGAAGCTCCCCCATACATGGACGGTGGATTCACAAGGACATTATATCCATGGTCCGTGGATGTAATTAAATAATCATGATGGTAAATTCCGACTGGTTGCGACAATGAATCTGGATTTAAACACTGTATACAACAATGCTCAAAACCATGCATGAAGACAATTCACCTGTGGATTTTCCATTGACCAGGTGTTTTGGACAAGCAAATGAACAAACGTATATATGCAATAAGTGATTGAAATAAGCCAGAATATTTACTTACGAGTAAGTTTTGAAATCTACTTCATCAAATATGTTCCGTGAGTGGAAGCAAGTTGTACGTCTGCCAAACTGAACGATTTACGATTTTGTGAAATACAGCCTCGATCAACAATGGCTGATGTGGAGTCGCGTATGACAGACCTAGGTTGGTGCGCTCAACGGATGACCCTGTTAACACAGGCACTAAACTCGGTCGAACGCTGACGTACAACACACTGGCGGCAGAACGACAAGACGCCAACACACAATGTTGCACGCATCACTATTTACTGTAAATTTTCACTTGTCCAACAGATAGCCATGTAGAGTAATTTTACTTGGTCCGGGCCAAAAACCACTTGTACTGGACAAATGGACAAGTGCTATTTCGAAGGCTGCTGCAACATGCAGAGATCTTCCACTGTAATCTCAGGTGGCAGGCAGGATTCCACAGAGGGCAATACAATTGTGACTCATGGGTGGTCTCCTTTTGATGCTTGTCAGTGTGGACGATTACTGCAGCTGCAGTAGCTGATGTAGCTGCAGTAGCTGATGTAGCTGATGCTGCTGCATCTGATTTTTTATTTGACCAAAGTGCTTCTTCGTCTAGTACACACTGCATTACGTGGAAAAGTCGAGAGTCGTTTTAGAATAATGTAGGCCTAAGTGTAATAGTACATGTGCTTACTGGGATCACTGACTGCTTTATGTCTGAATTAGCTTGTCAATGAAGTTAACATCACTCATATATATATATATATATGTCCATTGCCTTGTGTTGTGCATGTGTTTGCAAATTAGTATATTTTATTTGAATACATGTTGTATATGTTGTACTTTATTTTTATATCTTCCCATGTTATATTCACTATATTGGATCCTGCATGTCATCATGACCACAGATTAAGAACATTTAGAAATTATACTGATGTTGGTTAAAAGGACTTAGAAACAAGAAAGAAGACTGCGTATGGTGAGACCAACAAAATCTGTTGCTTCATTGCTACAACTGGCTGTTTGTCTTTTGTGGTTGGGGAAGAGATGACCAAAATCATAGAAGTTGCGCTTGACTGATTAGGGTACCACCCAGGGATCACAAACACTGCCACAGGGGCTGGGGCATTTACCCCACAACAAGTAGGCTGTATAGTAAAGTTGGTGTATTTTTTCAAGAGCCATGTTTTTCCGGTCTCCCAGGGTGGGGGATTGGTGTCAGTTGCTGCATATTCCAGTATGGCAAGCATTGTCACTGACTTGAATGTAGGCAAATACTGTTCATGTACAGTTACATTAATTCTTATATTAATCTTGTTGAAGTAATACTTCTGGTATAATTTAGGATTAAAGGTCCGGAGAATGCATATGTGTTAAGTAATAAGTTCAATGATCTGTTGAACTAGTTGGAAGAACTAAGTTCAATCATTTATTGTTTGGAAACCTAAGTTCAAACACACATAGTGGACTAGTTGGAAGAATTAAGTTCAATCATTTACTGCTCTATTTAGAAGATGTAAGTTCAATGATATGCTGCACATATTGGAAGAACTAAGTTCAATAATATACTGCACTACTTGGAAGAGGTAAGTTCAATAATAAACTACACTTATTGGAAAAACTAAGTTCAATCATGTACTGGACTAGTTGGAAGAAATTTAAGTTCAATCATGTGCTGCACTAGTTGTAAGAACTAAGTTCAATTGTGTACTACATTAGTTGGATGAGCTAAGTTCAATCATGTAATGTGTATAATACATATTAGATGGATGACCTAAGTTCAATCATGTTCTGCACTAGTTGGGGGACTCAAGTTCAACTATGTACTGCACTATTTGAAGAACTAAATTCAACCGTGTACTGCACTAGTTGGAAGGGAAGAACTAAGTTCAGTTATGTATTCCACCAACATTCACCTTACATGTTAATCAATGCCTAGTTGTGGTTGAGATGAACCCTTCGGCAAGTTTTTCCTCTAGTTTTTGGTTCGCCTCACACACCAAAGCGTAAATAACCTTTGTATTGTACTTTCCTGGGTAACAAATTAGTGGAAATGTCTCCCAATCTTCTCAATCATGTTGGTTACTGTTCTACACTTGGAACAAATGCACACGTAGGGTAAACAGGTAGCCAGTTGGTGTGTTCGAGGCACGTGGCGGAGTAGCTGCAATGCTGGGGTATGCAGGTACACAGGAACAAGGCTTCTCATCAGTACTGTCTGCCGCAGCCCCCGCCACCTGAACTTTGGCATTCTGTACTTTTGCATCTCGTGCCGGCTGGTGCAGTCTAGGTGTCTGATGAGAACTGGTGGTTGTTTAAAATATACTTGCTGAACATTACAGTTGTTTTGAAGCTTCCAAGGTAATTGTTTCACCTCCCATTCCTTCAGTTCACTCAGCTGTGTCAATGAGTACATGGCTAGAGACAACAGTGGATATAACTAAGCGAATTGTCTTCACACAGTTATTGCTGTGTGGCTGAATACTTCCTAGGGAAGCTAAAATGGTGTTCGATTGAACAGGTCTGCCAGAGGGGGAAGGGTAAAGCGCTTTGAGCAGTCCTGAGGACTGTAGGAGGCCTATATGATGCTACATAATAAGTTACCTAAAATTACTTTTAAGTGTGGTGCTTCAACAGAACACTCTACTGTCAGTTGAGAGAAGTTCACAGAACCAGAATTTCATTCAAGATTCAATTTATTTGACCTTGTCCACATACACATTACATGCATTAATACATTGGTAATATCAACGACATGTAAGGTCGGGGTGACTCCCGTTAAGACATATTGTCGCTAGCACGGGAGCCACCCCACAAATGTAAACAATAACAACATGTACACAGTATGACCAGATTAGTAAATTATAATCATTGCTTTAAGAATTACAAATATAGGAATTATGAATAAAACAGCATGATTCATAATTTAGAATAATGTAATTTTTGATGTAACTTGAGAAACCATGTAGACTGTGTGTATAAATTTTCTGATAATGTCTGGTGTATTAATAACTGTCTCAACTACGTGATATCTAACGCATTTTTTGGCAACTTCATGTTTGATTCTAGACATATACAGATAATTTTGTTTACGAGTGTTGTGTTCATGTCATAGTTGTGTGTGCAAGGAATAACTTTGAAATATTCAGGTAATTGATTGTTAATTAATTTGTAGTAGAATTTTAGTTGCTGGAGTCTATAAATGTCATCCAACTTAATTAATTAAACAGTTGATTAATTAGAGACTTAAGTAATTTAAGTGTTTTATAAATAGGACTTGTGTGACACCTGCTGTTTCCAATCTTGTGCAATTGCACTAGAACATCTCAGTTTGCCGTGTCTTTTTTAGAAGAGACAAACATTCAAATAGTTTAGTAAAACAAGGTTACACCAATTATATTGCCTATAACTGAGGCAGGTGGGACTAACTGTACGTTCCTGGAATTGCTCTTTGGTGTTCATACAATCAAGATCAGTGAAGACTACAAATTAGTGGGATGACAACAACTTATTCAGCGAACTTCCCTATACATTTGTGCTGGCAATACACCAGGGGTAGTCTAATTCTATTATCACCCCTGGTTAGAGAGGATAATTGCAGATAAAGATCAGACAAGACTGCCTGACTGACAGTAATGGTGGCATTGTCTACAGGTGTGTAACATCAGCACTGACTTGGAGCAAGGTCTGGTCAATGCCCCAGGAACAGAGACTTGTTGATCTGTTGTTGCTCTGGCCAAGAAACCTCGCCCTGGATTCCAGGGATTCTTCCAGACACTTCCCTGTGACTTTGTGAAGAAAGTGGCCATTTATAAGGTCAGAGATCATGAACAATTTGCTGGTTTCTTAGGCTTATCTGTGCTGATGATGTGTGGAAAGCCAGCAAGGGAGGAGTTGTCATGCAGACAGATGTCCACAGAATTGATGGTGGGGATGTCACAGTGTTATCTTGCAAAGTCCTTCAAGCAGGTTCAATGTCTGATTTCTACAGCTACTGCTTGGGCAAATATTAATGACATCTAGGCAATTCAGTCTGATTCTAAAAGATGAAACAACTGGATTTCACAAAAATGAGATGCAAAACTTTTGTTAAACTACGGTTCCACAACAATATAAGAAGTTTTATGATTTAACTCTCTGATTAAGTTGAAACCTAAATCTTTCAGAATCTACCAGAAAACTGGAAGTTGCTTAGAACTGTGGTTCCCAAATTCCTTCAGCTATGGAAATTTGTTTTGCCTTCTGGCATTGTGTTTCGCCTGCAACGTGCCATTTAAAACTAATTTTACATGTTTGCAGAGGACTCTCTGGAACTACATGGTGGCCCGAAGGGGTTCCTGGCCCTCACATTTTGGCACTCCTTGCTTTTCTAGTACTGGTATATTTTCTAGACATTTTATACATCTACTATCAGAAGATGCACATGAAACAAGCCTTGCATCCTTCATGGGTAAATTATGCTTATAAATGTGCAAATTGTAAGGTGCATGTTTCTACATGAAAAGGTCATAGTAATTGCTTCATATACCTTAAGTGTACTACTGGTACTATTTTTTTCTGATCTAAGCATATATATGTGACCATAATCTGTGCCCAGTGGAAATAACCATTACATAAATACACAGACCACAGGGTGCATAATTATTCTGCATGGTAGGGATAAGACAGAATTAGCATCACTTATAAGAGTACAGTCTGGAAAATGGGTTATTTTTATAATCATACTGCAGATTTGTTCCTCTGTAAGTAAATTATCCTTTGACGGTTAGATCAAATAATCAAAAAGCCAGTCATTTTGTTAAACATGGCCAATTACTCTTCCAAAATCCAAAAAGTTTCAGTTTAACTATTATATACATTAGTAGCCAGATTATGTATTCTGTGTCATAATCTGTACTTTATAAAACAGGTTAATAAACTATTTAATTGCACAGTAAGTTTGTTATGTGCTTCTTCATTAAAATAGTATAATATATACTCAATACACATGTAACTACCAGTAATGCCTTCATTTAGGCCATTTTGACAAGATAGTGTCACCTCTTTCCAAAGTCAAACAAAACTGCAGGATCAAGTTTGCATAAGGTGGTAACATGGCGATTTACAGGAAAGGTTATGGCAGTGGAATCAGTCGGTGGTTACTGTTTAGTATCCAGATCAACACTATCCTCAGGCCAACATGAAACATGAACACTTGTAAAGAATGGCTCAGGGAGATAAAAGGGCTATTTTAATACTACTAGCATGCATATTTGACATTAAAAAAAAACAATTTAGAAACCTGGAACCCAACCTCACACATCTGATGAAATCTGAGTTCACATACAGGTCTTAACAACAATGTCTGATAGTTCAAACAAAGTATTTTGATATTTTTAAAAACATTTAAAGCATTTTGGTGATTTTTTATTTTCAACATGAAGTGTTCAAGAGACAGTAGCCTTAGGAAATCTAGACACCTATAAAGATGAAACATATTCAAGAAAGTTCAAGTAATCATGCAGACATTCCCAAGAATTAAATCGAAGTAATAGTTATAATAACAGAAACCAATGCCAAAGAACAAAGCGTCAATTGGCGTTCTTTGGTGTCGGCCTTATGTGTGAACCCACTCGAAGAGGATTAAGTAAGTAATAGTTGTAATAGTAACATAACATTTGTAAGAGACCTCCATGCATGTTAAATAAAAGATGTGCTGACATGTAAAAAATGCTAGTCGTAACACAATTATAACATTTATAAGAGACCTCCATGCATGTTAAATAAAGGTTATATATTCGCACATTGTTCAAGAAGCTATTAAATTAATTAATAAAACACTTACGTAAAATATGTAAGAGACCTCCACACTTTGGAAATCAGAGTTATATTCTCTGATTTCACTAGCACTTTGTACAAGATGCTATTCATCAAAACAGTTATGTAAAATGCACTCTCAGCAGCTGTGGGATTATACTCCTCTGGCATTTGTCAGCCTGAAGCAGCAAACAATAAACAGACTAGCATTGAACACTGTCCATCTGCACATTATACATCAGCCATAATCACTGCATGTTGTCTCAGAGCCTGCATCCATGACTTATCTCACACCATGCGGCAATCGAACGCTTTAAGAACTCTTTTATAACTTATGGACTGTATCACTGGCAGTAACCGGACATTTTTTATTTCCTACGAATTACTCGCGATTGACAGTGAATCTTGTTTTAGTTATTTATTCTATTTACAGATGTATATGCAAATTAAACTTTTTCATTAGTTATAATTTAACTTATTTAGGTTGTATAATATTAGTGTTTTTATTAATCTACTTTATTTAAATGTTTGATAATTTTTTTAATATACCTAATGTACTTTTCAGCCTCTATGGCTGCAAAAGAAAAAAATCAACTTATTATTATTATTAGGGCAGTTGTACCTGGTAAACCAGGAGCTCTTACATTTGCTCTTCTTCTTCCTCCTTACACCTATCTCAGGATGCATGTCCTATCACATACTACAACAGTTGAAAAATGTGTTACAAATTGCAAAGTCCACAATCTAGACCTCACACTTGACAACCAAAAAAAGTATTACAATTACAAAACAGATGACTCTGATTAAGATTACAGTGGTACCAGATTAGAGTTACTGAGTAGTTCTGAGAATTTAATTAAGAAGAAAATTAAGATATATCTAAGTAATCTATAGTATGATTACTGCAGTTATGAAAGCAACATTTATTATGCTTGATAAACTTGTGGACAAAATAAATTGCTTGCGAAATGTTTGCAATATATACGAGACACTAGAAATATACTGGTAGTACGAATTTATGTCTATGCTACTGGTTACCTGTCCATCGAATTTATGTCTATGCTACTGGTTACCTGTCCATCGAATTTATGTCTATGCTACTGGTTACCTGTCCATCGAATTTATGTCTATGCTACTGGTTACCTGTCCATCGAATTTATGTCTATGCTACTGGTTACCTGTCCATCGAATTTATGTCTATGTTACCTGTCCATCGAATTTATGTCTATGCTACTGGTTACCTGTCCATCGAATTTATGTCTATGCTACTGGTTACCTGTCCATCGAATTTATGTCTATGCTACTGGTTACCTGTCCATCGAATTTATGTCTATGCTACTGGTTACCTGTCCATCGAATTTATGTCTATGCTACTGGTTACCTGTCCATCGAATTTGTACTGGAACATTTAGTCAAGTGGCCTTTTTAAGCAAATATATTCTTGTAACTAGAATCAAACATTATATTTATAAAAGTATTCTTGGTTGATTTCTATGATTACAATGCATGGTTTGTATGTTCCCATTGGTGTCTGGAAGGTATAACAATATGAGTTTTATTATGGCGCTGCATAGTGTTCATACCAAGGATGGTCATGTCATGTCTATGGACCAGGTAGTCCATAACGCCCCTTTCCCAATTCACATGGATACTTTCTTCACCCTGGATAGAATTCCATGTCTCACAAGTTCACCCCTTAGCAACATGGGCTGTACACATCTTACAGCTGAATGAACCGAGGCAATGCAGACTGAAATAAGTTACCCACGCATCTAATCTTAGCAAGTGGGTTTCAAATGCAGGAGTCACACAAGAGGCCTGTGCTTTACACCTGCCCTACTGTGTCTCTGGAGGTGGGATAAAGGTAGACAACAACTTTAGGCAGGTACCTTGCAAAGACAACAATGAGCTGATAAGATGCAACACAACATTATGAAGGAACTAGATAACACAGACAAAAACTGATCAAATGAAGAAAATATTCAGAGTGCCAGGGGTAGTATTTATAAAAGAAAGATAATTAATAATGATGAAGGCATTCTGATGTAAACAAATAAAATAAACAGTTCTTCAAGTTTACTTAATGATACGCCAAAATAATTATCTCTACAGGGTGTATTACAATTCCATCATTCCTTGGCTTCTTTTCCAAGTTCACTGGTGGCTTTGTAATTATTATTATTGTATGCAGGTAAGTCTTCAAATGGCTGCGTAATATTTTAAAAAGTGTTTACAAAAAATAATGTACTCAATATGGGGAGAGCATAATTACAACTTGTTATGGTATGCAATGACTTTGTGTCTCTACTGAGTATGTTGAAATTTCAGTTACTGCATCAATTATAAAACTGCAGATAATTTTGTAGCTGTCGCCAATTTCCTTTCAAGTGCATCTTAACACCTAGACATCCTTCCTTAAAGTATCACTATCAGTAGAGCTCTGTGATTTATTGCCCTGGGCCTGTCACCTTTTATTCACACATGTCAATGTGCATTGGACAGCATGGTGCACATGTTTGCTTCATTTTAAATTGTACAATCCTATGTACAGATGTTCATGTTCCTGACTGAGATAACCATGTAAAATAGTTTGGAACACTACCAAAAGCACCTGCAGGGAAATCACTGCCTGGGCAGAATCAGTTACCAACATGAGTTAATCAAAAATAATCAATAACAAAAATTATTTTTGTTTGTTCAACTTGCAAGACATCTGCTGATAAGGATGGACTGAAAGATCCTAAAAACTATTCCAGCTTGCTACACTTCGTTCCTCTCATGTTACTGTCCATCAATGTACAATAAGCAATGTTATCTTCTGACAACTATTGCCACAGGACATAAGGGTTCTGGTTAATCTTCCCCTATTTTAGCCACCCCCACCCCACATGCACAAGCCATTCCATAAAGATGTCATGATGCTAACCAGAACTACAAAAACAATTTGCAGATTCCAAAGTTACTAATAACAGGTTTAGAATCTAAGATAGGCATCTGGTGGCTGATAGATTATACAGCTCTTCTTGTGTGACTGTGGTGATAAAATGCATCCACATTCCATTTAGAGTCACTGTTATGAGAAGACACCAGGGAGGTTGAAAAACTACACCATCTAGAACAAACTGTTTAGATTTTTGTAATGTACATTATTCAGGAATAACTACTTCACTTGCTCCAACATTCTTGCTATAAATAGTTGCTTTTATTATTTGCATCTCTTGAAAAAACGACATTATATAATAACTGTGTAATAAAAAGTATTAATTTATCTTTATTAGATGTTTTTGTTTGCAGATTAATGAAGCTTTCCTCGGGCCAGGTGTGGAGGTGGTTCCATCAGTATATGGTCACTAACAAGGGGGACATGGAGATACAACCACTGGTTAAAAAAATGTATTGTTTAAAACATAAATTAAAAGGTATTTTCTTACAATATAGGGATTCAAATATAGTATGAATGATATTTGTTATGAAAACGAAACAATTACAACACAATGCTGAATCACATTTGACAAAGCTCAAAATGGTTACAATGTTAGGGGGTGAACTGTACAGGGACAAGATTAAATCAATTGGGATATTATATATCTCTGAGCTACTTCTTACAGAAGAATCAGTTATTTTCTATTAAAATAACAAACTGAAATGATAAAAACTCTACTCTTTCTAAAAAAATAATATAAAATTTAACAATTTAATGCAAACAATTGTGTTTTTCTCTCCAACATCCATGATGTATGGAACATTAAAGGATAAGACGAGGGTTGGAAGAAACAACATTCTTGATGGAGGCAGTAGGGTCACTATCACTTAGGGATCTGTGACCATAGATAACCTTTGACTGAACAGAGACAAAGCCTGGCACCCAGAGAAATTTGAACAAGGTTACTGGTTTCTGACCACAGATAACAGTTTGATCTAACAGCTGATACTACATCTACAAGAACCAAGTTGTAAGACAGGATCCCATACAGTATACACTAAAGCATCATTATTTGATAATTGCTTATTCTCACAGTACCAATTACCTGTCACAATGTTATCCATTTCAAAATCTAACACATAAGGCCCACTAGAAATAGAAGGCGAGAAAAGACAAGGCTGCCAGAAGAACCACTGGATGGATAACATGGTGGAATGGACCAGTCTAATTACATAATCTGCATACACCAGCCAATTTTCGACACACATCAACCGACTAGTCGGCGTGAAAACCGTCGGCCGACAGCAGTCGGTTGGTGTGTGCCGAATTTAAGCCGATGGTCAGCCTTATAGCACCGACTAACGCCGATTTGAATGCCAGTCAGAGTTAAATAAGGAGGTATCCGGTGACAAGTCGGTGCATATCCGATTACGAGTCGGCTGGTGTGTGCAGGTTTTTTGTCATAATACGACGGTCGGTGGTGACTTGGTCAATAAGAAATCATAGCGCGATCATGTGATAGGCCTTGATATAAGGCTAAACCTGGCATCTTTTTTGAGTTTTCAAGCCAATCCGGGCCACAAGTTTTCATTTTTTACTTTCATATTTTATTGACCTGGCGGGTAACCAACATTTCAGAAAGGGGTAGATTATTTTTTATCCTACTGCCATTGACCATCATCTTTTTTATCGCTTGCTCTTAAAACAGGCGCCACAAATAAACCTAATTTCCATCTGGCTTTGTTTCCCGCTTCCAATAGGAATCGCCATTTTGTCTTGTGAAAAACACGACCTCAGGTGGCGCCGCTACCAGGCGCTTATATATTAAGCCTTAAAAATCCGCAAAGTGGAGCTAGCAGTGGAAAACGTTTTTTAGGAATTCGTTCAGTGCGACTGATTACACTTCAACATAACTGTTAACTGAAACTGCTAAATATAACGTTCTGCGTACTGATATAAAACATAGCTCGATGTTATGTGTTTCTTTGCTGGAGGATATGCTAAATTCTCAAGCCATATCGTCGTGAAGGCTGACGGCGAAGTTCCGACTTACTATGTAACAAGTTTTGTTTTTCTGATAGCCGTTTTGGCTTACTTTTTACAAATGTTTCATGTGTTTATTGTAGGCGTATCGAAACACATTGTTAAATCCGTAGTAAACACAGGTATTTATAGTGGATTTGTTTTCCCCAAGGATCACGCCGAGCATGGACGATCGCACAAATCAGTGTTAGTTGGCAGAACTAATTGGCGTTTAGTGCCGACTGCTTTTTGCTTGTTGGGGTTAGTCAGCTAGTGTGTGCCTAGCATTAGGTTACTGGCAGTGCTACAAACTGCAGAAGACAGCATGGTGTGCAAGAACAGTGAACCTTGCACCCCTAAGACTGTCCTTGTCATGAAGTGAAGAACCATGTAATTATATTATTAATCATCCATGTCACAAGCAATGGATTAAATTACTCTTATCCCAAGTAATCCACAATGAAATAATTTCCAAGCGGAAGTAATAATTGATGCACACGGATCTGTCACAAAATGAAACTGAAACACATGTGTCCATCAAATAGAGCTGGAGCAAAATCTCAGAATATATTATTTTTTATATGCATATAAGTGTTAAATCTAATTTACACAATGAGCAAAGTCTAACTAACAACTTTGTGCATCATTCATCTAAAACACATGCAGCAGCAGTTTACTGTCACTGTATGAAAGTTTTCCCAGCCAAGGAAGTTACGTAGGTTGAATGTCTGGAACATCAGTCACTGAACCTGCTACAACTACAAGCTAATCACATCCTCAGCACTGGAAATGCAAACTGTTTTTACAGGAATGATCTCTTTCCCCACATACCTGTTTACACTCCTACACAGAATGTCTCAGAAGCTGTTCTCAATACATTCAGTTAACACATGATCTATTTTTGAAACTATGTCAAGAATTCATAAATCATAAGACAGTGTACCAACTTTGGGAATTTTTATAAATGGGGCATACATTTTTTTTTTAAATGTAACTTATTCTATCAATCAATCAGTTTATTTGTCTCAAAACAATTTATAGAACAAATAAAACAAGTTATGTGCACAATGCATAAAGGCATGTGGGCACTTGTGTAGAATCCGGACCCACCTCGATTTCACTGATATAACTTGAGTTTTGCCTAACTTTGATACATCAGAACGTTAGTTCCATCATTCAAAATCATCCCAGGCATATTTATATTACGAAAATATTGTGTCTTAGCGCACTTTTTGAAACCCAAATAGTGACACGGTTTGCACTAGTCTGCACCGCTGTGGTCGTGAGTTACCGCATCACACTCATAAAATTAGCGATATATCGACATATGTTGATGCAAACCGGGGCGTTATTTATGCCTCAAAAGTGGGCTAACATGCAATATTCTTAAACGTAAATATGCCTGGGATAATGTTGAATATTGGAAGTAATGCACTGAGGTATCGAAGTTAGGCAAGTTATAAAGGCAAAATCGAGGTGGGTCCGGATTCTACACAAGTGCCGGCATGTGTAATTAAATACTTTATTAAATTATGTAATAACAAAGATCACTAATTATTTTCATAAAACAAATGATTAGATTTAAACTATTGCTGTAGCATGTTCAGTTATTGCACTTATCAACTTTTACTTCTAAAATTATGTCTGACTCTAATAGTAGTCTAAACTACGGTATCAATAGGCAGTACCACTTTAATTTTTATTAATTCATGCATTGCGATTTGTCAGTTCTCACTGCACGATCACCATATCCTTTGAATTCTATCTAGTTCCGTCACGGTTAACACCCAATTTGATGTCCCTCTAATTACCCCTGTGCAGGCGCTAATGCCGGGTGGAGTGTTGCAGAGTAGACCACAAATTGCTTGAGCTTGATTACCACTACTAGCTCGAGGCCCAAGTCTCGACAGGCGCGAAATCACTGAAGCGGAACTAAGCGAGTAGAGGCTATTACAGCTCTCAGACTCGGTCAAGCTTTATTTAACAAGAAGCATTGGAGAAGGTATATGTAATTCGGTAAGATGATTGCTGAAAAGGACACGCACTCGACTGGCTGAAAATGAAGCAGACGCCGTATTATCAATTATGCGAGTTCGTCAACACAACGAACTGCTCACCTGACGCAAAAAATAGTGTAGGCCTTTGGCTTTGATCCTCTTGTTTTACGCCATTAACTTAAGTGAGTAACGCAAACAACACACTGCAAAATCGTAAACTCACCGTTCACTGCGTCAACTATCGACAAGTCGACTACCAATAATATCGTTATCCACACGACGAGCGTTCCATGCCGGAGCATCCTCACACCTCTTGGCTTGCCACCGAGACTCGGGGCTTCCCTATCGCGCAGCGAACGTCTTCGACATCAACCACCGGGCTACCGGTGAAGAACAAATTTGGCGGCCTGTTGTCTGCCGAGTCATTCGCGCGGCTGCCGCAGTGTCGCCATCTGGTGGTAATTAAAATGTGTTCGCCAGAGGGCTGGTTGGGTTCGCGAATCCGTCACTAGAGGCACTCGCACGTAATGTGCAGCAGCATAGCCATAATAATTTTGTATATGGGGTAAGACCACATTTAAATTTTACATAGGCGGCCATTATAACGTTTCCTTCATTTCCTGCTAAATTTGACAAACAATTTTCTTGAAAATTTCACAGCATATTTAACCTCCATTGACACAGGTGCTATGGAAAACTCGTAAAATTCTTATACCTCAGTTTTCAGAAAAATCCACCCAAACCTGACACCCCTCAATTTCGCCCCAATCTGGTGACGGATTTTGAAATATTGGTGCGTTCTGCAAAATAGCCACTGTGCGAATACGCGAGCGACTAGCGTATGTTTATTGCTATCTCGTGAAAGATCTAATGTAGTAGTACATTTAGTATTCACTGGACTGACATGTGCCATGCCAAAGTGCTCGAACAAAATTCACACATGCCACCAAAACGGTATTTTCAAGGGCACTCTTTCGGTCGGTAATGGCGGACGAATCCTTAATGTGGTCTTACCCCATATATATCAATGGCTCTGATGTGCAGCGGCTAGATACGAGTGTGGCGCCACATAGCGAGTTGGGAATGTGCTCCTTTCTATTGTATTTGCTAAGTGACACCACGTATGCAGACATTTGTGGTTTGGAAAACAAATTTATAGCATCCTCGCAAACCCGAGCGCATTTCTGGCAACCCGTACACACACTTTTTTTAAATTCTGGTAGATTCATCAGCGGTTCAGCATGCTTCCCGTGTCGCGCTGTTTCATCACGCTGTTTCGGATATTGACATCGGAAGACTGCGTGGGTGCTGTTGGAGATTTCTTGCGGAACAGCGGTTCAGCACGTCTCAGCACGTCTCCAGTGGTGTTGCATTGTCTCGGACGACGGAAGACGAATATGGGGGAGGGGTGTTTTCAAATGATTACATCAACTTCCAGAACATAACATTACATGTAATATCAGTCACGTTTGCCCGAAACGAACGGTATAACTGGCTCCGCTTAAATTCAGCGTTTCGCAAGGCGATCTTCCAGGGGGTATTGCGACAGCGTCCGTGTGGCGCGCGAGAATGATCTATGCTACTAATAATAAATAATATTAAGTAACACATTTTATTTGTATAGCGCCAAGTCTCCGGATATGAAAACCTGTTCAAAGGCGCTTAAAATACAACATTGTTATTTTAACACAATCGCTATAGTAAAGTAATTATTTTACATATAAAATGTATAATATAAGAATCTAATAAAACATTTTAATATACATTTGTAAATAAATGTGTGTGTGTGTGTGTGTGTGTGTGTGTGTGTGTGTGTGTGTGTGTGTGTGTGTGTGTGTGTGTGTGTGTGCGATCATTAAAAACACGACTACCAAAACATTGTTACGATGCAGATTTCAATACCAATTATTGTGTTACGTACTAGTACTATGCAGGTAACATTCCCTATTACAAACTTAATTGGCAATGTCGAAACATTGCACGCTGCAATATTTATTCAAAAAGGATTAAAAGAAGTGGGTTTTTTTTTTTTTTTCACAGCACATTTATAACTTACCTCCACCCTAGCGATACAGAGAAACCGAATATTACCGTGTCGACGTTACACGCTGGTAGAATGAGTGTATCAGTGACAGTGTGTGCATTTTCGCTTTTACTAGTCTGTTTGCTAACGTGCCGTCATCCTGCCGCCTGCCGTCGCAAATAGAATACTTTCGTTTAATTAAACAGCATCATAGCAACTACTAACACACCTCGGTGTCGTAATCTTTCTGGATTACATTACGTTCGTTTCTGTGTTCTCTTCCGTTTTCCCCTCTGCGACCTCGTCTGGGTAATACTGTTCTTTTTTCCCTGTGCGTCCTCGTCTGGGTGCATACTGTTCCGTCTACAACAAACTACTAAATACAAAACGCAAGATACGAAATGCAAATTACGAACCTATGGCGATCAACAGGAGCCGCGATTGATTTCACGATGAACGATGTCGTTGATAGAACGCCGACTGACTGCTTGTCACTTGTGGGTGTGTCGCAGAGTTGTCTTGAGACAGATCGTTGGAGCCAGAAGTACAGCCCCAGTGTAGCCAACACGATTGAGTGAGTAAGGGAGTGATCATGGCTGTTGCGCCCAGGCTTCCCGCCACAACGAACTGTATTCACGTCCTCATCATTCCGTCTGCCCTCGTGCCGTCATCCTGCCGCCTGTCATCGCACTCCTTAGCGTTGTAGCTTACAAGATATGATCAAAGGTAATGAATTACATAGACGCTAGCCAAACTACTGAATATAATTCCTAAGTCAGAGACAACTGTCAACACATTGTTAACCTATGATTGTCTAAAAAAACTTCGTATTCGAAAACCTTGAGAACATATCCGACCCACAGACATGCTCAGTTGATGCAAGAATCATGGACGCGATAACGGCGATCACTCAACTCACTCTATCGTGCTGGCTACATTGTGGTCGAACTCTGTAGCTTCCAACGATCTGTCTCGAGGCGCCTCTGTGACGAAATACAACAACAATATAGAATCCTACCACACCCAACTAGCCTTACTGGTCGTGCATCATGCGTGATAACCCACGAGTGTGCTAATTATTTACCATGTACCGAGAAACTGGTTGTTGGGCGATCAGTCCTAAAAGTCTAACGTAATATAACTACAACAAAGCATACTAGGATTGGAGATTACAACGTCTGAAACACCTTCGTGGTGGTAAATAGGACTTATGGATTATCTCGTGTCCGTTGTTGTTACTGCAGCTTTATTTTTGCGGTGATCCTTGTCGTCGGAACGACTGAAAAGAAACAAATAAAAACTGTAGTCCACTATTACACTGTAAGCGATCAAACAACACATATACCTGGTGGGCGGTATTCCTTCAGATCATGTCAGACGTCGGCATCTGTGTAACCATCTATAATGCTACCCTATGTGCTGAAAGGCAAAACATATAAGATAATATCTGGTTAGGTAGAAAGTAGAACCTGTAACTATAACTTTGGAGACACATCTCTCTGTAGCAGCAATTACAGACACACCTTTAGCTCGATAATCCTTTGTTAGAGTTCCGGTTTTGTTTCGGTTGATTCTTCGCAAATCATATAGCCTGCTACCCAATTGTCTATGGTTTTGGCATTAACGCACTACATACTTCACACTAATGACACCATACCTTTTTTACTTACACGACATCTTCTTATCGTGGGGAAACGGCAAGCGTATTAAAAATAAACATGCTGCTATAGAGGTCTACCTACAAAGTTCGTACACTGCAGACAGTTCATAGTCATGCATGAGTGGAAACATACACGTAGGCGTATCGTGCAAACTCGCGTGGAGCAAGCGGCTGAATTATGCACAACGGGATTGGTAGAGGCTATCATCAACAATACTTTTAATAATTATAACACAACTTATTTGCCTTACTTAAAATAAAATGACAGCCGGAAATCTTGCTACGAGAATAGACGGTCTATCATGTTACATAAAACGTGCGACAGTGACCGATATAACCGATATATACGTAATGATATTATTATGACTACTATACAATGTTACATAGACAGTAAAACACTTTGAATCCAGTTACTACCTTTGCAAGTGACCTTTGTGATAATACGAATAAATCAAAACTATATGCATTTAGTTTTTCTCGATCTCACTCTCGGAACTATTTTGATGTTGCCGTACCCGGCGTGATAGTCTATTGTTGCAACAGCAGTGGATTGGAAATTTTCGACGTTCGTCACGCGTGAAATATTGCGACATCTTACAATTATAATATATCTATAATAATATAGTTTCTACATACTCGATTTTAACGTGTGACGAACATCATTGTGCTGCATATATGTTTACCAAAACCAAAAGGCCTTCACGGAGAATGAACCCGCATAAAACAGTGTTCACGTCATATCCGCTCTGGACATCACGTCCTACGTTATTATCGGCAAACCGAGCGCATGCGCTGAAACTGCATTCACTTAATTTCCGCTCAAGTCGACAAGTCCGCTTAACCGTATATAAATATATATATATATATATTAATTGAAAAAAATCCAAAGGTAATTAGGCCGATATGGGGATGGATGTGTGCACTAACACTGAAGGTTTGTTGGAAGATATCTCTAAGTGGGTAGACGAGGAATCACCAATAGATATCATCTACTTAGATTTTCAGATAGTTTTCAACAAAATGCCACATCAAAGATTACTGCTTAAACTAAAGGCCCAAAGTATAGGAAATTATATTATAATTAACTGGATAGAAAAATGACTGATTGACAGAAGATAATGGGTAGTAATTGATGGGGAGGCTTTAAACTGGACATCGGTTTTGAGTGGGGTACCACAGGGATCAGTATTGGGATCTACATTATTCTTAATATATATCAACGATTTGGACGATGATATAACAAGTAAGGTGCTAAAAGTTGCGGGTGATACAAAAGTATTTAGAAGGATTAAATGAGATGGAGATAGACAGCATTTACAAGATAATCTTGAAAGATTGATCAAAATGGTCTAAAAAATGGAAGATGTTCAATTTTTTGAAATGTAAATGCCTCCACACAGGACATAGAAACGAAGATGTACAATGTACAATTGAGATACTGTACTAAGTACTACTGTAAAAGAAAAGGACTTAGGGTTAGCAATTAGTGCTGATATGAAGGTTTCAGAGCAGTGCAGAATTGCAGCTTAAAAGGGAAATAAAATCCTTGGATTAATTAGATACTAACTTCCTGGCAGTTACATGGTTTATAACTTTATAAGCTTGTGGATAGTCATCTAGACTATGGGAGAGTTCGTATAGAGTAGTATATCTCTTTTACGTGCTTATGTAGTATCCTTTTAGCTACTTGGTTTCCTTTGTATTTGGTACCTTTAATGGTAACGTCTTTTCTTATTGACAAACATATGGGTCATCATACAGAATTAATTTTTTCATTGTTTTCTGTTTTCTTGGTGGTATCCTTTTAGTTTCTTGGTGGTTTGCTTCCACTACGCAATAATTATATTTCTCAGTCGGGGTGTCCAATATATCTTCGCAAAAATCATGTAATTTATTCTTGATTTCAAGTGTTAATTTCCTTTTGTAAATTCTCATTATTGTTCATGGGTCACCAATCGACATTCAGTCTAGCAGATGATGTTTTCTTTGGTGCTCTGAGACTTAGTCTAATGACAGCTGATAGTAGTCTGAGATAACTAACTTGAAAGTGCTGTATGTGGCTGCATATCTGACACTGTTGGCCGAATAAGAATATGATCCATTTGGGTACTGGAATGTCCATAATTTGTTTAGCGTTTTTTGAATAGTGTGTTTGCTGGAAGCATGTTATTTTAATGAATAAAATGCAGATGCCAATGTCCATTTCTATTTGTATCACTGTGATAGGGGTATTTGACTACATTGTTTCCAAGCTTGCCCCCTATAACAACAGCATTGTGTTTGGGGATATTTTCCATTAGGCTTTACATATGTCCGTAGAACTGATTTATGTCGTTTTCATCGGCCACATTGGTCGGGCTGTAGCACCTGATAATGTTGACTTGTGCATTGCCCGTAAACGAAGCGTTGATGATTCTACGACATATCTTCTCAATATTTTCCGAAGAAAGAGCAAAAGACCGAGGAGAATGGAGAAGGGTGGTATAGAAAGTAGTGCAAGTGCAATGAGGATGAAGGGAAAATAAAGAAAATGTTGATGTATCCAAGTCAGCCTCACCCCTGAAGACAGGAAACGACGAGGAGAACAACAACACTCTTTGCTGCTGGACTAAGTAGGTAACCAGTTCCACCGAATAGCCGATTCCATTGAAGTTTTGGATGTCGAATATGTTAATAATTGCCAATTTTCTTCTAACATGTGGCATTTAATTTCTTCTTCATGTACCATCCGGTGCTCATGTAGACTCGTAATTTGGATGCATGATATTGTAGCTCGTGTGGTGCTACTGTTGATCTTAATGTTTTTGTGTTGCATGTGCTAATGAGTTGCCCTTTTTAGGCTTGAGAATGTTGATAGCCGCTTTGGGGTTGTCATCTGTAAGATCCCTTTCCTGAAACTTTCAGGAGGTTACATCATATTTGGTGATATATCACCTGTGTGCCATTGCTGCAATCACCTTCGATATTTAGGGCTTTAATTCTGATGTTTGTAAATGTGCTCGGAGTGTGCTTTCGTTAGCTGTTGTTTCCGTCGTCGCGCCACTGGCTGACAGGATTGCGGTTGCCTCTTTGGCTAAAGAATGAACTCTTCCACCATTAGATGGAATTTCTCCACCCACTACCCCACTCAGGCTACCTGAGTTGGCCAGGTTATTTAGTGCCTCCCGGTCTCAGCGTCTATGGTTCTGAAGTAAGAAGTGTCCTTCTCCTAGACCCTCTGCTTGCCAAGGTTGATAATCTGGGTCTACTCAGGTTTGGAATTAGAGTTGTCCTTCTGTTAGAGCCCAGTTACCGCGGTGTACCACGAGGACGTCATGCTAGATTATTGTCTGTAGAGAGGCGTGCGTACTTATGTTCCTTATCACCCCGGTGAGAGGGCTAGCTGGCGGTCGCAGCTGAAAACGAGATCGTGACGCGCATGCACTGCGAGCTTGTCTCACTACACTACGAAACTAGACACACCACAAATACCAGTGTCACCACCACCCAACCAAATAAATTGCGTTTAATGTACTTTCTGTACTTCAAACACGTCAGATAATTCCTTTATGTTATAGTGAGCGGTGGTGGCGCGGTAGAGCGCCGGACTGTCGATCGAGGGGACGGTGGTTCGATTCTACCTGCCGTCGTTTCGAAATTTCGGCAATTTCGTTCACCTCTCTTTGCCTGTGTCTCTCGGAAGAGACAGTAGATTTAACAAGATTGTCACCCAGAGAATTAACTCTAGGTGGCAGGTGGACAAGGAAGCCCTTTGGCTTATCGAGAGTCCAACCCTTTTATTTATGTTTATCCCGCCTTTCTGAGACATGTGTCGATTTTATTTTTAAACATATTCACGCTACTAGCAGCCACACAATCAGCAGATAATCTGTTCCATTCATTTACAGTCCTTTGTGAAAATGAGAACTTTCTTATATCTAATCTACACTGCTCCTTTGCTAATGTAACTTCATGTCCTCTAGTCCTTCTATCTTTCTTAACTGAGAAAAACACATTTCTATTAATATTTTCATAACCATTTATTATTTTAAACACTTTTATCTGATCTCCTCTCAATCTCCTGGTCTTTTTGTTTAGTGTTGTTAAACCACATTCTTTTAGGCGAATTTCATAAGTAAGATCCCTCAGTTTTTGTATCATTTTAGTTGCTCTCCTCTGTACTCTTTCTAGCATATCTATGTCCTTCTTGCGATATGGCCTCGACGCTTGTATACACTATTCTAAATTAGGCCTCAATGTTGTATTGTACCGCAGTATTATTAGTTCTTTTTCCTTATACGCTATATTTTGCCTAATTAATCCAAGGATTTGATTTCCCTTTGAAGCTGCAATTCCACACTGCTCTGAAACCTTCATATCAGCACTAATGGTTAACCTTAAGTCCTTTTCTTTTACAGTGGTACTTAGTTCAGTACCCCCATTGTATATTCTACCTCTTCGTTCCCATGTCATGTGTGAAGGCATTTACATTTCCCCAAATTGAACAGCATTTGCCACTTTTCACACCATTTGATCAACCTGTCAAGATCATCTTGTAAATGCTGTCTATCTCCATCACTTTTAATCTTTCTAAACACTTTTGTATCATACGCAAATTTCAACACCTTGCTTGTTATTTCATCATCCAAATCGTTGATATATATTAAGGATAATATAGGTCCTAGTACTGATCCCTTGTGGTACCCCACTCAATACCGATTTCCAGTTTGAAGCCTCCTCATCAACTACTACACGTTGTCTTCTGTCAATCAGCCATTTTTCTATCCAGTTTATTATACCATTTCCTATGCCATGGGCCTTTAGTTTATGCAGTAATCTTTGATGTGGTACTTTGTCGAAAGCTTTTTGAAAATCTAAGTAGACGATATCTACTGGTGATCCCTCATCTACCCACTTAGTGACGTCTTCCAAAAAACATAACATATTTGTTAAGCATGACCTCGCTTTTAAAAACCCATGTTGAGATGGGTTTATCAAGTTATGTTTAACAAGAAAATCTTTAGTTAGTCTTTCTAATAATTTGCAAATCACTGATGTTAAACTCACTGGTCAATAGTTCTCTGACTTGTTTCTCAAACCTTTTTTTAAATAACGGTATAATGTTTGCCTCTTTCCATTCTAAAGGAACCACCCCCTCTTCTAATGACAAATTGAAAACTGTTGCAAGCGGTACGCTAATTTGTTCTACAATTTCTAATAGTAGTTTGGGCGGAATCCCATCCACTCCAGATGATTTATTATCCTCCATAGCCCTTATTTTCTTAGCTACCATTTCCGGGGTTACAATTAACTGTCCTAAATAGTCTGAATCTGCCCCCTTGAACTTAGCCTCTGGTACTGGCAGTGAACTAATATCTTCCCTGATAAACACTGAACTAAAATACTCATTTGCCATTAAGAATCCCTCTGATATTATATTTCCAGCACTATCTTCTAGAGGACCGATCTTATCCTGAACTTCGAACATACGCATAAAAACTCTTGCTGTCATGTTTTATATTACTAGCTAATTGTTGTTCATAGCTTCTCTTTGAATTTCTAATTTCAGCTGTAGCTTGGTTTAGTGCTTCTTTACAAATGTTGTAGTCTTCATCATTTCCAGTACATCTATATGACTTCCACATCATTTGTTTGTACTTAATTTTTCTAATGGCTTCTTTTGATAAGTGTTGGACCGTTTCCCTTGTTTTTTTAGGGGTACAAATTGATCGATTATGCTCTTAATTTCACTCTTTAGTATATTCCAGCATTATGTTGCTGTTTTATTTTTGAATGTGTTATTCCAGTCTATCTTTGCTAAATATTTCCTCATGTCCTTATACCTTCCTTTGTGGAAATTTCTCCTATACTGCTTTTCACTATTCCTTTCTGATTTTACTTTGATGGTAAAATGTATCTGGTTGTGATCACTACTCCCAGTGGCTCACGTATCTTGACATTGTCAACTAATTCATTCTGTGAGGACAAAACTATGTCTAACACGTTCTCACCCCTGGTTGGTTCTAGCACATGTTGGGAAAGGAAAATATATTGAACTAAAACTAATAACTTGTGGTCCTCACTCCCCATACCCTGTAGAGATTTCCATTTTATATGCCCGTGGTTAAAATCCCCCATAATAATACAGTCCCGTTTGCTTACTTCCCTTATAGCGTTTTGTATTTTTTCATTCTCTTCTATGCTTATGTTTGGACTTCGATAAACTAACCCAATTGTTAACGTTGAGTTTCCTGTAACTATGTTACATCAAACAGCTTCTTCGTAGTCTGCTTCTCTATCTAATTTTATTTCATAAGCCTGGATAGATTCTTTAATATATAAAATAACGCCACCTCCCTTTCTTCCTATTCTATCTTTCCTAAACATTGCATATCCTGTCAGTCTCAATTCGGCATCTGATATATTGGTGGTCGTCCAGGATTTGGTTATACATATTATGTGAGGGTCATTATCTTCTACCATAATGTTTAGTTCATTTCTTTTGTTTACTATACTCCTTGCATTTAAACAAACACATTTATATCAAGCTTCAGAAGAGTTTTCAAGACTGTTCTTTGTTGATTTATTTGTGCTGTCTTTATCTATGTCTCCAGTTCCAGGCTTCTCTGTGAGTCCCCCCCTGCGAATCTAATTTAAATAGATGCAACCTGTCCCACTGTCAACAGATCGCAGCAGGTTCTCTGAGAAAACTACTGCCCCCTATCCACTAAGATGGAGGCCATATCTCATGTACATATCTTCCCTCCCAACAAAGTATCCCCATAAATCTGTGAATCCCACCCCCTCTTCTTCACACATCTACTCAATTAGTGCGTTGATCGCCATCCTCTTGCAGTTTCTATACGTTGTCCCCCTTCCTCCCATTACTGGCAAAATTCCTGAGAGAATAATCTGTTCAACTCTTGTCTTCTTTAGCTTCTTCACTAACTGTCTATACTTCTGTACTATTCCAGTTGTTTCCTCCCTGTCTGCATTATTTGTTCCTACGTGTACTAGTATAGGCCCTCCCTTGTCCGTCTTTCTCATAATGGAGTCGCCCATAAACACCCTCTCTTTCCTCATTGCCCCCTCAATCACTGCCTCAGAGTAGCTCCTTCTACGGTTTGCATCTGTCTGGTTGTTGTCTTTCCCCCTGCCGTCTTATCTCCTGTCACATTCTCTTCCGATCCATTCTTTCCTGTCGCGTTTTCTCTTTTCACCTTTCCTCCTGTCACCGTCCCCTTTATCGACTACTCTTCTATCACATTTGCTCTCAGTTCATTTCGTCCCTTCATCTTTCCTCCCATCTCATTTTATTCTCTCTGCTACCGTCCCATCTTCCCTGCCTCCTTTTCTACGGTCACTTTCTCTCCTGTCACCTTCACGCTTGCATCGTTTTCAGTCGTCGATTTTCCAATTTCTTCCCCTCCAATCACCTTCCCTCCTCTCAATCTCCTTTCCTCAGTCTTCTTGCCACTGCTATTCTCCTTCAGTCTTGCCGTATTCCCACCTCTCCCCCTGTCGTCTCTCTCCATTCCACCTATCTCCTTGCTAATTCCCATCTCCACCCCCTTCACAATATCTGTCAACCTAACTATGTCCTTCTGCAGACATTCTACCTTCCAACACCCCATGCACTGAAAGGTGAATCCTTCCTCCAATTGTTTCTGCCCATGACTTCCCACAGCCGGACAATGCAAAATCTACTCAGCTGTGGCAGTGATCGCACACCAAGTTTCGCTTTGACTTGAATTGCCGTTTGCAAGGCGCCATATCACTATCAGAATTTATTTAATAACTTAACTAACTTAGTCTTTATAAAGACTGTTTCCTGTGTACTACAGACCTAATTTAAATACAATCAATTACGTTAGGCTGCTTTATTTATTTAGGTTACGCCGCGCCCTAGCGAATACGTAGGACACTATTTACATAAAGAATCTGGAGTTCGCCCGACTATCGCCTTTCCTTAATTTTAACAACAATACTACCTAATCAAAATATCTAGCAAGTACTGGCTTACACAGATATTATCTTATGTAAGTAGTTTCATGGTTGTTACTTTATCTCCTATATATTCTACCCCATAATCAGGTTAGTTAAATCTTATTTACAACTTATCGAAGGCTAAGTTACCCTATTATCACTCACTATACTAAAGTGTTCTAAAATACTTTAACAAACTAACTTTAAGCACAACTGCTACTCAATATATGTTTACTGCAACTTTATGAATTATATTAAGGCAAGAATAATAGTTATCAATCAGTAATTTCATTTGTTTATTAACTTTTCTGCACCACCAATTTCTACGATCTATCTCCACCAAATATAGCCTCAAATTGAGTTGGTCAGTTGGTTCTTTCTATCTGGTGTTTATGCCAGGGGAAGTGAAATATCCCACACACGGGGTAAATGTATAACATGGGGTAACTGTATAACTTGTCGTGGACGGACAGAGATGTAGTCTCTATCTCTAACCCTCTGGATCTTGCTCCCAACGGTCGGAGTTGCTTCCCGGTCGAGCAGGCCGTGTATACATTGTATCATTGAACCCACTGATTCCTATACGAAAGTACATACCTTTATGGTGTTTAATGCATCGCCAGAGACGCCGAGCAGGCAGTGTATACACTATAATATTATCATTGGAGGAATGTACGTACCTTTATGTTTTTTGAAATGCATCGTTATTTGGAAGATCAAAGACCAATGGACCAAGGAAGTGAATGAACGTAGAACGTGGACCTCTCACTTGTGAACAAATACTGCCAGACAGCCCCCACAACGTTAAGTGTTTGATTTGGTTGCAACATGCAAAGAAACAACAATTTTGGATGTATGATGTATATATATATATATATATACACACACATCTTACATCCATATATATATACATATATATATATATATATATACACACACACACACAACCTAATCCACCTAACTTTGTGGGGGCAGTCTGACAGTATATGTTCATATATAGTATATAATATATATATATATATACACACACATACATTTTTTTAAAGATGAGGTGTCTTTCGTAATTTTGCTTCATTAAAATGTAATACAAAAGTGGCGTCGTGTCATAATATAGGACTAGTGCTGACACCAGGTGACTGGTGAGTGTACTAAATGCCAGTTTTTGTTTAGCTACCTACAGTAAGCTGCTGACATTTAGCTGCCGTTATCCATGATAAATTACTATTATACGATACACTTGTTGTTTGTCAGTAGCTGTAGCTGTGTTGAGTGCCTTTATATTTGAATATATGCCTGGCATAATTGCCATTTAATACATAATTATTTAATAAATTTCGTTTATCTAGGTTCAGTGACGAGGCGCCATGTTTGTTGTTCTCGAATAGCCTCGATTACCCAGGCGCCGTGAGGTGGCAGCCTTAGACCTGGATTATTATAGTCTCTCTTAACCGACTCTCGCGTGGCTGCGTGACTGAATGTTATGCCATGAGAGCTGCCACCTAATTAATATGCATGTGATTAAAAGGCATTAAACTACGAAAAAGGGCAATGTCGGTTTATTTTGTGTGTGACATGTTTCAATATAAGTTTAATGTTGAGTAGTTGTTATAGTATAATATTATTTGATAAAGGTGTACCCTTGTTGAATTTGTTATTTCATAGTTGGCCTGAGAGGCAATCATCGTCTCTGCCCGAATCTGGGGTAAAGCTCCCTACCGGTAACAATGGCTGGAGCTTAATAATCCAGGCCGTTGTGACGGGCCAATGCTGTCACCCCACTGCGGCTGGATAATCGAGGTTAGGATTATTAAAGCCCTGCCAATGTTACCGGTAGGGGGCTTTACCCCAGATTCGGGTAGAAACGATGTTTGGCTCTCAGGCTAACCATGAAATAACAAATTAAATAAGGATACACTTTTATTAGATAATATCATACAAACAACTATTCAACATTAAACTTATATTGAAACATGTCACATATAAAATAAACCGACATTAAACTTTGTTCGTAGTTTAGTGCCTTTTAATCACATGCATATTCACTAGGTGGCAGCCACATTTAAAATTTACATAGGCGGCCATTATAACGTTTCCTTAATTTCCTGCAAAATTTGTCTTACGATTTTCTTGAAAATTTCACAGCATATTTAACCTCCATTGATATAAGTGCTGTGGAAAACTCGTGAAATTATCATACCTCATTTTTCAGAAAAATCCATCCAAACCTCACACCCCTCAATTTCGCCCCAATCTGGTGACGGATTTTGAAATATTGGTGCGTTCTGGAAAATAGCCACTGTTCGAATACGCGAGCGACTAGAGTATATGTTTTGCTATCTCGTGAAAGATCTAATGCAGTAGTACATTCAGTATTCACTGGACTTACATGTGCCACGTCAAAGTGCTCGAAAAATATTCACACATAACACCAAAACGGTATTTTCAAGGGCACTCTTTCGGTCGGTAATGGCGGACGAATCTTTAATGTGGTCTTACCCCAAACGCGATTTTGAGCCAGACCATCCAGGCGAAGTCACGCAGCCAGGCGAGAGCCTGTTAAGCGAGACTAGTTCTCGAGCGCCTAGCCTCGATTACTTAGACTCCGCAATGAGGCGCCACTTATTTGTCCCTCTGGAGACAGGAGCCTCCACAGTTGCATTAAGAAATGTCACATTTACCGGTAGTATTCCCATTTATTTTCGACTTACATTAACTTAGTTTTTTTCAAATACGAAGCAGGCGCCACACGACGGAATCTCAAACGGCAGGTAGTTGTGACATACATATGTTATCATAGTATACCAGCCAACGTTTTCTATTCCGGGAGATTCATCAGCGGTTCAGCACGCTTCCCGTCTCGCGTTTTCTCGCCGGAACTTCAGCGGTTCAGCACGTCTCAGCACATTTCCCGTGGTGTGGCGCTGTTTTGAAGACGGGAGGGGGTGCTGTTGGAGATTTTAATTGAAGGTCCGGGAGAATTGCCTGTATTCCGGAAGACCGGGAGATACACCCAACATCAATGAGACTCCCCGGAAATTCAGGGAGAGTTGGAAGGTATATCATACTAATTTCCTCAATCATATTCATAACTTTTATTTCTCTTGTTACATGCGAAGTCGCCGGTCGTCAGAAGTAGGACTCTCCAATGAAAGGTATACTTTTACTTCTTCTGTGGAGACTGTTGCATTTACAGATTTTACTCTTAGAATTCTTATTTCTTTCTTTGTTATCCTAACTTTGTATTTTATTTTCAGAAGCGGACCGGTCGGCCGAAGATGGAATTTCAAACGAAAAGAATTCTGTTATCGGAGCAATATCCTTAACTATTTTCCTAACTTTCTTTATTTTCAGATGCAAAGCGTCGGTCGTCAGAAGTGGGACTCACCAGTGAAAGGTATTCTGTTAGTTCTTCTGTGGAGACGGGTGCCTCTAGAGTTGCATTGACAGATTTTACTCTTAGCATTCCCATTTTTATTATTTTTTATTATTGATATTTTCAGATGCGATTTATTTCTGTATTTTTCTGATGCGAAATGGCGGTCGACAGAAGCCGGAATCTCTGTTGAATGAAAAGTAAATATGTTAGTTTTTCTGTGGAGACAGGTGTCTCCAAAGTTCAAATAACACATATCACTCTTTTAACAACAATATTTAACAAGATTGCCACCAAGAGAATTAAATCTAGATGGCAGGTGCTTTCTAGCATATCTACGACCTTCTTGCGATATGGCCTCCACGACTGTGTACAATATTCCAAATGAGGCCTAACTACTTTTGTACAGCGATGTTGCTAGTTCTTTTCCCTTATACGCCATATTTCGCCTAATTAATCCAAGGACTTGATTTCCCTTTGAAGTTGCAATTCCGCACTGCTCTGAAACCTTCATATGTGTACTAATGGTTAACCTTGTAGTGATTCAAACTGCCTGACCTCTCCAAATGCCGTATTTAATGACGAAATCCAAAGTGCAGAAATAGAGGCCTAGGCTATGTGCAGATATTTAACATTTTGCAGATTCTGCAACTGCAATCAGCATAGATTGAATTCGCATTTTATTGAATGTTGTACCTTTACAAAAATACATTATGCGCTTCCTCTGATTACATTTGCAGAGCATTTTATGACTTACGGCTTAAATGTTACACAAGAAGCACATACTGTATAACGCATTTTCTGCTAATATCGCAGGTTTAACAAAATCGTCGGCATTTTCAGATGTATAAATGTTACTTATGATGTGTAAATAAACATAGGGGGTCAACTGCAGTGGTACCTATAATATAGTGTGTTATGTCGATGAATGTAGGTTTCGACTATAGTATCGTCGGCAGTCTTAATCAGAAACTGGGTATACCGACTCAGTCACGTGTATGACAATCTGCTCGACACACCGTCTGACGAGCAGATAAAGAACACTTCCCCATGAAGACTGCCGACGACGGCGGTCGAAACGTTGAAGTGAGCGTTGCGTAATAAGAAAATCGATTTAAAATAATATGAAATGCTTTGAGCAAAGTGCGCTTTTGGTAAAATGCTGTACTTTTAGCTAAACAGGGGAAGAATTGCACAATTAAGTCAGATTCACACAAACATACAAATAAATTATTGTGGTATAACTTAGTAAGTTGGTACTATATCAGTTAACAGACACGCACCGCAACTGTCGTCGATTATAGATTATGTCTGTTTAAATAAATCACCTTACGTATATACGGGTGGATTACCTTATTGACATTATTCGTGTAATTAACTACACTTATAATGTAAAGAACTACACATTTCACCAGTGGATTAGTGATTGTCGGAGCATAAAATCAACAATAAAGCTAACGCAGACACGCAGCTGTGTAATTCAAGGAAGCAGCGTAGCACCTATGTACGTGTTAGTAGTTTTTGCTAGACGTCAGTATCCCGCATTTCGGCAAACGATTCAAGTGAACACGATATGAAGTCCCATGCAAACGCCGTGCGCTCTTCAATATCGGCCGAGGCATTGGATGCTGGCGACAGCGGCGCCCTGTCTTCGTCGCTCGAAGATGCATCAGGGTGTGAACTTCCTGTCGACCCGTAGCTCACGTCCGATAGCAGACTTCCGGTGTGCGCGATGCCCTTTCTGGAGATCATGTCCATGCGCACGCATGTCATCTTGCCTTCATCGAATGGCATTCTGAAAGGAGAACACCCGGGCGACCAGCTGCTGGCGTCAGAGCAGCTACGAACCAGGCTGACATCGCTGTTTGTCGGAGGTCCGCATTGTTCGCACAATGTTCGCTCGTTGATGTTGGGGTTTGTTAAACTTTGGTTAAAAGTTGTCGTCGCTCTGCGTTTAAAGTTAAATTTTGGCAGTCGACGTCGCGGATTGAACAAAGACGCGCTTCTCTTTGGCGCCTTGTGAGGTTTCGGCTCCACAATCGCAGCGTTCGAGACAGAACGCCGTAGCTGTTTCGCCGTCTCACAGCGTTCTCCGTCTGCAAGGGTTGCTGACGTGACGATATCAAACACGGGGTCCGTGTACACGTTTATGCGGGTTGCTAATCCTTGGTACTGGAGCATCACGGCATGCATCGGACTGGGGAACTGGAACGTCGAACCAGACATGCTCAACCGACGAGGCTGCTTCAAGAGTGTGCCCACCTTCGTTACGATGTCCTCGTCATCAATCAAATGACCGTCCGAATGACGCCATCTTTGTTTCCGGTTTAACACCGTCCCGGGCACGTTAGGGCGTTTCCGGAAGACGACTGTCGTTTGGTTTGATACCTTCGACTTGTCAAGGTATTGACATATATTAGTGTGTGACACCGGAACTTCCAGAATGTTCTCGGTGGACTTATCGACTCCATCTTGTGTCCGCGACTCTATGCTGCTACTGGTTTCCGCCAGTCCGCTAGATGGGGACATCGTCGCCTTGTCAGTCCCGTCGTATGAGCGCTCCTGTTTAACGCGTGTGCATGAAGACTGCTTTCCGGTAATAACCTGAAACAACCAACAGACTGGGTAACATACATGGCTTACAATAAACGTTTTCGCTGCGATTTTCTTTCCATTATTGTATCTTCACGGGACTTGATATGGAGCACAGAAAATACCGCGAGGGGGATCGAGTTGTTGTTACTGAACTGTTGATTGACCCAACTAAACCTCAAAGTCAGAAAGGGACCGCGGCTAGTGTAGTGGTTAGCACATCCGCCTGGCATGCCAGTGCTCTGAGTTCGAAACACGGACCGGGCAGGCATGATATTTGGTGTAAAAAACCTGGCTGTCAACATTGGGGACTCTCTATCCCTCGTGACTCGGAGATCACGTTAATGTCGTCTCAATTTGGGACGTAAAAGATCCACTGAGGACGACAAGCACCCTGGCAGTGAGTACCACAGACTAGTTGAATGAGACCATTACATTGGCTTCAGAATGATCCCGGACATAAGTTGCTGTGTTAAAATTAATGGTCCCATTTGCGTTGTGTACTGGAAACGGGTTAGTGGTACAGTGGCGCAGTCGATAGAGCATCGGATTCTCAATCGAGAAAACTCGGGTTCGAATCATGTGCTGCCGTTTCGAAACGTGGACAAATTCTTTCACTCTGTATTGCTCCAATTCATTCAGCTGTATCCACGAGTATCAATTGCAGCCTGATCGAATGCTTCCCAGAGAGGTCGAAATGGTGTTCGACTGAACAGGTCTGCCAGGGAATAAAGTGTAAAGCGCTTTGAGCAGCCCTACGGACTGGATACTGCACTATATATATATATATATATATATATATATATGGGGCGAATGACTGGATAAACCCATAGAAGTGCGACGTCGGTGTTACATACATTGAAGATACATGGTTTATCGACTGGCGGGTAAATATAGAGTTGTACGTGACGCTTATGTTGCGACTATTACTGCAAAAGAACATTTTCAACAGGTAAGCTTTGAATGGAATCGTTCCACTGACCGCTGCCTTGAAAACCGACCAATCAACAAGTACATAATCACGATGATAATCTAGGCCTGTATATATGCATTCCAATACCCTCTGTGGCGGCAGCCCTGACATTTGGACATATTCCAACTGAGAGTATAAATTAGGTATTGTGCAATAGCAAGCATGGTTTGGCGCAATCACATGTGTGGCATTTTCTTTACTAAAGTTACTGTTTTCTCGTACATCGTCATTAGCGATGTCACCATTTTTGTTAGTTGTTACCGACTGACAGTATCAAGTGACACAATGCTGTCTGCGCTGGGGCGGATATGATTAAACTAGCATCACATTTTGGTGGAAACTGAAGGTGTTTAGTTTCGGACTATTTCTCACGAAAAAAACTGTACACTGTATTGGAGCTTTAATCGTAGCATAATTCAGTATAATATAAATTTAACGCACTTTAAAGACAGACCATGGTAACGCGTGCAGAGCCACTGTAGCGCGTCACTGCTCGGTGACGTAATTTGATTGTCAATTCAAAACGGACGGAGGCTGGAACGCTGGCGCAGAGGTACAATCTGTTTGTCGGCATGTTTCTAGTAAAATTGCCTACACGATTCAGATCAAAAACTTACATTTTTTCATATCCAAAGTGTATTTTTACCTGGTAGAGGCTTTCGTCTAACGTCTCACCCTGACTTCTGCAGTACCGATGACGCTGAATGACGTCATCGTACACGTAAGGCAGTTGTTGGTGGGTGTTCTGGTCTTCCTGATCCAGATAGCTTCTTGATATGCCGGATTCTTCGGTTGGGTTCCTTGTCTACAATTTTCGCTCCTTCCCAGTCTATGATGTGGTTTTCGGTTGTCGCATGGTCTGTAAGGGCTGATTTATTGATGGTAGACATCAATCTTTTTTCCCGCTCCTAGTGTATTTCTCGTTTTTCATGTTGTCTACATCCTTTCTCTGTTCCTCCAGTCGTGTTTAGAGATCGGTCCTGTCTCCCCAATGTACTCAGCACCACAGTTCTTGCATGGTATTTGATGCACCTGTCACGTGTACGATGACGTCATTCAGCGTCATCGGTACTGAAGAAGTCAGCGTGAGACGTTAGGCGAAAGCCTCTATCATTTTGGATATGAAAAAATGAAAGTTTTTGATCTGAAAAAGAACTATCCTGAAGAATGTTCAGTAATCTTAAAAAATGACTGCACGATTGTCTTGCAAACAGACCACGGAAACGTTATTATGATCACGTATGGAACATTTTGTCCAGTACTGAACTCATGTCTGCCAATACAAATCGACGATATTTGCCAAATGTTTAACAACTTGGTATTGCAGTATGGCGGAGTATGGCGTCTTGTAGTAAATAATTAAAGTTTAGTACAAGATAGTTTCCTTTCTCAACATATGCTAGAACCAACCAGGGGAGAGAATGTGTTAGACACAGTTTTGTCCTCACAGAATGAATTATTTGACAATGTCAGGATATGTGAGCCACTGGGAAGTAGTGATCACAACCAGATACATTTTACCATCAAAGTAAAATCAGAAAGGAATAATAAAAACAGTACAGGAAAATAAAATCCTTGGATTAATTAGGCGAAATATAGCGTATAAGGAAAAAGAACTAATACTACCGCTGGCAAGAGTTGGACCTCATTTTTAATATTGTATACAAGCGTGGATGCCATTTCGCAAGAAAGACATTGATATGCTAGAAAGAGTACAGAGGAGAGCGACTAAAATTATACAAAAACTGAGGGATCTTATTTATGAAATACGCCTAAAAGAATGTGGTTTTACAACACTAGAGACCAGGATATTGAGAAGAGATCAGATAGAAGTGCTTAAATATTGAATGATTATGAAATCATTGATAGAAATATGTTTTCTCAGTTAAGAAAGATAGAAGGACTAGAGGACATTGAGTTACATTAGAAAAGGAGCAGTGTAGATTAGATATAAGAAGTTCTTATTTTCACAAAGGACTGTAAATGAATGGAACATATTATCTGCTGATTGTGCGGGTGCTAGTAGCGTGAATATGTTTTAAAATAAAAATCGACACATACCTCAAAACGGCGGGATACACGTAGAAAAAAGGGTTGGATTATCGATAAGCTAAAAGGCTTCCTTGTCCACCTGCCAACTAGAGTTAATTCTCTGGGTGGCAATCTTGTTAAATCTTGTTATCCAATGCATGCAATGCATACATATACTTGTAAGTCCATATATAGCATGATGTGGTGAAAGGGCATAGCTAAAGTCGTGCGATAAATAAATGTGCTATTTGGCGTCTTGTGGTACAGCATGAGAAGTTGCGCCATTCCGTGTGTGTCATGGTTCCAATGTCCTCACTTTCCGCGAAACACTTTTAATTCCAACATCACGCTGCAAATTCCAAAACGAACTGCTGGAAAGCGCCGCTTACCAAGTAACCGGATCGTAAAAGCGATCCGTGCATTGCCACCACAGTGTCATCATGGACCCCGCGATGCCTTCAGACCCCCACGTAGCTCACATTATGCGTGAGTGGACTTCTGCAGAAAATGGCAAACCCGATACCGTATACCGGCTGTTAGCGCCTGTCGCCAAAGTTTAACAATGCGACGATGGAGTCAAGTACTCGGTTAATACGCGTCTGTTCGCTCACACGGAGCAGGTGGAAGCAAGCTATAGTGGGGTGAATCAGTGCTATGGGGTTTCTGTTTAATGCCATATTACTGATGTAATTTCCAAGAGTTGACAGCTTTGTGTCATGTTCATCTAATTGTCTGGATAGTCTTTGTTATGTTTGGGCAGCCTTTATGTTTTCAAGCCACGAGTCTACTTTTGCGAATGAGGAGCTTAATAGTACAGGTGATACGTGTCAATAAGTCTAGGAAGTCCACATTGTAATGCTAGATAAATAATAATAACAATAATGATTATGACCATAATATTAATAACAATTAATCATCATTATCAGCATACATTCGTGTTACTATACAGCATCATGACCAATTTTGAGTACAACTCGAACAGCTCCTACAAATAGTGTTGATGTTTACAAGGCGTTCACAACATCTCCAATGTGATAACTTGAGTAGGGCCTACCTCAAATTGGAAACAGAGATTGATGACGTTAAAAACCAAGGTTCGATAAACATGCTTGCCCCAACCGTCACGATAAGCTACTAGAACATATTCGGGTTTTAATACGTTTTAAGGGGTGCTTAATGAGTTGCGTAAGTCTTTGGCAGTGGCGTAGAGAGGATCGCAGGAAAGGGGCAATAGCGGGCAAGTTCTTTCATCCAAAAGTTTTCCACACGAATGTATAGTGGCGCAACAAGTTATATTATAGGAATTTGTTAAAACAAATTGTCACGGGAGGGGGGCAGTGACCAATGCCCTGATCTTAGGCCTGTGTAATAGGGCCTGTAAGTCTCGCGCCTCGTTTTCGATCTGGAGTATTCTTGGACATCGACTCCATTTACGCCAGCTTAAATAATGGGATATGTTTTGTTTTTGGTTGTAATCATCGAAGTTTTCCAAATCGTGTTCTTTATTCCGGTTTCCGACAGATGATCACAAGCTGAAGCAGTGGAACTAACTTTGCCGTTAAGAATGTTCGTCGTAATCGAGCATCTTAATCGAATTTTTATCACGATTTTGACTTTGTCTTTGTTGACAATGACAACTATGCATTCTTTCGCCCAGTACGACATCTTATTGAACTAATGCATACTTTTTGGTGATTGTGTTCATTTAGGCAACTTTTTTTAGATATAAATGGTTACCGAACTGTTTTGAAATAACAACTTATAACATTTTAACATTCTCTATTTTTATGACAAGCGATAATCCATTTTAGCTCCCATTTCTAACATAATTGTTAATCATGTTATGTAATCCATATGTTATATTTCATATTTAATATGTACTGATTCTTGTTACATTAACTAAATATTATTATGTATTTCATTTAGACGAAAATAATTTCGGGATCTAAACGAAATTTCAGTATATGACCGCCGTGCGCTGTTGCCTGGCTCTTCCTCTGCATTTTAATTTCCCTGATGTATAAATCATAGAAAACTGAAGTGACAACGCCATAACACAATTAACAAAGCTACATTAAACCGATAAACCAAACGTCAACAACTATTTCCTGGCTTCCGCAATACTAAAATCAGTGGACAATAATTGTGCACTCGCGCGGAATCTCGCCATGTATCGTGATACACTTACAGGCCCTATAGTGAGTGCGCTGTCGTAATTGTGTACCATATTTATCATTCAACGGCCGAAAACATCATGGACGCAGGAAAGGGGAAGACCATATCTGAGATGGGAGGACAGCGTGAAGAAGGATTTGAGAAGATGGAGAGAGGAAGCTGATGACAGAAAACAGTGGCGAGGAAGAAACGAAAGATAAAGGTAACACTATTGTACATGACCATCATCCCTGTACAACAGGGAACAAGGAGGAAGAATACACCTGCCGCGCAATCCAACAAACATATGTTTATAACAGGAAATTGGATGACAATTTTGCAGCTGCGGTTCTCTTGTCGCTATGCAGCGTTATACAGCTTCGCAATGGCGCAATAAAATTGTACCCGGAACACTCGTTTTTATGTTTCACTGTTTCACTAACAAGATGGGATGATCGTACCTAGTTAGGGAAAAGTTGACCTTCTCTGTACCGACATGCCCCCAGATCTGGTGTTGATTTCTGGGGTCAGCCCACTGTTGGTTTTCCCATAGGCGACCATGTTAACGTTTTGTCTGATTATAAGAAAACGTGACCTATAAAATGTCTTAAACTTCTCACCTGCTGTTATCATCATCTCATTGACATGCCGATAGATTTTAACAAAAATTGCATACTTCCAGCTCTCGTAAAATGCCTGTATGTATGACAGCCGTCAATATTTACAAATGCCGGCAAGAATTACTCCGCAAACAGGTCACACAGGCAAATTGCTGCCAAATATCCTTCCGCTTTTTTAAATCATCTAGAAATCCACCATTTTACAGTCAACACCTTCTACAATCACACATGAAAATCTCCCTACTCAAATGCACTTATGTCACAGCATGTGAATTTTGTAAAAAATCATTTCTCAAAAATACACTCCATTTTTCTTCGTGCAACAGACAGGAAGTCTAATTAGAACATGACCCCAAGTAGGCAAGGCAAGTTTGGAGGAAAAATTTGAAACCAACATATTTGATAGGTTCTCCTATCTCATACACTGTGTGGTATTTTTTTTTAATTCATCCACGTGTTTGTTTTTATACACATTTCAAAAGAGCCACCCTACTTGACAGGGCACCGTGTGAATAAGCATTTCACTGTCAGACAATTTATAATCTAGCACAACATTCTCAGGTGGCACGTATGAACTCCTATAACAGTTTTCCAGAAAGTCCAATATGTGTTTTATAAGAATATTCAATACAGCGGGTTGTTATATGTTACATTCAAAGTTATATTGATTTTATGACCTTGTGCCCTATTTACAAAGATAAATATCTACAAAAAGTAACTTTAGGGTGTCAATTCACAAAAGGCCAGACGTCTTATGCAATTCAATTGCATAATATTACACAGCCTAATTAGCAGGCATTCAGAAAACAATGCCACTTGCTTGATTGGCCAGAAGGTCCTGCCAGTAGACAGTATCTGATAACAGTCTCGGGCTACAGCCGACTCCAGCTAGTCACTGTCGTCAGGCTTCATTAGGGTCAATGACAAGATCTTCAAGTGTGTTTAACTAGCAGAAATAAACAAAAAAGATTGATGGATCACCCTGCTGCAATGTCATTGGTTCGTTTTCATACATATTTGCAAATTGAGGCTTAACTAGTAGCATACACACCCCACCCCCCTTATAAGACATGTGTTCCGACACTGTGATTTGGACATGCAGACTGATGAGAAGTCTGTAATATCCAAAAACGGTTTGTCCCGTTCAACTGTTGTTTTGCCATACATATATTATCAATGATTGTTTCAAGATATTTGAAGTAAAATGCGTCCTCCATGATTGTGCAATGACAATAGCATGCTTCCGTTGCCAGGGTCTTTATTGGGGTCAGCCCTCTGTTGGTTTTCCCATAGGCGACCATGTTAACGTTTTGTCTGATTATAAGAAAACGTGACCTATAAAATGTCTTAAACTTCTCACCTGCTGTTATCATCATCTCATTGATATGCCGATAGATTTTAACAAAAATTGCATACTTCCAGCTCTCGTAAAATGCATGTATGTATGACAGCCGTCAATATTTACAAATGCCGGCAAGAATTACTCCGCAAACAGGTCACATAGGCAAATTGTTGCCAAATATCCTTCCGCTTTTTCAAATCATCTAGAAATCCACCATTTTACAGTCAACACCTTCTACAATCACACATGAAAATCTCCCTACTCAAATGCACTTATGTCACAGCATGTGAATTTTGTTAAAAAAATTATTTCTCAAAAATACACTGCATTTTTCTTCGTCAATGGGGACATAGTGGGGGGGGGGGTCGGACGACTCCTCGACCAAACCGTTTATTACGCGTCTGAATACTGGTTCACCCTCCTGGCTGTGTTTTGACAGCCATGGTTACGTGCACTTGGGTTGGGGCACATTCCGCAGGCGCTCTAGATGGCGTATGTTACCCCCTGGCCCCAACTCGGGGGTTTAGACCGTGGCCCTTTTGATTGATGATCATCTTTACAAAATTATTTTGCAAACCCTGTGAATAGGTAAGTGCTACGGTATTTTGATATGAGATTGCAACGAACTTGCAACCGAGTTTAGGCAAACCTTGTTAGCCGCTTCCTTAATTGGTTTAGCCCATCGCAAATCCGGTTCCTTCATGTCCAAATATGTAACGTGTGAATAGTTCAGTCGGCTTAATAAACAAGTGCGTACATAAAAAAAAAAATAGTTGAACGAATTGATTTTCTATTACAGTGACTTGCCAAAACCTATTGTCGAGCTGACATTTAGCCTTCGACCCACTGAATTTGTCGTTCACGTTTTGAGAGAGAGAGCAAAGAAACTCGGAAACATCAACACAGAAACACATGCATTATTGCATGGAGCATTCACGTGAAGACTCCAACTTTGATTTAATTGTGATGTAAAAATTAAATAAGTTAATAGATTGTGTTACGATTTTATCAAAACTACATCTATGTTGCACAAATGAGATGGCGTGTCGAGTGGATACAACGTAGGTTTGCTTTTTCGCAAAATGAGTTTGAAATGATACGAGCGAAACAATCGACCGAGGAGGCGCCTTTAATATCATCTGCGGTAACAAAAACTACTCGACACATCTGCTCCACGTTTCTGGCACTATTCCTGCACGTCGTTGCACATTGTTCCCCGGCACGTTCTGGTCTGCGGGGTGTGTGACTCGTGCACCTACGGTCGTGCGAAGATCGTGATAGAACGCTGCTTGCCCGTCGCGCAATTAGATTATGTCAGTTTAGTAAACGGAAACGATCCTGAGAAAAAACGACAATTCCTTCTGCGCGAACCGGACTGTTGATAGATTCGACAGCGCCGCTGCAGGGCGACCGCGACTCCGCTAGATTGCATTGTGGAAAAATGTGACACGCAGCGCCATAAAGATCGATTAAGCATACAACTGTTATCTGGTTACGTGTCGAGTTCAGTATTGCGTCGACAGTTACATTATAGGAACCTATTTAGGTTGTAATGTCAGCGGATGATTAACGACGTCCAATCGATTGGACTTTGACGGCTGTCCTTTTTCGCCCACCCTCGATCCCGGCGTAATTCCGCAGTTGTAGTTTCCAGTCCTATTCGTATTACCACACGTTTTATAGTTTACAGCAATTAAAAAACAAAAATGCCTGTCCCAGCCGCTAAACTATGTTTCCGTCTGTGTTTACATCAGCTTTTCAACACCCACCTACTTTCGCATGCATCTACAAGACGTGACCTATTTAAATGTTTGACATATCCTCATTTTAGTGTAGTCACAACGGTATCACGGGCCCATTTCAGATCGTAAACGTCTGTGTGGCGGAATGTGTCCGATATATCAACTGTCTAATTGGCATTCTGCAGTTTATGTCTGCTACTCGTGTGACTCGCGGGGGATAAGAACTCGCAAGAACTTATCTCTCTGTTTTTGCTACTGTAAACAAGCGCCTCTCATCCCCAACTATGGTTAGTGCCTTAGCGCACTCGTAGGCCTACATCAGCCGATGGCGACGCATCGGTGACACCGCCAAATGTTCTTTCATCTTTCATTCTTTGTTGGTTGAAATCCGACACCGTTTGTATTTTACGCCGGCCTTGGGGCAACATTATGACACCAACGAGGAATCGAGAGGATCGGCTTGTTGAGTAGGTTGCCAACAACACGTTCACTTGCACCGATCCATAATTAGTTTCTCGTACAACTCCTCGTCTACAGCCGATCCCCAACTTAGGCGTCGGAACCGGGAGGATTAGCCCCCATATTTAGAGGTCAATGTTTTTTGGAGAGCTTCTCACTGAAGTTTTTATAACGAGCCTCAAGTCAAAGTGGACATTTTTGGAGAGCCTCAAGGTGGGTTTTTTGTATAGCCTCAAGGGGGTGGATGTCTTGGGGGTGCAATTGGAAGTCTTTGGGGTGCCCCAAGGTGGGGGTTTTGGATAGCCTCCATGGGGTGGAGATCTTGGGAAAGTTTAAAGGGGGGGGTGCAAATGCAGGTTTTGGAGAGCTTCAAATGAGTGCACATGAAGGGCTTTGGAGATGTATCAAGGTGTTTTTGGTTGGCGAGCCTCAAAGCGGGTACAAATGGTAGTTTTTGGAGACCCTCAAGGGGGTGCAAATAGAGAGTTTTGGAAAACACCAAGGTGTGTTGGGGGTATGTTGGCGAATTTCAAGGGGAGTGCAACTGGAGGATTTAAGAGCCTCAGCCCCCCCCCCCGTATTCACCACGTTCCGACGCCAGTACCCAATCAATTACATATATGTCTTCTGATTGAATACTGTGTAATATTCACGTCTGCGCATTGATGACATAATTTTTCACCGGGGCCGATGTAAATTTCATGTCTATGACCCTGGAAGTTAGTGCAACGTGACTTGATTCTGTTGATGAACGCGGCAGTTGTACGGAACTGCTATTAATGGAACAAACAGAACCGAGTACGTGTTGTTCTGCCAGGTGCTGTCACGTTCGTGTAAAATGCATTAGACTCTAAAACCTCGACTGTCCCCGCCCATGTCGTCTCGACACGACGCGTGACATTCGACAACGTTCCAGGTTCGGAACAATTACTAATTTTACTTGGTGCCAAGTTTCACATCATTTCACATACCCCCATAATAGTGAGTGGTCAAAGGGGCACCTGTGATGATGACCCTACAGTTTCTCTCCACCTTCGCCGGTCCTTCGTTGCCTCTTCCATTTCATAGAAATTGAGCCGTGTCCAATCTCCGATGTTGTTCCCCAATTCTTTCTCAGTCTGCCTCCGTTTCTCCTGCCCTTGACAGCAGGCCTATATGGGATGATGATTTCGCCAGGCCAGTGGATCTTGTTACATGACCATATCACATCAGCGTCTTCTTGTACCGTTGAGAGGAGGTCTACATGACCATATCACATCGTCGTCTTCTTATACCGTTGAGGGGAGGTCTACAAGCTGTCCGACGCTTTGTTTGATTCTTACCTGGAGACTGTTTAATCCCGTTGCCGTTTACAAAAGTTATCATAATAAACACAACGGTGTTGTATGTCATGCTTGAGGCGATGATGCGCCTGTCGTGTATTAAGTTTATGGCCACTTCATCGTCTGAAGAATTCAAATAGAATTAAACGGGCTTTTGACGAAACTTATTCGTCTCGTCAGTGACTTGGCAATAGTGACAGAGACGTAGTTTCAGAATTGTGGATTATGCAGTTTTCTTATAATCAACCTAGCCGAGTTTCACGGCGTTGCTGTCGAAAAAAACTGTAAATATACAACCTCCCCAATGGACCCGCTAGAACACACAACATCTCAGCCTCATACATGCAAAACTGACTGAGATTAGTGCCATTTTAAAATCATGACCCCCCGAAGATCCCCATCCGCTGGACGAATTTCGAAAAAATCTAAATCTAAATAACAAATCACCCCCCCCCCGAGGGCCGACTAGGTAGCATATAACATTTCAGCCACATATATACAAAACTGATGGAGATATGGGTCCACAGAAAAACAAACATAAACATTATAGCCGTATTGTTTTATAACGTAGATAAAACGTCAGCATGGTCTCAAACGGGAAAATGCATCGTGGTCTGTGCCGCATGTCAACGACCTGGCCGCATTCACCTTCTGTTTACTATCAAGAGATGTGTCGACTTCCTAACGAGCTTCGTGTAAACATCACACGCGACAACCACACACACATGAACAATTAACCCAATACGAGACAGCCGTGACTAAAATAGATAATCTACAGATAATATTAGCTGCATCAGACGTAGTTACATACTTAAAACACGATTATCCAGTCTTTGCTTTAGATAACGTACACGACACAGACGTCTTATCTTATGACGGCTTGACCCCAAACAATGCAGGTTGTCCGTTCCAAGCGGACTTCTCTACACTACCTTTTTCATAGGCGTCGGTGGAGGAGGTGAATATTGGGGCTGAGGTTCAACAAAACCCTTCAAGTGCACGTTGATGTTCATCAAAAACTCCAACTACACCCGTCTTGAGGCTCATACAAAACTGCCAAAATATTGGGAGCTAAGCATATCTCCAGCCCCCTCCCCCGCTGTATGGCGACCACCAAAATATTTGGGGGCTTAGTCCCAACGTTCTGGAATGATCCATCCAGAGCCTTATTTCCATTTACCATCTACAATTAGGTGGATTGCCCTAGTATGTGATTACTCCATTTCTGTCTTCAGTCGTTATTGCTCACTTTCCATTATACAATTTTCATGGATTTTTATCAACGCATCCTTTTTAACATTTGAAAGCCGGGTGTTGTCCGCAATGAAAAGTTCACTAGCATTCCGTCACACACGACCATAATGTTCCCACACTCTGAGCGCCGGTTTTACTGCCTCCGTTTACAAGTCGTATTTTCAGCAGCTGTCGACAACGTCCCAATTTAAGAGTGGCATTTTTTTACCGTTTAATCCCATGACATGAGTCTTGGTTGTCGGTAATCTGGTTGACAACACCAGAACAGGGACGCTGGCGACAGTTGTCACAGACAGTATCACTTCTGAGAATTCGCGTGATCTGTTGACGTCGGTAGTTAGTTGTCTCGGGGCTGGGATCAAATCCTGCCCGTCAGCTCTATGTCCATCTCTGGGATGTAGTGTGTCTGGCGTTGTTCTAACCACCCTCTCGTCGTGCGTAACCGTCAGCTCTATGTCCATCTCTGGGAAGTAGTGTGTCTGGCGTTGTTCTAACCACCCTCTCGTCGTGCGTAACCGTCAACTCTATGTCCATCTCTGGGAAGTAGTGTGTCTGGCGTTGTTCTAACCACCCTCTCGTCGTGCGTAACCGTCAGCTCTATGTCCATCTCTGGGAAGTAGTGTGTCTGGCGTTGTTCTAACCACACTCTCATTGTGCGTAACCGACTCGAAGAACGTGCCAGTTTTTAAATAGATAAAACAATGTGTCACTAAAGCAAGACGACTGCAGTTATTCATAATATAGATTTTTATTATTTATGATATATCGTATTATGTTTCGCTTTTCAAAGACAAGCTTTAGTTCTGGTGCATGTCAAACCTGTACAGTGGAACCTTGCTTTACGGTCACCTCGGTAATATAGCCACCTCGCAATTAAGGTCACCGTAGGACAATCCCGAATTATTTCTATACACATTAAAATATATAGGATATTAGTTCCGCTAATACGGTCACCTCGCTATTTAGGTCACTTTTGTCCAATCTCAAAGGTGATCTTAATAGCCAGGTTCCACTGCACAGCAACCAATATATTTGAAATCGTGGTATGTTATGTTGTCTTTACTTGTGTTTTATATAGTGTTAGCGGAGGCCACCAACAGCCGTGTCTGTCATTGAAGGAACACGCCGTCTATCAAAGCGACGTGGGGAGAATGTCTCACCAACAACGCGCAACCAGTCGACGAAAAACGACGTGACAAATCACATGGGCCGCGCATCCAGGTCTCAACAAGGGAAAGAAAAATCGCCCGGGCCACCACGGGTGCTTGCTTACCCCTCCCGTGTTGGTTTTGCTACACCCGAAAGGTTTTTACCGGGTGTGCTGCCTTTGGCTGCCTGCAGGAAGCGGCGGTGTGAACGTGGTCGATCACCGGCTGTTCGTCTTCCCGTCGGTGTCAGCGACTGTGCCAGTTGGCATCCGGTATCGAAAGACATTTCTGGTGTCGCGTGTCTTACCCAGGGTCCACGTTCGAGGAAAACATGCGCAAACAAGTTCGTAAATTCGATTTCGTTTTGAGAAATGCACGAAAACAAATCCGATTTATGATTATTGACACCAACATGTCTGTCTAGGGAATGCGGCCTGTCGGTGCGCCAGTTCGTCTCCTCCGGTGTATCTTTCGCCACCTATGGAATTTATTCACAAGTTATGCCAGAGGAGTGGGGAGATAGCCAATAAAGTATATCCCGCCACACTAGACATCACCCCATCCAAAATAAGTTCCAGAAATACGAATAAATGCACTTTAACATTGTCAAATAACACAAAATATGTTGTAATTATTCTAACTAACTGAAATAACTACATACATTATTTTATACTCGTGAGGTAACCAAGATCAGCCGCCTCAAATGAAAAACATACAGCTCTATTCCTTTATCCGTGTCAACAACAAAACAATATTCACAAGTCACCGCGCTGCCTGATCCCCCTATAGCTCAGCATGGTGACAGAGGGGGACGATATCTATAGGGTGTGACGATACCCTAGGCTACATACCCCGGGGAGTTATCCATGCAGGGGTAACAGGAACTGTTTCACCGGCGTAGGCTGGAAATACGTCTGCGTCTGGGCGCTTTTATTGCAGAGTTAGTGCGGCATTTCTAAGGCGAATGACGTGTAAATGTATTCACACAGACCGGAAGCACGACAGTGTTTCCGGACACGCACCAGTCCCATGTATACACGAGAGCATTGAAATTGATTTCAAAACATCGGATACTGCGTTATTCGCCACACCCAGGTAATGGTGGGATTCTACGAAGTGTAAATATCCGACTTGCTTTATTGTTTGTTCGACATGACTACCTTTGCACAATAGTAGCCTAAGTGTGATTTAGTGTGTGAAGTAACGTTTTGTCTTGTTTTGATTAAATAACGGATTTTATTTTGAAAAAGAAAACCATGAATAAAAAACCCTTGGTTAAGTATATATATATGCGGTGATTAACATAATTAATTCCAAAACGACTCCGACGTGGAAACAGAAGATGGTGGTTGAAGAAGAAGAGGAAGACTCAAATTAAGATGAAAAACAATGCAATAGAACAGGAAAGGGCAGGTACGAACAGCCGAGAGTGAAAGGCTATTGCAGAAGACCAAGTAAGTTGGAGATAAATCGTAAGGAACACAAAACGGACCTAGTGCCGTGGACAGAACCCGGGATCAAGGGGAAGAAAGAGAAGATATAGAAAGGTGTCATCTCATGTCGTGCTTGGTCATGTCATGAGCCCCGAGGCACTAACCTCAACGCAGACGCAATCTAAATGCAACACCCAGTAACGAGGGCGTGAGTCGACGTTGTTACGGATTCCTAAAAGCTCTGCGATTGAAAGGAATTGAACGATGACTAGACAGTCGTAATAGTTTCACCGATGTCAACGACGTGAGTCGTGCGGGAAAACAGAAGCAAGGGGAAGTGTCATTTCCGACCTGTCGTCATGTCGAACGGGTGGGTGTTGACCCATGCGCTAAGCTGCTAACAAGAAATGAATGCCATTCGGGTGTCCCCGACACAGAAAACCCGGTCAAGCGTTCAACGCCAACGCGTCCAAAAGTCTGCTTTCGATCATGAAATGTTATGACATTAGTAAAACTGATTAGGCGTAACCAAACTGTGAAATACTGAGCAACATAATTGTGAAGATATTGATGGATGACGCAATATTGAGATGAAGTCTCTATAATTGTCCATGAATCATCACCTTTGATAGATGTTGACTCAAGTTCCTTATGACAACAATGACATTGAATTACAGTCCTTTAGCTATGCAAATATAACCCAATTTCCAGCTTATGTTCATAGTGGTAGCGGTCATATCGATCGTTACATGTAACATATATCTTAACCGTAGCCTGGACTGGACAAAGATTGTGCCTTTCGTCCTCGCCCTGTTGAATGTCCACGGCAATCATGGACGTTCATGGCGACGGCAGTACAATAACATCTTGTAGACCTGTCGTGTTATTCGTGGAATATTGGCGACGGCGAATCCTGGTATGCCATTCACTAGCCTTGTCCATCACCGATACTGTGTCGTGCTATTCAAATGGCACGCACTTGAAACTGTCGAGAGAAGTCCAGTCTTGGACCAGCAATGTCTAACAGTGAAATATCGCGTCACATTAAAAATCCTCCTTCTCACCGTCTACCGTTTCCACGGTCTCGCCCCTCCATATCTGTCGGCTCTTATTTCTCACTACCCGACACGCTGTCTGTGCTCTTCTGACACGTTGCTCCTGTTAGTTGCCAGAGCAAGGATGTTGTCATGTTCAATGTGTCACCGAAGACGAACCGTTTTAATATCAATTTCTTTGAGATTATTTAACAGTTAGCTACTGATAAATATTGTTGTCAGATATACAGATCTGCGTATTTGCATTCTACACATGTGATTTTTGTTAATTAATCTGTCGATCTATTTACTTGTATGTGAATTTATCAATTTTTAATATTTACATTTGCTAAACATAAAACTATTAATTTATTTATTATATACATTTGTTTGACTTTGTGAAACACTCTTAAGCGCCCCAGAATAATTATTGCATGGGGCGCCGTATAATTAAGAAATATATTATTATTATTCGTTTCACGGATGAAAGCAAGAACATCCCAGCAACAGTATCGTTGAACAGCGGTGATAAACATTTGCCCCGACATCCTCACAGCTGTGGAGAGGCCCTGCAGTCGACACCTCGGCGTCTTTGTGTTTTGTCGCTGACCCGGCTTATTGTCATTCAAACAGCGGGAGTCGTATGACAAATCGTTGTCACACGATGACAAAAGTCAGGTAGGAACGCAATAGAATTGTGCGACAAATACTGTAGATATGTACCTTTTGAAACGTTGACATAAGATCTCATTTGTCGTATTCCCTCTACATTTCTATGCGAATAGATCACCTCGATAATTTGTCATCTGATACAATGACCATGTGATTTTATCTTAGAGGGGCATATCTATTTTTATGTCATAGTTGCACATTTCTTGTGTTATCACCAGCGTCATCGTTGGGGCGTTTTCTATTTGATTATAATGTCTTCCTATGGAGTCCGTCGTTCATAAAATATACGTTTCTTTTGTTCAGTGTCATACTCCATCCTTCTTCGAAACATCTGCGCAGTTCATGGATTTCCTGTCTACATTGGTATGGACTACCCTACCCTATAATTGTTGTCATTAATGTTGTAAATTCTTCTCGTTATGCTACAGCACCGTTGTATAAGAATTAGAAAAATGGCGGACCCGGAAAGAGGTTATTCCAACCGAGTTAGCATCGCTATTTCCGATCCCTATACAATTTGCATGTGACCTTGTTTGTGCTTGTCACACAAACATGGTGTGCACATGTTTGCAAGCACCGTGTGAGGGCACGTGATGTGTTTTGCAAGATACAAAAAGACCTCGTACAAAAAATGCTCGCTACTAAATTCTGCATCCGCCTTTGCAGAATGCGGACATCTTGAGTCTTGTACAAGAACCGTAATCATAGTAAATACATTCATAATACGTATTTTTATGTCTTTATGTATGCTCGATACAGAAGCCTTAATTATTCGAAGAACACGTTTTTTTTCACAAAGATATGAATAATCATGTATTCAAGAAGACTAAGTAGTGAAACAAAGGTAAGTTCTTACATAGCGCAGCAGCCAATCCATACGGCCGCTCAAAGCGCTTTACACTTGAATCCCTGGCTCCTGTTCAACCGAACTCGACTTCACTGGGAAGCATTCAGCCACGTTGCAATTAACGCGCGAAGACAATTCGTAAACAAATATCCACCAATTTCTAGTAAAGTATGATTAAGTATCAGTAGCAACTCACCGTATCATCGTCGTCCACACACCGGATAGTCTTGTCATCTTCTTTGCATGTAACCATTGTGGTCGTCGTCTTCTTCGTTGTCACCGCCGTCGCCTCTTCCACCAGCCGTTTATGTATCTCTCGCAGGATCGTCAACTCCTCGAGCCCAGCGATGATCCCCTCTATGCGGGACCGGAAGCGTCCGCTGGGCTCCGGCCGACTGGTGGTCGAGGTCTCCGGACGAACCTCCTCCAGGAGCGTCCACAAACTCTGAGTGCGTCTCACCTGCTCCGCCACGGCCATGACGCTGTGTCTCCCGCGGTTGCTAGTCGACCAGCGACCGACACCGAACACTGCCTTCTAATGCCGCGCGTCGCTTCGTATTTATTCGGCGCCGTCTGTCAACTCGCGCGGTTAAAGTCCGCGTCGTCAGTGATCGCTCGCGCCCACTGGGTCTGTTCACACATCACCGTTGGGTGCTGCGGCGGCGAGCGTCGTATAAAAAGCAAGTCTCGCGCTGTGGAACACCGCAGGTGGAGGTGGCGCGGTGACTAAACAAGGCGCTCGGTTTGTTTGACGACATACGCTGTATAAATAGGTCTCGCTCGTGTGCGGAAGCGAGCGCTCGTAAAGTGGACAGAGTGTGGACAGTTTGGTTTTCATGCACGGAGAGGACCCCGTTATATTGAGTGTTCGTCTTTCTCATTGTCTATTGTATAGAGGCGTCAGTTTTAGACCCTATGCTGGTGCTCTGATCGTTTTGTTGTTGTCTTCCACTGCTTCCTATCACCAACTCTGATGGTTCTCTCTTCACCTTTCAAAGTCCGTCGTCTCTCTAAAATCGCTCTAAGTCTCTGTGCAGTCCTATAATCTCAAGTCTGGCCTTAGAGTTTCTTCGCTTCTGCTCACTTCATTCTTATCAAGTGGCCTGCCCACATCATCCAGCTACTTCCAAACTGCCCGTTAAATTCCACTGTATCCCGATCTCTTCTTTCAGATCACTCGCCCTCCGTCTGTCCACCCTCTTTGTTCCTGGTGGTCATCCACTTAATGGGTTCATTCTGTCCTCCGTCACATGTCATTTCCGTGTCAGCGTCCTTGAGGTTTCGGGTGACTTCTATAGTTCTACCTAGAATATCTCACCGTGCCACCGAAACCAACCAAGCATGCTGTAATTAACATAAACAAAGACGATAAAAAAGTATCGTGCCTGGAAACTCGTCACCACCATGTGTGGATATGCCTACACAAAGGGACGGTCTAAAACATGTATGCATTTAGTACTGGGTGTGATTTATTTCACGATCCAAAATTGCTACTAGCGTCAATTTGCGTTGATATATAAGATCCCCACGATACGTTATGACAATCAAACCATTAGTGTAATGTTTAACATATTCCAGGACTAAGCGAACTTATTCGACCTCCCTTTAGTTAAAGCTTTCGTCACGGAAAACGCCAAAAGTAATTTAAAGGGGTGAATGTTTACCTTAAGTGAAACAGTTGGGATGATCATTATCTACTGAATATCTGCATGCAAGACCCCAGTGCACGGGCATTCACCACCACGCGTTGACATTCCGCCTAAGCAAACTAGTTAGTTTACGATGAATTCCGTAAACAACTGTAGGGGCCTAGTACATGCTCATTTGTCATCACGTATTCACATTCCTAAGCATGTGTTCTTTTTTATCACCAACAATTCCTGATATAATTAAATCAACGGTGATGGCAACGTTTACACGTATTAGATAGTTCCGGCAGCTCGTTCTCCCTTTTCAAGATCGTGTCCGTACCACGCCTATGCTAATGGTGACAAACGAAATTCTTTCGCAGTGACAATCTGTTATTTCAATCTTTCCTTATACTACTTGTGGTTGTGGCAAGCCAACGCAACGAGTAGTAACGCACACAAATCTCACGCATATATTGGTCAATCCACACGTTGATATAACCGATTTGGCGAAGCATAAAATTGCACATAATTCTTCGCACATGTTTACAGTTAACACGTTGCTGTATAGACCGAACGAACTTATTTTGTTTTTACGTCAACACTTTGGTTTTTGTGTATGTGGTTATAAGGAATAATCAATCGGAATCATATATAGATGACAAATGACATCAAATTCTTACTATATGCTTTGGTGTCCTCCAGTATTAATTAAGAAAATACAACAGTTACAGTATATTGGTTTACATTCACTCGTGGAGCAACACACAAAAGGCAGCAGTTGTTATCACCAGTACATTATTTCAACTAGTTCCCGCTCACCATGTAATTTATGTTGTTACCAGTTATGGCATTGCATGTGGCACATCATAATTTCCCGATAAATCGAACATAACGCCATACTGGCGCTCCTCGGGAATGCCTAAGCACTCAACGTGTCCACTAAAGTACTAATAACTATCGTTGTGTTTTCTTAAATACAGTGCCAATTGGTAGATCAGAGGCCAATAGGCCATGGGTGCGAATGAACGCAGAAAGATTTGACTGGACTTCGTAGCCTCCGAAGAGATGCACTTTCAATAATGCAAAGTTTGCGTATTAGTGTTCACCAAACTCATGGACCGTCGACTGAAGCTCTCGGCCACTTGGTCCGGTTTTGAACCATCTTCGTGAGTCCTTTCTCGGTGTAACCTATTATGTCCGGTTTACCTTCACGCAGCCAGGTGTTTTCGGAGGAACTGTCTCAACGGGTATCTTTTGAGGGCACGTCCAATTCATCTATCTCAATTAGGTCCTCTCAATGTCTGTCTCAATGGGATCGCGGTTGATTTGTTCCAAAAGACTTGCTATCATTGTCTATCCAATTCAGGTCCATTATTTTGCTAAGTATCTGTTGACTAATGTCTGGATCTGTTTTGATGATATTGTGTGTTTACCAAAAACTGTTGTCCGATACTTTATATAATAGGTTCTATTGTAGTCCACTCATTTTTTTAATATAAATGAAAGTATCATCGACGTCGTCATGGTCGTCATAATCACCATCTCTATGATCATATTCTTCACCTTTATCATCGTGATCATTATCATCTTTTTCATGTGTAAAATGCAAACTATTATAATTCTTATAAAAGTTTACTTCTGATTTCATCAATATGCTATGAATTGAATCGAATCAATTACGTGAACATGTCAACTGTCAGGTACTTTTCTGCAATGTGAATGAAGTCGTTGTATCCTTTGCTTTCCTAATTCTGATACCCCTACGCTCACATGCAACGGGCTCCTGTGAATGGGACGATATTTTACATACTGAAAGCATAAATATCAGGAGAAATTGAGTTCAATGGGCCCACAACTTTCAGTGTCTCGCCAGAAAGACGCAGGCAATGTGGCTTGAACAAAATTGTCCACGCTTCCTTCGAAACTGCAGTAGGTAGCCTCGAACTGCGATCCTCCCAATTAACAGTCCGGCGGCCTAAACGACGACCTTCTGCGTCCCGATGTTCAATTCGTAACCGTTTTTTCCTGGAATCTAGCAATATATCCGTCTGACACTATACACAACTGATATGTTTGACATCTGCCTAAGTGTCTTTTAGAGAAAGAGGCACGGTTACACCCAACTCGGTGACAGTCACCTCTCCCTCTCTGCTGATGATTCTTTGATAACGAAACGAAACAGTTCGAGCGTGCGTGCATGCATGCGCGCGAGTATCAATGTATATGTATGTCTGTGAATGTGTGTGTGCGCGTGTGTGTGCGGGCGTATGTCAAGGTGTGTGTATGTTTTTGGATGGGCGTGTGTGTTTGCGTGTGCGTGAGTGTGTGTGTGTTTGCGTGCTGGCTTTGGTATGTGCGTACGATCGTGCGTGCGTGAGTGCTACTTCCCAAAACAGCTGTTGGTTTCAAATCTATGACATGTTATTCTTCAAATATCATAGCTTGAGCAGTTCAGTCAAATCTACACTCGTGCGGACGTGTTTAAATATACGAGCATCTATGTTCGTCATTGCAAATATAACACATGTGAAAACAGGAAGCATATGGTCCAAACCAACACACAAGCGTGCTATACATTGCTTGATTTGTTAGATGCAGCCTACGGTGTGACGCGCATGTGCACGTGCTTGTATGGATGGACTGAACTAAAAACAAAGTCTTTAATTAACTATTAAATTCACCTTTTGAGTAGGAGTTTAATGACTACATTACGCATCACCTTCAGATACAATCACTCTGTAACGTATACGTGCCGAGTATTGTTTAGCTGCTTCACGTCTGCATGTTAGGTCTGCTAACAAGGTGTTTCTATACAAAAGATTCTGTTCGGATTGGCCAATATATCATCTCGCTGACTTAATTCTGCACGTAAGACCCACGGAGGTCATTGCGTGACAGGCTTGCCGTGTAAATGACTTTAGAGGACAGCCGAGCGCCTGAGAGTGTGAAGCAAGGTAACGTGAGACAGGTACAAAGAACCAGGTGTTTCAGTCAAAGCAACATACTTACTGTTTGACTTCGTATGTGTCGCCTCAAAGTCGAAACAAATGCAATGTCTTTTTTCTGCTACATCGTTGTCGTAAGGAGGAGTTCACGAAAGAATTAATCTAGCAGATTGTACTGCGCCATTTGCTGGTGTGTGTGTGTGTGCGTGTGCGTGTGTGTGTGTGCGTGTGCGTGTGTACGTGTTTCTCCGTGGCGCTAACTAATAAATGTACGTGCATACAATCGCGCGCAAACAAACATAGTGACGCAAGTACGTAACGTATACGTACGCGCGCGCACACGCTACACACGCGCGCACATGATCGCACCATGGTTTAATTATTACAGTTCGCAAACGTCATTTAGATGTGTCGTTATTTACCTTAGCGGACGGTCTGGAATTTGTGGCATCCTGCAATGTCACTGGTTCAGTTTGTGAATTAACCAACATAAACAAAAGCGACACCCAAAAGTGGTTGACCTACCTCAATGCACTCAAGTAACTGGCGACGAGACAGACCGACTACAGCTGTCGCAAGCGAACAAAAACGACTTCGTGCCCATAGATTCATGACCTCTACAACAATAGGGTAGGAAAAATGGCGGCGTTGGGTTTCAAGTAAAAACGGCTTAAATCGTTTTGCCAGAGAAGCCCGGGGATATAGACAGCTCTTTCTTCAAATTATGATGGATTTGGGTGGTCTGTGGACTCGCTGCTAAGGACGAGACGTCTGGGAGAGGAGTCGCAATAAAGAGCGTTGTCAAAGAATATTTGACGAAGCCGTCGTTTATGGCGTCAAGTCAGTGAAACTCAACACGCCACGTCCGCGAACATTTAAAAATGTGTCACTGTTATTTTTGACAGACAGGAAAGTCCAAAGAAAATAAGAGTGAATGGTGGAAACGTATTACAGCAGGAGAGCATCAGAGAACTCAAACAAGCGAGAGTGAAATGTACAGGTGGGGTTGTTACTTGTCAGACATCAGCATGGTGGCAGCAACAACAAGGTAAAGCAAAGTAAAGTAGTGTATGTGTGTGTGCGTGCGCGCGCGCGTGTGTGTGCGCGTGTGTGCATGCGTGCGTGTAGTTGCTTGTAAAACTGGTCAATATTGTTTTTAAAACTACTCAGTTTTCTTTGTCTTAACATTGTGATCTTACGGGTTGTCTTTTGATATTAAGCTCTAAACAGCCCCATCTAGAGCTAATATAGGAGTTGTTTATGTAAAGTTTTCCTTCTCTAGAGCTAGTGAATCCCCTTAAGTTACACACGTATATCGCGTGAGATATTTTACTTCCATTATTTGTTAAATTAAACTTTCTTGAGTCATTTGATGGTTGCGTTTTTTCTGTCACCCTTTCCAGCAGCTATTTGTTAATTAAAAATGCTTCCTCTTTCACCTGGATTCGAATAAATAAGTGTTTATTTTTCACTACAGATTGATCATTATTCCACAGGTCATTGTTGAGGCGGTAAGGTGCCCATCCTACAACTGCAATGTAGCATAAGTTAACATATTTAACTACTCTGTAATGCGCACAAGATAAGTTGTGTGTCTGTGTAGTCTTCCTGTTCACACGAGAAACGATGTGTGTTAACACGTCCAGCAAGGAGTGTGTGTCGGCGTTAACACGGTTGAGCAGTCGAACAGTTGGCGTCGTCGATTTACATAAACGCAGTAAACACAGCGAACGTAATGCGATGTAAATTGGTGTCACATTATCCGGTACAATCTTAGATCACCTGAAGGCGCTATAGCGTCCTTCGTGTTTTATATTCAGAATTGACGTAGGACGCAATTTTCTTCACTAAAACGGCGTAGGTAGCACTCCATTAAAGATGAGTGATTCGTTAGCTTCCCGTCGACACGCGTCGCTGCACACCTGGCCAGGATGAGCGCTAGATGGCACACCCGAATAATTTCCAAGATGCGGTGTTCGATTCCCGTTACACTCACTCGATAGTGCTTAATGAATATTGAACAAGTGACTGAAATATAGTAAGAACCACACGTGTATGAGTCGTGACATAGCAAAAAGCTAGGTGTTTATGGGTATATGTATATCAACGTTGGAGGGAGACGATTTTGTGTTCTTCGTTGGGCTAAGTAACTACAGGGAGTTTAAGACTTTTGAGAAGACTAATGTGTATTTCTTGCGTTTAACACACATGTAAGGGAATGTGTGCCATTGATGGCAAAAATTACTCGAAAACAATATCTGGTTGACACAAATTATAACCGAACCAACTTCTAGGTATATCTCAAAATTAAATACTGTGATATTCCATCTCGTTGATGGAAATTTCTAAATAATTAACAGAGAAAGTTCCTAACTCATCGAAAACATTACAGCTAACAACTCAAACATCTAGATCCAAACGTCATAAAGAGCATATTTTATGATTTCGCGGAGAAGTTGTATTTTGTTATAAATTATCTTCTATACAAGTATACCATACTGGCTTCGGTCGGAGTACTGACGTTGTCGCGCTTACATTTATCCGGGCGTTAAATAATATCCGGGTGACGTTTTTGCGTATCTAGGGGAATGCATTTAGCACCAGCTACGACTGTTGCGTTTTCATTTATCCGGGCGTTATGTATGTTTATATGTATATATATATATATTTACATATATGTATATATATATACATAAATTATAAAATGTTTGCTTCCCACAGACATAAACAATTTCTGCCGTAAAACAGTTTCATCTCCCCGCCCACGTCACGTGACTTACTCTTATACGTGGTCACAAATCTGAAACAGCAAATTATAATCATGTACTCTAACTATAACGCTCGTATTACCACAACCAACGAAACATATTTAACTACTGGATATTATTTATCACCACGTGATCTACTGGTGCTAAACATTATGCCTTACATATGCACATAAACATGATCCGAATAAAATTTAACGCCCGGATAAATGTAAGCGCGACAACGTAACGTGTTCTTCACAGAATAAGACGTTCCGATTGCATTGCATAGCTTCGGCTATCTAGCATGGCGCGTGTTGCAAGTGAGTGTGATAAAGATGTCATGATCACACGCCTTGAATTATGACCAAACTGTAATTTGATTCGTCATGACGCTGTCATCGCGGTCAACATCCAGTTGTTTTGATACGCCCGCATGACTGGAGCGATAAAGAACATAATAGTTTGCAAATTACGATTGGATTGGCCAAAATTAAATCATTAATAGGAGTATAAAATAACTATCAACTGCGACATGCAGTCCACTGCAATTGTACTCGACGGTGACGTAGCAGCACACGTAATCGGGCGCTTCCAGCGACCTTGTTTGATAACGTGTGTTAGTACGCCACCATTTCGATCCATTGCGTCATTTGTTGTAAAAACAAATTCTTTGGCAAACATTATACCGTTATTTAAAAAAAGGTTTGAGAAACAAGTCAGAGAACTATAGACCAGTGAGTTTAACATCAGTGATTTGCAAGTTATTAGAAAGACTAATTAAAGATCACATGGTGGATTTTCTTGTTAAACAAAACTTGATAAACCCATCTCAACATGTTTTTTTTAAAACGAGGTCATGCTTAACAAATATGTTATGGTTTTTTTGAAGACATCACTAAGTGGGTAGATGAGGGATCACCGGTAGATATCGTCTACTTAGATTTTCAAAAAGCTTTCGACAAAGTACCACATCAAAAATTACTGCTGAAACTAAAGGCCCATGGCATAGGAAATGGTATAATAAACTGGATAGAACAATGGCTGATTGACAGAAGACAACGTGTAGTAGTTGATGGGGAGGCTTCAAACTGGAAATCGGTATTGAGTGGGGTACCACTGGGATCAGTATTACGACCTATATTATTATTAATATATATCAACGATTCGGATGATGAAATAACAAGCAAGGTGTTGAAATTTGCGGATGATACAAAAGTGTTTAGAAGGATTAAAAGTGATAGAGTTAGACAGCATTTACAAGATGATCTTGACAGGTTGATCAAATGGTCTGAAAAGTGGCAAATGCTGTTCAATTTTGGGAAATATAAATGCCTCCACACAGGATATGGGAACGAAGAGGTAGAATATACTATGGGGGGTACTGTACTAAGTACTACTGTAAAAGAAAAGGACTTAGGGTTAACCATTAGTGCTGATATGAAGGTTTCAGAGCAGTGCGGAATTGCAGCTTCAAAGGGAAATCAAATCCTTGGATTAATTAGGCGAAACATAACGTATAAGGAAAAAGAGCTAATAATACCGCTGTACAAAACAATAGTTAGGCCTCATTTAGAATATTGTATTCAAGCGTGGAGGCCATATCGCAGGAAGGACATATATATGCTAGAAAGAGTGCAGAGGAGAGCAACTAAAATGATACCAAAACTGAGGGATCTTAGTTACGAAATACGCCTAAAAATGCGGTTTAACAACACTAGAGACCAGGAGAATGAGAGGAGATCAGATAGAAGTGTTTAAAATATTGAATGGTTATGAAAATATTTATAGAAATATTTTTTTCAGTTAAGAAAGATAGAAGGACTAGAGGACATGAAGTTATATTAGCAAAGGAACAGAGTAGATTAGATATAAGAAAGTTTTCATTTTCACAAAGGACTGTAAATGAATGGAACAGATTATCTGCTGATTGTGTGGGTGCTAGTAGCGTGAATATGTTTAAAAATAAAATCGACACATACCTCAGACGGGCGGGATACACATAGATAAAAGGGTCGGACTCTCGATAAGCCAAAGGGCTTCCTTGTCCACCTGCCACCTAGAGTTAATTCTCTGGGTGGCAATCTTGTTAAATCTTAATCATAACTTTATATTGTTGCTAACCTTGCGTTTACCGTGCATCGTCAGTAAGATAAGCGTTAGACAAATAAACAAACAGTCACCCTAGCTATAAATGTAAACCAGTTCTTCAGTTATCCGTTGAACTTTTGTGTATGTCTATGTCTAATGCTAATTTATCCTGGACGACGACACAATTAATATATCTGACCAGACTCGAATGTCTAGAACCTGTTGTTCACTTTCTGATCGTAGTGCTATTCGAAACATTAATAGATGATGTCTAGCTGTAAGCCAACGGAGCTGTACTAGTGTGCTATCTAACGGCGCTTCGTAAATATGTTCACGTAATACGGACAGACGTTAAACGATAGTATGCGTCAGTATAATAAATACACACACGCAGATGTTTCAAATTAACGTAACGTAACACTATTTATTAGGATTAGGTTTGTAAACATGTTGAGATTACATTCAATCAGACACACACACGCAGGCGCGCGCACGCACATATACACACACGCACACAGACACACGCACGCACACACACACACACGCACGTACGCACGCACACCACACACACACACACACACACACACTATTTATGTGGTGAGGTGATTCCGCCTAACTTCCGGTTTCTAAGCATGATGACAGAGAAATGTTCTATAGCCTAACGTCATTAATGTCGTTCAACAATATTTACAATATTAGATAACAACTAATGAAAGTCGTACTGTCTATTAATCACATATTTACACCACGCATTCAGAAATATATTTAATTGTACGATTATGGTTATAACCGATCTAAATTATCAGTTTTTATACAACTTAAACCATCCTACAGTATCAGTGTTGTGCTGCTCAAGCTATCCTACTAACACAAAACAAGCTGGTGTTGTTGATAGTGTTGCTGTTACAACGACAACATAAACATCACGGTTGACCTAGTTCAATGTAGCCGTCACGTAAACCATTCCATTAGCAGTGTCTTCAGCACTCCTGTGCCAATAGCTGGCTTCTGTGCGGAGAGCCACTTTTGCGAGGACATTAAATTTAAATCTAACCTCTCGACCTACGCCCACTCCACACGAGAAACATTCTAGTGGCAGATAAACACAGAAGTGTGACATGTATCAACTGTCGCAATGTGGATAAGTCATCTGGTGACATGATGATTAATGGCAAAGTACAACAAAAACATCGGACCGTTTAGTCATAGTAGATGTTGTATAGAACATTGAGTGTCACATAAGGAGCAGTCCATTTCGTTCCTAGATAGACGAATGCCAACAGCGACCTATGTACATATTATTGTCACTCCCTGCTGTCATCACAATAACTGTGATGACAGGAGATGATATGCATATTTGTGGCTTATATAATGCAAGCATCAACAAATAACTATGTGGCAAGACGAAGAGGGATGTCATTGAGTGGAACTGACAGCATCTCGATTTTTATATTATATTCTAAATAAATATTATGACTAGATGACGAAAGATAAATTATTGCAATAAATGTTGGTGCATAGCACGACCAAGAAATGTCGCCATAAATAATAAAATTACAATACAAAATGTAACAAACATAAAGGAACACGCTGACAAGTGATGATTTTTGTGGTAAGGATCCACACATCCTGTGATTAATTACTCGTTTTGTTCGGCCAGTAGAAATAAATAATGCAGCCCGTACACGTAGCATTGTTATGTGAACCTTAACGAGCTGGAGAGCGCCTTTATCTTCGTCAACATCACGCCATCTGCGGCTGTAGCTGGCCGGCCGATCGTCACGCGTGAGCGAACACGCTCCCAGCCAGTCCCAGACTTCCCCGGTTGGTGTTATGATTTCGTGCGGAATCGCACCATTTCAAAGCATTTACAACATCTGGAAAGTGGTAATCGAGCGATTGCAAGTGCTCTCGTACACTAATCACGATCCACGATTGAGGGCACGGTAAAAAATCACCACAGCGACAAGACTGCGATATGGCGTCACTCGACTTCGAACAGTGAGCATCGCTTCGGTAGAGTGGGGCTCCCTTCTACTGAGTTACAGTGAGTAGGCACAGGCAAGGGAGTGTTTGAATTCGCTTGGACAACGGTGAGTAAATCGCGCGTGTAGGCCTATCAGTGTGTTATTACATTCGTTTACGTAACAGCAACATTTGTATTCTCTTTGATCGGGATTTAACCACACCAGTCTTCATGTTGATGGCACGGTGCCGAGTCGTCGGTGCAAAGGTCCAAACACACGACCGATGCGTCAGCATTGAGATATAATACATCATGTGTATTGTGTTAGCTTCACAACACGCGTTGGCTTACCTTCTCAATAAAGACATGATCAGCATGAATGTATGCAACATAGGCTTCGGATCGGGGGGGTGGTTGGCGGTTGAGTTCCCAGTGGTCCTGAACCCCCAATATTTTGTGAATTGTGTTGACGCGTTTGTTGAGCGTCAACGATGGTGCAGATCGTGTTGCAACTGCGTTATAAATGCATCATAAGCAAATGATAATAAACAATTCCAACACTTACCCGTCGCGACAACGAAGGTTCTCCAACAACACTAGCCCTTTCGACAACGAAAAATCTCTAACACTACACTCTTCGACACCAAAACATCTCCAGTTTACATCGATATGTATTACATGACAACACTGGGACACACATTTGTGTCATATGTCAACACTTATTATTATTATTTCAGTTCAGGAGAAAGTTGATTTGAGTTATCTAGGTCAACCGCGCTCTGTGACTAGGAGTGAATCAGGTGTCGGTAACCTTTTGGAATGAAGAGCCAAATTAGTAAGGGGCGTGACAAGAGTAGGAGGTAGGAGATTTGCCTCAAACTAGTATGGCATGGGAAATAGGCAGTGGGATTGGTAGGAGATGGGAGATTGAGACCCCTCATTAACATGCCTGGTGTTATAATAATATCTAATAGTAACGAATACAAATGTTAAAGTAATAGTAATAGGTTGAGCAAAAACTCAATGTAATAGTTATAGGAAGCAATGTAATAGTATTTGACATATTACTTTTATATTACTATTGAACATTTCAATCGAGTTTCAGCTACATAACAATTCCATTTGATTAGATAGTAGATTCCACTAGTTTCTCCAGGTTTTATGGTTGCTCCCCCCTTCTCAACTTGAGCATGGCCCTCATGAAGTTTTACCCTAGAGTTTTATGAGCGTTTACATAGCAAGGGACATTGGTACAGTGTGACTGCTACATTGACTAAAGGAATTAAACTGGGCTTTCACTGCTTTGAAGCCAGTTCTGCCAAGTGCTAAGTTGCCAACTACCTTTTCAAGTAAGCCTCTGGGTTTAGTGACAGCCTCTATGGTGCACACAATTCAGCCTAAACTACAATGGTGTGAAAAACATCCTGATGTATTTGTACTAGAACCAATAATAAATTGTCCACCAAGAATTCGACTATGACAACGTACATGGATAATCAAAAGTAAGAATTCGACAATGTAGCATTGTGAAATTATGGCCCTAATACCGTTCCATGTTGGAACGCAGCAGGGTTAAGACCACATTTAAACTTTATATTGGCGGCCATTATAACTTTTCCTTCATTCCCTGCAAAATTTGTCATACGATTTTCTTTAAAATACCACAGCATATTTAACCTCCATTGACACAAGAGCTGTAAAAAAACTCGTGAAATTCTCATACCTCATTTTTCAGAAAAATCTACCCAAACCTAACACCCCTCAATTTCGCCCCAATCTGGTGACGTATTTGGAAATATTGGTGCGTACTGCAAAATAGCCACTGGGCGAATACGCGAGCGACTAGCGTATATTTATTGCTACCTCGTGAAAGATCTAATGCAGTAGTACATTTAAAATTCACTGGACTAATATGTGCCATGTCAAAGTGATAAAAAATTCACACATCACACCAAAACGGTATTGTCAAGGGCACTATTTAACAAGATTTAACAAGATTGCCACCCAGAGAATTAACTCTAGGTGGCAGGTGGACAAGGAAGCCCTTTGGCTTATCGAGAGTCCGACCCTTTTATCTATGTGTATCCCGCCCGTCTGAGGTATGTGTCGATTTTATTTTTAAACATATTCACGCTACTAGCACCCACACAATCAGCAGGTAATCTGTTCCATTCATTTACAGTCCTTTGTGAAAATGAAAACTTTCTTATATCCAATCTACTCTGCTCCTTTGCCAATGTAAGTTCATGTCCTCTAGTCCTTCTATCTTTCTTAACTGAGAAAAAAATATTTCTATCAATATTTTCATAACCCTTCAATATTTTAAACACTTCTATCTGATCTCCTCTCAATCTCCTGGTCTCTAGTGTTGTTAAACCGCATTTTTTAGGCGTATTTCGTAACTAAGATCCCTCAGTTTTGGTATCATTTTAGTTGCTCTCCTCTGCACTCTTTCTAGCATATCTATGTCCTTCCTGCGATATGGCCTCCACGCTTGAATACAATATTCTAAATGAGGCCTAACTATTGTTTTGTACAGCGGTATTATTAGCTCTTTTTCCTTATACGTTATGTTTCGCCTAATTAATCCAAGGATTTGATTTCCCTTTGAAGCTGCAATTCCGCACTGCTCTGAAACCTTCATATCAGCACTAATGGTTAACCCTAAGTCCTTTTCTTTTACAGTAGTACTTAGTACAGTACCCCCCATTGTATATTCTACTTCTTCGTTCCCATGTCCTGTGTGGAGGCATTTACATTTCCCAAAATTGAACAGCATTTGCCACTTTTCAGACCATTTGATCAACCTGTCAAGATCATCTTGTAAATGCTGTCTATCTCCATCACTTTTAATCCTTCTAAACACTTTTGTATCATCCGCAAATTTCAACACCTTGCTTGTTATTTCATCATCCAAATCGTTGATATATATTAAGAATAATATAGGACCTAATACTGATCCCTGTGGTACCCCACTCAATACTGATTTCCAGTTTGAAGCCTCCCCATCAACTACTACACGTTGTCTTCTGTCAATCAACCATTGTTCTATCCAGTTTATTATACCATTTCCTATGCCATGGGCCTTTAGTTTAAGCAGTAATCTTTGATGTGGTACTTTGTCGAAAGCTTTTTGAAAATCTAAGTAGACGATATCTACTGGTGATCCCTCATCTACCCACTTAGTGATGTCTTCCAAAAAACATAACATATTTGTTAAGCATGACCTCGCTTTAAAAAAACCATGTTGAGATGGGTTTATCAAGTTTTGTTTAACAAGAAAATCCACCATGTGATCTTTAATTAGTCTTTCTAACAATTTACAAATCACTGATGTTAAACTCACTGGTCTATAGTTCTCTGACTTGTTTCTCGAACCTTTTTGAATAACGGTATAATGTTTGCTTCTTTCCATTCTAAAGGAACCACTCCCTCTTCTAATGACAAATTGAAAACTGTTGCAAGCGGTATGCTAATTTGTTCTACAATTTCCAATAGTAGTTTGGGTGGAATACCATCCACTCCAGGTGATTTATTATCCTTCATAGCCCTTATTTTCTTACCTACCATTTCCGGGGTTACAATTAATTGTCCTAAATAGTCTGAATCTGCCCCCTTGAACTTAGCCTCTGGTACTGGCAGTGAACTAATATCTTCCCTGGTAAACACTGAACTAAAGTACTCATTCAGGTCTTCTGCCATTAAGAATCCCTCTGATATTATATTTCCAGCACTATCTTCTAGAGGACCGACTTTATCTTGAACTTTCTGTTTGCTTCGAACATACGCATAAAAACTCTTGCTGTCATGTTTTATATTACTAGCTAATTGTTGTTCATAGCTTCTCTTTGAATTTCTAATTTCAGCTGTAGCTTGGTTAAGTGCTTCTTTATAACTGTTGTAGTCTTCATCATTTCCAGTACATCTGTATGACTTCCACATCATTTGTTTGTACTTAATTTTTCTAATGGCTTCTTTCGATAAGTGTTTCTTTTTGGACCGTTTTCCTTGTTTTTTGAAGGGTACAAATTTATCGACTATGCACTTAATTTCACTCTTTAATACATTCCAGCATTCTGTTGCCGTCTTATTTTTCAGTGTGTTATTCCAGTCTATCTTTGCTAAATATTTCCTCATGTCCTTATACCTTCCTTTGTGGAAATTTCTCCTATACTGCTTTTTACTATTCCTTTCTGATTTTACTTTGATGATAAAATGTATCTGGTTGTGATCGCTACTCCCCAGTGGCTCACATATCTTGACATTGTCAACTAATTCATTCTGTGAGGACAAAACTATGTCTAACACATTCTCACCCCTGGTTGGTTCTAGCACATGTTGAGAAAGGAATGTATCTTGAACTAAAACTAAAAACTTGTGGTCCTCACTCCCCATACTCTGTAGAGATTTCCATTGTATATGCCCGTGGTTAAAATCCCCCATAATAATACAGTCCCGTTTGCTTACTTCCCTTATAGCGTTTTGTATTTTTTCATTCTCTTCTATGCTTATGTTTGGACTTCGATAAACTAACCCAACTGTTAACGTTGAGTTTCCTGTAACTATGTTACACCAAACAGCTTCTTCGCAATCTGCTTCTCTTTCTAATTTTATTTCATAAGCCTGAATAGATTCTTTAATATATAAAATAACTCCACCTCCCTTTCTTCCTATTCTATCTTTCTAAACATTACATATCCTGTCAGTCCCATTTCAGCATCTGATATATCGGTGGTGGTCCAGGATTCGGTTATACCTATTATATGAGGGTCAATATCTTCTACCATAATGTTTAGTTCATTTCTTTTGTTTACTATACTCCTTGCATTTAAACAAACACATTTATATCCAGCTTCAGAAGAGTTTTCAACACTGTTATTTGCTGATTTATTTGTGCTGTCTTTATCTATGCCTCCATTTTCAGGCTTTTCTGTGAGTCCCCCCTGCGAATCTAGTTTAAATAGATACAACCTGTCCCACTGTCAACAGATCGCAGCAGGTTCTCTGAGAAAACTGCTGCCCCCTTTCCACTAAGATGGAAGCCATCTCTCATGTACATATCTTCCCTCCCAACAAAGTATCCCCATAAATCTGTGAATCCCACCCCCTCTTCGTCACACATCGTGCTTTAGCTGGGTAATGGCGGGCGAATCCTTAATGTGGTCTTACCCTAGCATAACTAGCTATGACCTGTCTGCCTGTCGAGTTGTCGTGACCCACGACGGTGTGAGGTCAGAGGACGAATACAGTTTCCGTATGCCTAGTCACCGTATCGATCGGACGACAAATTCATAGCGATAAAAGCTCCTGTGAATGCCGTTTTACCAGTTTTACAATAATTACCACGATCAGACGTGTCATTGTGGTGCGACTTATTTCAGATCTGTCATGGAATCTGAGCGCGCCCAAGATGACTATATTCCGAGCCAGAAGGGACGTATGGTGTGGTTACTTAGACTAGTCTACTTGGCGGTGATGGCTGCTGTCTTCGTCGCCAGCGAAGCGTTGCAGAAATACGTCGATGACCTGTGGCGGTACCTGGTGACCAACCGGATATTTACGTCGGTCTACTTCGAGACGTGGTGGGTGATCGCCTGCTACCCCGTCATACTGGCCGTGCCGTTCGCAATCAGTAAGGTAGGCACAAACAATGTTTTATAATTATGATGTAATATCCAATAAAATGATTAATAGTATTCGTTCTTACATACAAATGACCGTACTTATGGGCGTAGGAACCGCTCCGGCCGTACCGGCCATGGCCGGACCACTTTTTCCAAAAACGTTGATCTTGGCCGATGGCAGGGCCTATCTATGCCAAGATATGTATCTCGGTTTATCCAATACCTGTAAGAAACTCACAACGCCGCGAACTACAATTTTGATAAAAATTCCAGCAGTGGCTCCAGAGCGTTTTTAACATACAAAGTAGGAGCAATGATTTAACAAGATTTAACAAGATTGCCATCCAGAGAATTAACTCTAGATGGCAGGTGGACAAGGAAGCCCTTTGGCTTATCGAGAGTCCAACCCTTTTATCTACATATATCCAGCCCTTCTGAGGTATGTGTCGATTTTATTTTTAAACATATTCACACTACTAGCACCCACACAATCATCAGATAATCTGTTCCATTCATTCAGTCCTTTGTGAAAATGAGAACTTTCTCACGTCTAATCTACACTGCTCCTTTACTAAAGTAACTTCATGTCCTCTAGTCTTTCTATCTTTCTTAACTGAAAAAAACATATTTCTATCAATATTTTCATAACCATTCAATATTTTAAACACTTCTATCTGATCTCCTCTCAATCTCCTGGTCTCTAGTGTTGTTAAACCACATTCTTTTAAGCGTTTTTCATAACTAAGATCCCTCAGTTTTGGTATCATTTTAGTCGCTCTCCTCTGTACTCTTTCTAGCATATCTATGTCCTTCTTGCGGTATGGCCTCCACGCTTGTATACAATATTCTAAATGAGGCCTAACTATTGTTTTGTACAGCGGTATTATTAGTTCTTTTTCTTTATATGCTATATTTCGCCTAATCAATCCAAGGATTTGATTTCCTTTTGAAGCTGCAATTCCACACTGCTCTGAAACCTTCATGTCAGCACTAATTGTCAGCCCTAAGTCTTTTTCTTTTACAGTAGTACTTAGTACAGTTCCCCCATTGTATATTCTACATATTCGTTCCCATGTCCTGTGTGAAGGCATTTACATTTCCCAAAATTGAACAACATTTGCCACTTTTCAGACCATTTGATCAACCTGTCAAGATCATCTTGTAAATGCTGTCTATCTCCATCACTTTTAATCCTTCTAAACACTTTTGTATCATCTGCAAATTTCAACACCTTGCTAGCTATATCATCGTCCAAATCGTTTATATATATATTAAGAATAATATAGGTCCCAGTACTGATCCCTGTGGAACCCCACTCAAAACTGATTTCCAGTTTGAAGCCTCCCCATCAACAACTACCCGTTGTCTTCTGTCAATCAGCCATTTTTCTATCCAGTTAATTATACCATTTCCTATGCCATGGGCTTTTAGTTTAAGCAGTAATCTCTGATGTGGCACTTTGTCGAAAGCTTTTTGAAAATCTAAGTAGATGATATCTACTGGTGATCCATCATCTACCCACTTAGTGATATCTTCCAAAAAACATAACATATTTGTTAAGCATGACCTCGCTTTTAGAAACCCATGTTGAGATGGGTTTATCAAGTTATGTTTAACAAGAAAATCCACCATGTGATCTTTAATTAGTCTTTCTAATAATTTACAAATCACCGATGTTAAACTAACTGGTCTATAATTATTTGACTTGTTTCTCGAACCTTTTTTAAATAACGGTATAATGTTTGCTTCTTTCCATTCTAAAGGAACCACTCCCTCTTCTAATGACAAGTTGAAACTGTTGCAAGCGGTATGCTAATTTGTTCTACAATTTCCAATAGTAGTTTGGGTGGAATACCATCCACTCCAGGTGATTTATTTTCCTTCATAGCCCTAATTTTCTTAGCTACCATTTCTGGGGTTACAATTAACTGTCTTAAATAGTCTGATTCTGCCCCCTTGAACTTAGCCTCTGGTACTGGCAGTGAACTAGTGTCTTCTCTGGTAAACACTGAACTAAAATACTAATTTAGGTCTTCTGCCATTAAGAATCCTTCTGATATTATATTTCCAGCACTATCTTCTAGAGGACCGACCTTATCCTGAACTTTCTGTTTGCTTCGAACATACGCATAAAAACTCTTGCTGTCATGTTTTATATTACAAGCTAATTTATGTTCATAGCTTCTCTTTGAATTTCTAATTTCAGATGTAGCTTGGTTTAGTGCTTCTTTATAAATGTTGTAGTCTTCGTCATTGCCAGTACGTCTATATGACTTCCACATCATTTGTTTATACTTAATTTTTCTAATGGCTTCTTTCGATAAGTATTTCTTTCTGGTCCGTTTCCCTTGTTTTTTGAAGGGAACAAATTTATCTACGATGTACTCTATTTCATTCTTTAAGATATTCCAGCATCCTGTTGCTGTCTTATTCTTCAGTGTATTATTCCAGTCTATCTTTGCTAAATATTTCCTCATTTCTTTATATCTTCCTTTGTGGAAATTTCTCCTGAATTGCTTTTTATTATTTCGTTCTGATTTTACTTTGATGGTAAAATGTATCTGGTTGCTCCCAGCTCTTTCGCATGCCCCCCAGTCATTCCAAGTTGCCCCCCAACCCCTTATCACAAGTTATCTGCACATTGAGCTCTTCATATAGATTTGGAATTTGTGTAAGAATATTTTTAAATTTTACTATGAGCCGGCAGCAGTGTCCACAAAGGGCAGAGTCCTAACAGGGCACTTTCAGAGGTAAAAAGGCAATTTGGTGAGAGGAAGGTTCTGATTTTGTTCTGATAAATAGGCAGCTAGTTAGGATCAAGTTATGTATGGAAATGGGTGAGTACGTTGCACAGTAAACTTCTGTTGTCAAAAGCACAGATTAGATGCCATAAAAGACAGATTGATGGGGGGGGGGGTGAAGTCCCTCAAAAGGTACTGTCATGGTTAAAAAGGACGAAGGTTTCGATAAAATTATGATTTCCTTTCAGTTGTAAAAGAAACAGTATGCTGGAAGTATATCCAAAAACAACATTTTGACTGTAAAATATAACAATTTCTTCATTAAAGGACAAGTATCCGAGACAATGTTCGAAACTTGTACTTTCATTGACAAAATATCTCACTGGAAAATAGTAAAAGGGGATGCATGCTCTTAGTTTAGTGCGTCACCTAAATTGACAAGAGAAATTACTTCCTCTTAACAAAATGTTCACCTGCATAAACTGATTCATCATCAGTTTAATTAATATAATTGCATGACTAATCAAGTCCACTTTTGTCCGGCGCTGGATTTAAAGCAGCGCAATTAGTGCATTTGTCAAGGCGCCTCCACAAAATATTTTGTATGGGAGTCAACTCAACTTAGATGATTAAAACATGTTGTGCTACTATGTGGTAGCGTGACAGTTGACAAACTATTGGACCACTTCAGTGAAGTATACGATAAACTATAGGCACTATGAAGTACAATTGTTAGTAGATTTTGCAGTGATGTCTCTACTGTAATAAGTTCGGAGGAGTGAGAAGTATTATGGTATGGTGCAGGTCAATAGCAGCCCACGGGCAGCGACAGACTTCAATCCGCCAGGCTTTGGTCACAAAAGCATAAGCCCTAACAATCTACGTTCCGTTATATAAAAATGGAAAGGAAGCTGTAAAAGGACACAGTATTGGGGCAAGGTCCAAAACGGGGCACTTTCACGGTAAAAAAGGACGTTTTCCGTTCCGTTAGACTTTCCCTTCAGTTGTATGTATATATATATATATATATATATACTTCATCTGCTAATTTCAATATGGTGGACACAAAACATAGCAATCGTGCGTGCTAAAGCATATGGACTTAATCCGGGTATACTTCTGTGCGTGAACTGAGCCTTAGAGATACGTTGCACCGTGTAGCAAGATGTCGTATCTTTCTCAGATGGCAGCATTCGACCGCTACAAGATCGAGGCGAGAGTGCAGTGGCGAGGGACCAGTCTGTGGCAGTCTCTCTACGAGGTCGTCCAATACGGCGGCCCGCTTATGATCCTCGATTCTCTCATCGTTAAGAAGTAGGGCATATTTCTGTTCATTCTCGTGATCTCCTTGTATAAGGGGCGAAGTTAAGCTCCTGTATTGGTGCACTGTTCGTGTTATGTTGCCCTCCACTACTCCCTAACAACAACCCCCTCCCTCTACTTTTCACCTTCCTCCCTCTTTCTCAAATCCTTCTTCACGCAGTCTTCCCAGCTCAGCTGAGGTCTTATACCTTTCCAGCAGTCTTGACGTTTCTCCGCCTCTATTCTGCCTCACTTCACATCACACGACATGTTCACATATTTAGTAGGTTTCGTAACCCCCATTAGGAGCACAAACAGCAAATTCATCAGGTAAACGGGAAAATTATCGGTGAATAAAAGGTGGCCAATTGAGTCAACATGACCACCAATGCTGGGCCAACTAGTTATAGGTCTGGTATGATTATTAAACGCTCGTTCAGTGGGTGACTCCCCCGTGGATACGACCCTCTTCAGCAGAGTCCTAGGTACAGTCACGCCAATAAAATAGACAATAAAACGAGACAACAAGCCCATACAACTATTGTCTACATTTTGTTAATATGTTGTTGACATGGCTGGCGTTATTACCGTCACGATTAAACACATTGCCGATTATATCAAGTAAAGGTAAAAAGGTAAAGGTAAGTTCTTATATAGCGCAGTATCCAGACCTCAGGACTGCTCAAAGCGGTTTACACTTTACTCCCAGGCAAACCTGTTCAATCGAACACCATCTCGACTTCTCTGGAAAGCATTCCACCACGCTGCAATTAATGCGCGAAGACTATTCGTACACAAATATCCACCACTATCTATAGCCAGGTACTCATTCTTACAGCTGAGTGAACTGAAGCAATGTTGAGTAAATGAACTTGTCCAAGGTCTACACCGCCACACAGGATTCGAACCGAAGCTCTTACCGCTGTGCTACTGAGCTCCACAAGTGATTATTTATTACATAAACAATTATCACCAAGCCTTCTCTTTGGTTATTGGTCCTAAGGACATTTACCAACAATCATGCATTTCGATTTTTCAACCCGAAATTTGAATCGCCATCTTTTGTAGACTTTGAACGTTTGTAGAGAACAGAGTAATCTCGTCGGCATAAGCCATATAATCAAATAGTGTATCACCTATTCTGACGCCTGCATTACAGTCATTCAAATCTAGTAAAAGTTGATTAATAAAAACGTTAACCAGCTATGGCGAGAGGATACTTCCCAGTCGCGTACCACGAATTACACATAAAAGATTTACTATATGAACCATTCCATCTGACCACAGCCGTCAGCTTGTTGTACCAGTTACACAATAGTAGCCACTGGTGTACAGGTAGAACATGAATTAACTTAAAAAAACAATGACACGTGACATATATATTACTGTTAAGTTACTCAAGCGCAGATGTGAAATGACGAACACAACAAAGGCGTAGCCTAGCCTACCAAATAGCCTATCCATCATGTTATTGGCTAGCAACAAGGTCCGTCAAGCTTTCAAACTGGCTGACGCACATATAAATATGTCGAAAATTCCATGTGGGCCTATACAGGAGAAATTGTCCCGGTAGATGTCATGCCGCCCTAGTAATGTAATGTACATGTAAACATTGTTACTAAGGCAAAGCTTGACGAAGGTCACGCGTATACTTTTGATTGTGACGTCAGTTACTGGATCCGTCAATTATGTGTACCAATTCGCCAGCCGTTCACTTTAAATTTATAATTCAGTTACGTCAAGGGTGATATGATCAATGTGCAATCAATGTTTTGTTCACGTCGAAACAATCCTTAAAGCCTTAATCTGTAACCCGTCGTTACTGTTTTATCTGCAGGTACGACAGTGTAAACCCCGCCGAGTGGGCGATCAGACGCCGCGAGTGGCTGCAGACGACGCGCGCGCTGCCGGATATGGCGCCATCGCTCGCGCAAGTTGCTTGGCAACTCGTCGCCAGCCTCGTCATCTATGACGTCATCTTCTACGTCGTGCATCGGCTGTTGCACAGCAACGCGACGCTGTACGAACGAGTGCACGCGCCTCACCACACGCACGACGTCGTCTGCAGTCGCGTGACGAACAGATTGTCAATCATCGAGAGACTCACGCTAGTTCTATCTGCCAACTTTGCGCTGAAGTTAGTGCAGGCGCATCCACTCACACGAACATTGTTCGTGCCCGTTTTCGTGTGCTGGTTGGTCGGCAACCACTGCGGATACGACCTGCCCTGGTCGCTCGACAAGGTGCTGCCGCCTGGTGTCATGTTCAGCTCAGCCGAACACTACCGCCACCATGTGAGTGGCACGCGAAGCTATCAGCCTTTCTTCTCCTATATTGATAACTTCATGACGAAAAGGGACAAGCTTAAATCGCTGTGATTTTGAAAATCAAAAATGTGAGCACATAATCTTATTTGTATGGATAGTCCGTGAATGTGTTCTTTAGTGTGGCTCCTTTTTAAAAGGTGTCAGACTCACTATCTTTTGCTAATTCTTCTGTGGATACATTGCCACCATCCTCGCGCGCCAGGGGTCGCTGCTGCTGATTACGTCAGTGCCAGCCAGCAGTACCCCCTGGCTGATCAGGTCCGGTGGTCATAATAAAACTAATTTCAACCAACCGTGGCTCGTGTTACATGCAATGTTTAGGAAGTAGAAGCAATTATTCGAATACACAATACCTCTCAGCTGCTCGTGCTAATCGGCGAACGGGTCAATATATATTGGGATTCCCAGAAGTTGTTTATCCGTCTTCAAATTGGGCCGGGTGTTTGCGCAGTTCTCACGGGTGATGCAGTCTAGTCTAGCCTAACCGACTCTCGCCTGGCTGCGTCACTTCGCCAGAACGATAGTCTGGCTCTGAATGGCTCTTTTAATGGTATGCCATGAGAGCTGCCACCTAGCGAATATGCATGTGATTAAACGGCATTAAACTACGAAAAAAGTTTAATGTCGGTTTATTTTGTGTGTGACAAGTTTCAGTATAAGTTTATTGTTGAATATCGCGACTAGCGAAGTCAATTACTAGTTTGACTCAGCTAACTTCCGCACTTCGAGTAGGGGATCAGCCAAGGCTGGTTTTCATGGCAAACAGCCCTGGCTTGCGAGGATGATTGCCACGACTCGAGTCTTGTTCCTTTCAGGCTGCCCTGTCCCCCAACGTGTCACCCTCCTGCATTTTTTGTATACCTCTGAAAACAATCTTAAACCTTCGTTGCGCCATTAATTCGTTATACGCAGTTGTTCTGGTAAACTTGCGTCAGTTAATCATTCGTTTTTTTACATAGCGTATAAATAAGTAATTTAACTGATAAAGACGTGTTTAGAACAAATTGCCAAAGAGTAGCATGGCTCAGCCCTCTACCGCTCCCCATAAATACGTCAGTGTCGCCGTCTACGGGCACGCTGGCGTTACAAACTCTCATAACCTTTCCTTCAATGTCTTTGATATGTTTACCTTCCTGTATGCATCTGCTCCTGCGTTTATACGACGAAGTACCTGTAACGCTTCTCCATGTCAAATGTAGAAAATATTGCCTTAAAGCGTTAGTCTTTTGTCGACAGTGTTACGTGTAGTAGGCATATGTGTGTTATTTTTGTCTGTGTTGCCGTTGTCTTCGACGATGCTCCGCGGTAAGGCGCCACTGTTTGTCGTTGTCACAACCCCCTATTCTGTAGCCTTGCCTAGTGTCCCTTTATAGAGATACAGGGACTCTAGCCTTGCCGTGTTCCCTATAGACGGGCGAGAACCTCATAATATAGGCTTACGCTGCTGTTTTTGAAAATGGCTATGTGTTGTACAACTACAATTATTCGGTCCTCTTGCAATAACTAAATTAGTTTAATAAACATCATCTGTGTCGTCTGTCGTCTTGCTAAATGTATTATTTTGAGTAGCCTTTGTGCTTACATATCTAGACCAATAAACTTTTCTTATATAGCAAGCACATTTTAGGAGATATAAACATTTAAATGACTAAAATGGCTTGCCCTATCCATGTGTTTCCTTGCAACAGTTGTCCAAGAAACAATATGTCAGATAACAATAATGAAAGTGTTTCTTTAATGATGTATGTCGACATAGCTTTGCAGCAAATATGAAAAACTATTGTGTATGTTACGTTTTTCACTGTGTTGTTTCAAATTGGTATCCAACTGGTATAATCGCCATTACGTTTTTGATACATATCCTAGCCACATATTCATTTAATACTGTATAAAACATATGTTTATATCAAAGATTGATGTCCGGTTCCTCTCGGATATTTCGGTTGATAATGTCATAGCACGATGTGATCACATGTAGAAATGTGACTCAGACTGTAGCGCAGAAGTCAGCAGTAGCCAAACAATATCTAGACAATTTATTCACACAACTTTGAAGATATAAAACTGATAACTGTGATTAACTTGATAGGTATTTTGATTAGGGTAATGCGCCTGCAATGAAAACGAGTATCGTGTAATACCATGCATTGCAAATAAGATGTTTTTTCACAGTTTAAACTAACTAAAAGAAAATGCATATGTTGTTTAGGCATCTGTTCAGACAATACATGTACCGTGAAAAACAAATGTATGGCAAAATATTGATTCAGCGGCCATATTAGAATTATACAAAATTAGTTACTTATCCAATCAAACGTCAAACTACATCAAATAGACGTGTCCAAAACACAACGCAAAATGGTAAATCATTCAATATTGTCACCTGACTGCAAAATATAATGTTATGGCAACATATTGATATGCGACAGCCATACTGAATGTATGCAAATTATACATATTTCCGCCACCGAGACTTCGGAACACTTTTAGTACGGTGTTACGCAGACTTCATAGAAAAGCGCTGTGCTAAAATATGGTGTGCAATTTGTTCGCATTCAAACCTTAGTTTGCTTGTACTATAGTATGCAATTCGGCAGTTTGAGTAATGTGACAACTGTTGTAGATTAACTGGTGCGGACGTCGATTGGCGTCTAACATCGTTAGATTTATTCAGTTTATCGCTCAAGTCTGTCATGTACTTAATGGAACATTAACTAGTTCAATTCTTCTACTCTTTGGCGAATTTGTCAGTGCCAGAATATGATAGCAGTGCCGACATGAAATTACTCTTATCGTTCAGCAGTTGGCGATCATCGGCTGTGTTATGTGTACGCACAATACACTGTTGTGATGATAGAGCTTTTAGTATGGTGGTGGAGATTAATTATCACGCCGGAGGTACGGATGGATGTCGAAACTGTTTAGTTTGCGAGACATCAGCCAAACTGAATCATTAAAATATATTAGGCCCTTAAGTCTTAATTTAATCCAGCATGGTTTATGGTTTCTTTATGTGTAAATATTGCGTTCTAGTCACCTCCATAGGGATAAGGTCAGTGAACTGTCTTCTTCGTTTAAATTAATCAATCATTGTTGTACTGCGGCTCGGATGTGTCACTTCTTCCATTTCTCTTTCGCACGCTCGCGTCCGCGCATCCACAACATCAAGCCCAATATCCTGCCGATTCTGGTCATCAGAAAGAGGTAAAAGATAACAGTAAATCTATCCTGTCCTTAAAGGGATGTTTTCCGTTCTTGTTATCGTAAAATCATGTAGACATAAGCTACCTATGTTAACATATTGCCAACCCAAAGTGTCCTAGTGAATCATGTGCTGTAGGTGTTTCGGGAGGAAGCACTTTGTTTACCCGACAGCGCACCGCTTGCGCAGGCGTGACCTAGGACAAGCGTGACAGCTCGGCGATTTTTATAAACATTGAACTTATGAATTCAAAAGTTATTTCTGTTTCGTTAACACATATTTGGGTGGTAAGTATGTTAGATGATCACCAGCCAATTGTAATAGCTGTCGACGATGTGGAGACCGTTGATAGGTTCGTCTATTTGGGCTCAGTTACGGATGCAGACAAAGGCTGTACAGGGGTTATAAGTTCATGCCTTAAGAAAGAAAGAGCAGCCTATTATAAGCTGAGGACAGTGTGGACATCCAAACAATACAGTAGGAAAACCAAAATGAGAATCTACAAGAGCAGTGTGAAGTCGGTTCTGCTACACGGAGCAGAGAGTTGGAAGATAAACCAACCTGATAGACAAAGGCTCAACACATTCCACAATATATGTTTGCGCCGAATTCTACGTATATTCTGGCCAAAAACAATTTCAAATGAAAAACTGTGTGAAAACGTAGAACTAAGTATAATAACGGACATCATCAAGGCTAGGCGATGGAGTTTTATCCTTACATTCGAGAGTACAAATGGAATTGGAACAATTTATTCGACAATAAACGAACAAAAGCACACAATGCAACACACATTTTTACAATAGTTAGTCTATGTCGAGAGGCTCTCACTAAGGTTCAAAAGCCGCTAGCGTGAGAGCCACCCACGGGAAAAGAATATTTACTGCAATTAGTCAATTAAACATAGTAAATGATTATTCAGTAGACTACTTTTATTTTATTTATATCCGTAATGTCCCACTGTGGTGCACACCGTAAAAATATGAAGTGATTCGATAGAATATACACAAGGTCGCCATAATCCAACAAAATCGCAGGTTAGATCTTCATAACCAGGGCTGCTCTGGTTCGGGAATACACACGGAAATCGGCCTATTAGTAAAAAGAGGACATAATTAAGAAATCTGTGTGGTTTCGAATCAATTTATGCAAATACAAACGTGTAGGCTGTTTATTATATAATAAAAAGTATTCACTTTCAAAAATTACAGATTATTATTTTTACTTTTTCCGTAATTCTAGGTGACATGTTTCAGGTTGAGTTGGCAGGTAGTATCTTGTACACTTTCTGGCTCGGGAGGTACGGCTGTACGGAATAGAGATGTAATTGCTTTGCCTAGTGTGATGGCCATGGTGTGTGGTATTTAGTGAAAATAAAGATTTACAGTAAGAAGGAACGATACTATTCACAAATTTGTGATAAAATGTCAGACATTTTTGCGTGAAAATGTCGACTTTCAATAAGTTTAGTGATTTCATTAGAGGTTCTGTATGGGAATTATATTCGCTATAGGTTGTAATTCCTATCGCCTTTTTCTGCAATTTCAAAATTCTGTTTGAATTAAAGCCCCACAATAAAATACTATAATTGAAGTGTGGCGCAATTAGGGAATTGTACATTATCCTTAGAGCACATGTAGGTAAGAAGTGCTTTGACTTATTTAATATACCAAGTGTTCGTGATGTGTTGGTGGCAATGTTATCAGTGTGAGCTGTCCAATCTAATGTTTCATTGATAGTTGTGCCAACAAGATTAAACTCTTGAACACGATGACATGTGTTGGTCATCTATTTTGTTTACAAATGACCGCCGTATAGTGATGAACTGGACACCTGTGGGGAAGAGATCGATCGGAAGACCAAGAGACGTGGCGACGAATGGTGGAGAAAGAACGGGATGCGTTTGGGTGGAAATCCTGTGTAGCGGCGGTACGGAGGGTGGCTTACAGGGCGGACTGGCGGACTTTTGTGTATGCACTATGCGACACGTGGCGCCCAAGGGATACGTAAGCCGTGAGTACGTTAGAATACATATACTTTATATTGTATGACACAGTGTTACAATAAAAACGAACGGACAACCTTCCTATAAGACTGCTCAGAAGAGTGTTTTACACATCACCCCTGACAGACCTTATATAGGGGGGTTGGAAAAACACCCGGAACGTTGAGTCCGACGATTTTGCAACACTCAGTGCCATTGGGGAAATGGTGTGTTGAAAGCCTGTTGGATGCTGCCATTGTACTGAAAACTACGCTATGACAAACTTGTATAGTGACCACTCCGCTTCAGGGTTGATTTAATGTTAGTACAACTAAGCCGTTGTAGACATCCTCATGCAACGTGTTCAAACCCACTAGCTAGATTGTCGCGACGGTAAATAACACGCATTATAATTCGGTGTTAAACCGTCATGTTTATGTGTACACAGTGTCTGTGTAATACGTCCATAATGCGCTTAGGGTCTGAGACCATGACAATGCGAACGCGGATTTTACTGCTCTGTGAGCACCCGTGCATTCCGCTACCCACCTAGGTGTATAAAGACACGCCGTGTGTGGACTCGACTCAACGGCAAGACGGGCTGAGATGATTGCCGTCGCAGAGGGATTAGCGGTTCACGGCTAGCGGCGCCGAACAAGAGGCAGGAAGGCCAGCGTGACGAAGTACGTGTCCGTGGCACACACTAGCTCATTAGTTAAGGCAAACAATCAAACCGGCAGCAAGCTTGAGTCATAAACTTGTCATTTCGAGTGAGTTTCAAAACACGAGGAGGAGGTATGACGCAAGAAACCGGATTATGAAGTCCATTCTCTTGACCGATACATGTTGGTCACAGACCCACCGAAGAGAGACAATCCATAGCACGTGTACCATAAATATGTTGTGACATTGCGTGCATCGTGTGCACATAATATTCGTGTGCATAAGTTTCAGAATTGCTAAATGCTGTGTGCTATAGTGAAATAATTATCTCCCTAATCGATAACGTATATAAACATCAAAGTTGTAGAGAGAGAGAGAGAGAGAGAGAGAGAGAGAGAGAGAGAGAGAGAGAGAGACAGACAGACAGACAGACAGACAGACAGACAGACAGACAGACAGACAGACAGACAGACAGACAGACAGACAGAGAAAGAGACAGAGACAGAGAGGGGGAGGGGGAGAGGGAGAGGGAGAGGGAGAGGGGGAAGAAGGGGAGAGGGAGAGGGGAGGAGAAAAAGACAGAGAGGGGAAGTGAGAGAGAGGGAGAGAGTGCTTGCGAAATTGTGTGTGAAAGCACATACCAAATATGCAAACTTGAAAGAAAAATTTCTCTGAACATTAATACTTGGAGAACCGATATATGTATGAACTTTTGAACCTATTTACATTATTTTGTTATATTGAGCTTTTAACGTGTTGGCCAATTAACCCGGATGCTCATTAGATAGGCAAATACCTTCTCTCTTCGTGCTTTGTTTTATATCGTTTTTTTTTTTCTGGGGTGAGTTTCATTTATCATTACATCTACATGTGACACATTTCGCTACAAAGCCAAACGTCGCCCGTTTTGCATTAGTGCGCGGCCACTGTTTTCAGCGTGTGAATGTTCGCCACATTAGCGTGCCTCAGTATGAAACGTGCAAATTAGTGGCCGTACCCCATAAAACCAATACAGTCGGTGCCAGTTGAAACTCTTCTAAAGCAGGTCGTAAATCGTTGTGTGTCCAGTAAGGGCGGCTAATGGTGTGCGGGCTTGGAATACACACGTCCGGGCTACCGATATAATAGCTCGTGTGTTGGCCAGCTTTATGGTATCCCGCATGGAGAATGTGCAACCAACAACGGCAGTTTGAAGTCGCCACGTCCATGCGAGACGCGATACCGGTAACTGTCGCCTCGTATCCCGCACAGCAATTTAACACCGCTTTTCACGGGGTTCTTAGTTGTCCGCAATCGTCTTTGTCGTCGTCTCCACGACAGTAGTTAATTAGGAGGCTCGCTAACAAGAAGACGCACAACCTCAACTCGTCGTCTCCTGCAGGCAAGAACATTACGACTCATTTATCTCTCTTTGATATGCAACATTTTAGCCGGGTTAACAGCGTGAACAGCATGCGTTGGGCGTCGAATACATTACACACAAGGCAATACCTTGCAAGCTCACAAGACCGCATCGGACCGGCGGATTACTAGATTAACTTGCAAGTTTCGTTGTAGTACGACGGGTCAACGGCCAACCATGAACGTCAAGTCCGCTGTCAGACAATGTAAGACGATATTAATCGAAAGAGAACTAAATACCTCACGTTAATACGGATAACACAAATGAACAACCCAACAACAGCCAATGCGGATTTACTTTACGTGGAATCTTGTCCGAATCACAGCAGAAACACTGATTTACGCATACACGCATTAAATCGTCACGCCTCACACTGGCTCCGATCAACACGGAGAGTATTTATTTAGCAGTTGACACGGGTCGCCGAGAAAGCTGTGAATCGGTGTAACGCAACACTCGATGAAGGCAAGAGAGTGTAATTCGTATGAATGAACCTCGGCGCTACATGATTTTATCGCGCGCAGCAGTAGCACACAAAACGAATCAATCAGCCGGCCACTTAGCGAGAGTACACGGGGCCCGGGCCATCCGGGTGAAGGGTGTAGGGCCTGTGACGCATGCAAATGACTCTTTTATGGCGACTCCGACCACAAAGGATTAGACGCGTACAGTAAATGGCCGTAGTGGACGCTATTGTTATTCGCACCGGTCACGTGATGCTGGAACTACAAGTCTTGTGAGCATGCCAGGTGTGGTTGTATATTTAGACTGTAGCATATATCGGTGGTGTTAGCAGATTTGAGACCGCGATGTATCTCGACGTTCGACCAGAAGAGAGCGTGAACGCGGAGATTGCCGCCTGCAGTTGCGTCATTAACATGTAGCTGCGTACTGCAGGAATTGACGCGGTGGTGCGAAGCGTGACACTAGAATCTTCTGAACCAATCCCGTGGTGCACACTTTGCACAATCACTTTGCGAAACCGTGATCCGAAGCATGAGAAGGTAAATTTGCCGTCCATGTTACGGTTAAGAAACACCGTTGTCGAAACGCACACACCTACGACGACCTTTTGATCGCCGAGGTTCACCGAGCGACCTGTCTTCAGCGACTCGATGGCGACTACTTGACGCCTGTTTACCGGATTTCTGCCGCCGGCGACCGTTACTGGGGGTTAACAATTACACCAGTCTACCGCTAGTATGCGAACGCTCCCCATGCAAGTTCCGTTACCTCCAGAAGTTGCAGTCGTAAGGAGTCGGCAGTTCATCAACATAAACACCTCTTCTGGTCGTGCGAAGGAGACATCAGAAGATCTGGTCAATTAAGACGTGCGCTCAGATCAAACCATCGCGATCAACACGGGAAGTTAACAAAATCGACTGTTAATAAGTCCGAGGCGCAATACATGCGCCTTATCAGATTCGTGCTGACTTGTAACCGCGACTGTTTAAAGCGGACGTCCAACAGCGACAACTGACCTAAGATTGCGAGATCTCTCGTAGTCGCCACACGAAACGGTGCCCGAGGCGGGGGTAGCAAGTGCGGACCGAGCGAGTGTGAGTGGCGGCGGGGACGCGATCGTCGGGACGCAAAGAACGAACTGAGTCACCATTGGTTTCGTCTGTCCGTCCGAAGCGGCGACGATGTCGCATAAAACGGTCACCGACAACGTAATTGACGGTAGTATTGGCCATTGAGAATGATCTGGATTCCCGAACAGTCGACGTGATCAGGGTTTCCGCCAAATCCAGGAGTAGATGGTCGTATTGTTGGATACACGCACGCCAGGAGGGGGTGGTCGTTACGATGAGCGTATTATGTTAGCCTCATCAAGGATGAATGGTGAATTCGGTGGGATATACTGCCGAGAACGTCAGAACGACTCCGATGCGTTGACACGGAACAAACAGATAATTGATATCGGAATTGTCGAATTATAATTGGCACGACACGGCGACATTGTAAAACAACGACCAACCGGAAGTAATTTGATAAACAACAACATGCGGGATTCACTCACGGTATGTGGATGCTTATTTCGGCGTGGCATGATATTTAGCGACATGCTACTTCGCCTGATGTGACAACGTATCCAAAGTGTCGTTGTCTACGATCGAGCGACGGGAAGACATTTCATAGTTTTGGTTGTCGTCGCTTTTTCAGGGAGTACACAGAACCGTCTCGCTTCATTGCAACAACGTACATGTGTGTGTTGGACATGTTCCGAGGACAACGGTAACACTAAACTGTATATATGTGCGCCCGATCTTGTAACGACAAAAGCACGATCCATCTTATATCTAATTTGGATATATGCAGCGGAACTTGTCCGACGACACGACCCTATCTTCCTAGCGAAGGTCTGCGTAAACGGATGTCATCCGTGTGAAAATTATTAGCCGTGTCGAGCATTCGTTATCTATATACATGTGCGGGTTTTTTGACGTCTCCATATACAAGTAATTGTATACGTGTGCAAAACGAGGAGACAAATCGCCAACGGTAATAATTACCGAGGTGGCGTCTGGCGCCGCTGTTTTTGCTGGGGCTGTCGAAGACGCAGCATGACGTCCGACCTGTTTCCAGCGTACAGAGTCATTACTTCATCAACGCCACAAAGAATACACGAACAACACAATTGAGACAATTGTCTTGGGTCGCACACAAGTCGGTATTATTTTGCCAGATCGCGATAGAACGTGTATATCGCTCAAGTGGAAATTTTGCGTCGCACAAAAGGAACAAAAGGTGCACTCGATCACTAATGACAGTTTCTCTTGTCCGTAACATCGACGACGATTGTTTGTGAACAATTGAAAGTGACGAAAACCCGCATTTTTCGTACGGAATACTCAGAAGAAGTGGTTTTCACACAAAAAGTAGCGCGTCCGCTAATGTTAGCGCGACCCAAGGTGAATATAGTTGGAATATTGTTGTCAATGATTAAGGACTCGCGTTGTTGGAGTCACGCGGTGTTTGTGTAATCGGTGGATTTATTGACAAGACAGATTCGAGCAGCATCAGACATGGGCATTCAGAGAAGCAAGCCGGTCGGGTTCGCCATGTTTCTTGTTATATCGCTGCTCACTCTACTGGTTGAGCAGGGGATGACATCATATCTGGCATACCACCTGTACGCGAGCGGCCACATTGCGTGGTTCGCACTCACATCCGGGCTACTCATTGTGTCGAGCGTCGCCATCCAGCTGACGTCATACCAGTGGCAGGCGCGCGCCGACGTCGGAGGTCGCACGCGCTGCACGAAGGCCGTCGCCGTAGCAACGCACGCGTTCCAGTGCGGGATGGGGTGGCGCTATGGTCGCATGACGTTGAGTCGGCGCATCGCCATCACGCGCCGGGAACTCTGGGAGATGTTCGCGCTGCGCACGTTCGCGGCGCTCGCAAACACGTTGCCGCAGCTGCTCGTCCAACTCTACCTGCTCCTACATGCGCTAGGTGGCGCTGTAGTCGGCGTTCCGACGTCGCTACTCGGCGCCACCGTCGCCACATCGCTGACGTCGGCGTGTTGGGCGCTGGCGACGTACCGGAAGCCAGTCGACTACTGCTGCGTGATCGGCGCCGTGCCTTCGCCGGGCGCTGTCGCCGTTATGCTGTGCTGGCGACTCGGGGAACTGACGGCCCGTCTGCTCACACTGGCGCTGTTCGCCACCGTGCATGGCTACTGGCTGTTCCTGGTCGTCGGCCTACATTGGGGCAGCATGCTCGCCATTTGCCTTGTCGACAGACTCGTGCTGCAACGCCCACCAGCGGCGGTCGCCGACGTCGCGCTGGCGTCGTACGTCTACATCTTCTGCTACATCACGGTGACGTCACGTCCGTCGCGGCATGCGCGCGTGCTCTACCATGTGACGGCGGCGCTTGAGGCCGGCACGCTGCTGCTGCTCTGGCTAGTCGGCGACACGGCGCTGACGTCACGCCACGTCGTCGTCGCGCTCCTGGTGACCGGGGCCTACACGACAGGCGCCGTCATGGCCGTGCTCTACTACAACTGCTTCCACCAGCCGCGTCCGCCGCCATCACCGCACGGGCGCCTCTCGACTGACACGTGTCTGCACCAGTGCATCAACTGTCGTCTCAGCTGCTGCGACAAGCACAGCCGCAAGATGCAGCGGCCGCACGTCGCCACCTGGGTGAACGTGCTGCACGCACAGGCGCAATACGACATCGCATCGAGACTCGCCGGCCGCACGCGGACGTGCGGACGACGCGAGATTGGCGGGCCTGCACCCTCCGCGACGCAGTGGTGTCCGGAGTCAGCCGGACTCACGGCCGATCGCTTCCGGGAGAAACACCTGCGCACACGTGACTTGATGCAGACGGGTCCAGAGTTTCTCTGGGACAACTACGACCTTCAACTTCCGCCGTCAAACCCCGCAACCTTACGCGTGAAGTGCCAACCCCGTTCGCCGGGCGGCGCGGCAACCGCAAAACGATCGCCAGGGGTCGCTGTCGCCGACCAGGGTTATCATTCCGGGATTTCGACGTCGACGAAAGCGACGTGCGCCTCTCACGCGCGCAGCCCGGTCGATGGCGCGGCGACGTACGTTGACGATTACGGTGACATTTGGGGTGACAATTGTACGACGGCGTCGGACGAGTACTCAACGTACACGGCTACGTCGTACTCCGCCGAAACCGGAACTCTCAACCGCGAGCGCCGCGACCGCTACCTCTCCACGGACAGCACGTCCGTGTATTCCGTTAGATCGGGTACGAGCTTTAGCTCGGTGCAGCCGGACTACCAGTTGCGTTCGCTGCGGTTGAAAGAGGAGCGGCAACGGTTTAAGTATGGACTGAAACAACAGCAACAGCGGGCCAATGTCGCCAATATACGTCAACTCTCTTATTCCTCAGATCCGTCCGCGCCCAGCGACTTCACTTCTGGCACAGAATACTACACGGACGGATTATAACCGGAATATGCATTCTGTACCTGGTGGCTTTTTTAATTTATGTGCGATCGTAATATTTATCAAGAAAATAACATTATGTTTATTTCAGGCCTTGCTTGAGCAATGTTTCGCCAAGGCTTGTCGTTATACATGTACGATGGCGCGTGTTTCTTTTAAACTGTCATTCATCATATGCGTGAATTCTACGATGTGTACTTCGAGTAACCAGAAATACGTTGGGATTATGATTCCTGTGTTTCGTAGTGTGCTGACGTGTCCCCATTATGCTGCAATTCACAAACTGTGATGTTCGCGTCAGGACGGGTGCAATCTATTGCACGCGTGTGATAGCTTCAAATACATTACAAATGAGACATTCCAGGCGGTTGCCGAGCGAACGGGTAATAAAAACAAAATTGTCTAAAACATTATTTTTATTGTTCTTTCTTTCTTGCCCTTGCTCTATAACGATGTGATGACTCCTTGTTCACGAATCTTCCTAATGAATTTTGTGAGTTGCGCCTCTGAGCTGAGTTTCCTGGCGATATAGAGAGAACCCGGGTTCGACTCCTGTACTTCCGTTTCGAACATTGGGCAAGTTCACCTATTCTACGTTGCTCCAGTTCGCTTTGCTGTATAAATGTGACAGTGGTGGATATTTGTGTACGAATATTCTTCGCGCATCAATTGCAGCGTGGCTGAACACTTCCCAGTAAGTAAGTAAGTGAGTAAGTAACTTTATTCACAACGTAACAACGTAATTTACAGTTAACATATACATGTCATACAAATGGAAATGTGTTACATTGCATGGATATCACTTGGCTAAAAGCCGTCTTCCAGTGACACCATTTGATTGTCATTACTCTATGATTACAATCATAACAGTCATCAAAATAATGTTAAACAACTCACTCAAATTCATCACCAGCCCACCTCCGTACTAGATAATATTAAACCAGAGCATTATTTAACATATAGTATGTGCTGTTGCTGGTGATATATGACAACGAACCGAGAAGTATGATCCATTGAAATATAGGTAAGTGAATAGAGAGGCGATCCAAAGATCTGTACTCGGTTAACAAAGTAGTGTAAGAACGGTAATAGACTTACAAACAAAGGCAGAGTTTCATTTAATCAGTTTAATTACATTCGGAACATCTAGGATTTAAACAATTCACTCTACGAAGATATGCATTTAAGTAAAAGTCACACAACATGCGTCTAAACTTTAACCTGTGTTTAGTGTTTCTTATTTTTTCGTTTATATTGTTCCAGATTCTTGTGAAATTATGTTTAGGAAGCTTAGACGAAACATGTGTTCTACGTGTCTCTTTAACAAGAAGGTTGCAATGTCTGGTTATTCTTATACTTTTGTCTAGAGTCGTTTTTATCGCAAAATGTGTAAATGACTTGGGTTATAAATCATGTTTAAAGTCATACATAAATAGTGAGACCTGTAGTTGATATACATCTGACATTTTTAGTATTTTATCATACTTAAATAAAGGATCAGTATGACTCCTTTATCCTTTTTTTATTAATTATTCTTAAAGCACGTTTTTGTAAAATGTATATCTTCTTTGTGTTTCCATTGCCCCGTGCTTGTGTACCATATGTTATGTGACTGTGAATTAAAGTGTAATATAATGATTTTAACGGTAAGAAATATTTCACTCTTATTGCAAAAATAGCTCTAGATATTTTAGAACTAATTATGTTGATGTGTTCTTTCCATGTTAGATGCTTATCTATATACAATCCCAGGAATTTAACAGATTCGTCATTTTTCTACTTGCCAACCTGGTTGATGACTTCATTATTTATTTTAATGCTATAGTTTGTATTTACAGGACTAAAACACAGAAATATGTCTTTTTGACGTTCAAGCACAATTTTTTAGCACACAACCAGTTGTATAATTGTTTTAATTCTTGATTCACTTTTATAACTAAATGTTCATGCACGCACGCATGCATGCACGTACGCACACACACACACACACACACACACACACACACACACACACACACACACACACACACACACACACACACACACACACACACACACACACACTCACACACGCAGCCGTTGCAAACTTGGTACATTGTGGACTTGTGGTACAGGAACTGCAGCTGTGGTTATGAATGTAAGATGTGAAAATGTACATTCAAATGATACGTTGCCGTTAGATATAAGGGGAATTTGTGACTTATGTCAATATAATTCGAAGTTAGATGTTGGTTCCAACAAAGACATTAATATAACGATTCCAATGTTTAAACTGAAAAAAAGACATAGGACAAGAATCAATTTCAATGATTACCCTGATTCGGGGTTACGAATCGTTTCCGTCATGGTGAAAATTGCAAACAAATCCCTAGGCGCTGTAAGAGGAACCAACAAGTGGCGTCTCATGGCGGAGTCTAAATAATTGAGGCGAGGCACTCAAGAGAACGACAAACGGTGGCACCTCACCACGGAACCTTAGTTATGCAAAACTGATATATTCAAATACAAAGGAACTCGGCACAGCCACCTCTACTGACAAGTAGCAAGCTTATCCTATAACAATAGTAATCTATTTTTGACAACAGCAGCTTACGGCAGCTAAACACCAACAGTCACTTAGTACACAACCCAGTCACGTGGTGTCAGCACTAGTTCTACTATAATATGACATGATTTTATTTAATAGTCACATGGGCAATTAGGATGACAATTATGATATCCACATAATATATTGTGTTAACAATTACCATATCCGGACAAAGTGATTAATGACAAGTAACACGAATTATATTATATATAATTATGTTTTCAACGGAAAATCTTACAACCAAGTACAAGAGAAGTACTCTTCTGCACTCCTCGGTGAATGTGAACTCTCCCATAGGCAAAGGACGCTCGACTAGCATGGACATTTATAAATCATATAACTGGCAGTAAGCTAGCATATAAGGGGAGATTAAGTGGGAAATTTCCGTTAGAAAGAAAACGTTAATGGAAGGACTACTTTGCGAACCAAAATAGATGTAGACAGATTCAGAGATAGACAGAGAGACAGACAAAGAGAGAGAGAGAGAGAAAAAAAAGAGTGATTGAATGTGATTTGGATATCAGCTCTGAACATTTCTTCTTATTGGAATTGGGTGAAATTCTCAAGCAACTAAAATGTGGAAAAACAACTGGAATATAAGGAATTCCACTGGAAGTTGGGGAATTCATTTAAAAACTACTACAACTCCTTAATCATATCTTCAATAATTTTGTAAAGTCTGGTGCGTTCTCAGAACGTGGAATAATACACTTTCAAAAGAAACGAAATATCTCATTGGCAACAAACATCGACATCAAGCTATATTGACACCAATAGCAGCTATGATTTATAATCATATCTTACAAAACAGATGCAAGCCTGACATAGAACTCTTTTGAGTTGGAATCAAAATGGCAAAATGGTCAATCCACAATTAATAATAATAATACAATTTATTTGTATAGCGCCCGAATCAATCAGATTGCTCTCAGGCGCTTTACATGCACGTACACGTAACTGTTTAGAATTGTATTATAGATTTAAAAAAATTATAAAATGTATACCATAAAGAATAATTAAAACATTCATTACGTAATTATTATACCTCCATGTGCGAACAATTAAAACTTATATGATAAGTATTAAACGATATAAAATAAAATAAGTGAATTAAAATGTAATAATTAATTTTTTTATAATAATAATAATTACATAAAATATGGGTAAGTGCATTTGATAAAGTCCACGTGATCATATTACAGAAACGCTACTCTAAAAAGGGTGTTTTAAGAAGTGTTTTGAACTGTCGCTGTGTCTTTGCCATCCTGACACAGTCCGGCTGCCTATTCCATAGACTGGCTGCAGCTACAGCAAAACGGCGATCACCTTGAGTGACCGTCTGCAAAGCCGGTACTGACAGTAGAGGCAAAGACGCAGATCTCAGTTGTCAATTCGGTTGACGTCGGTTTAGTAACTCCGCGAGATAACTCGGTGCCCGGTCATGCATCACAGAGTACACAAACACAAGAACTTTATATGTCGGGCGCACACAGATAGGTAACCAATGCAGGTGCTTCTGTACTGAAGTGACGTGGTCGTTCTTTCTCGTACGGCAGACGAGGCAGTTGCGCAGTTTTGCACACGTTACAAACGCTGCAGCGTCGTCTACGGAAGGGAATAGAGTAATGAATTTGCATAATCGAGGCATGAAGTCACGAGCACGTGCACCAGGGTTTTGCACGAATCATCAGTGATGCTTAGCCGAATTGAGCACATATTAGGTTTGCGCAGAATTATCGAAGAAGCAGATGGTGTTGCCTGTAGTACTGTCATTTATCGATTTAAAAAATGACATTTGATTCTGTTCACCGTAGCCAGATGTACAAAATCTTACGTGCCAACAGAATGCCAGAGAAGATTGTGAATGCTATTGAAGTCCTAATTAAAGTCACGACCCCATCCACCTGACGAAAATTCTGAGTTCTCTTATTTCCATACCATAGTTTTGAAGGGTGATACATTAACTCCACGTATATTATGTATTATAATATTGGACTATTTTACGATATAATCAACAAAAGAATCTGGTCGTGGCTTTACCATCAGAGAACGGAGAAGTAGGCGATTTACAAAGGAAGAAATTACAGATCCTGCATTTGCAGATTATATTATAGTCCTGATAAGTGATAACATCAAGTCTGCACAGAGTTTACTGGAACATGTCGAGAAAAATGCAGCATCTATTGGACTGGCTACCAATGTGAACAAAACCAAGTTAATCACCATCAACATAAAATATAAATGTAAAGTAATAAAGGCGGTTAGTGGTGACGTACTTGAGGAAGTAGACGACTTCCGGTATCTAGGTTCATGGATACAAACAAAACAAGTACATCAGCACATTGCCTTAACCTTGCAAGCTTGTAACAAGCTAGACCATGCATGTAAGACAACGAACAAGAAGAATTTTTAATCTCCAGTGCTGTCGTCGAAAGTATATCATTGTATGGACTGGACCCTCACAAAAAGAACTGGAAAGATAACCAGAAGGTTAAGAAAATGCGTAAATGTCCACTGAAGCAATAGGCTTACAAATGAAAACTTTATGGGCGTGTAGACAAACTGTTCTGCGAATGCAACACTATATAAACTATCGAGTTAAACTTCTAAACAGGCACAATATCAGAGTATAACTTTTAAACAAGTTTGGACAAGTTGACGACTGTTTAATGCCGCAATGAAACCTTTGTCCCTGACAGGTCGGAACGAAACTTAATTTCTAAGCACATTTTCAGGGTTCACCTTCGAACTATATACCCAAGTCGGCCCTATCTATCATTTGTTTCAAATCCATTGTCGTTACAAATGCGGACATCACACGAGTCAGATTGGTGAATAAGAAGTTCACATCATATATCAGATGGGCCTCAATTAAGAGGACGTGTCGTCTTGAACGGAAAATATGTTAATGTAGTTTCCGCGCATGCGCACGTTTTGCCGATAATAACGTAGGATATGACATGAACACTGTTTACGTTGTTCCATTCTCCGCGGTGAACGATCGAGAACGAGGCGGCAGTGAAAACCTATTGATGAAGAGATATCCAGCGCATTAATGTTCGGTCACATGGTAAGATAGAGTATGTAGAAACAATATAATTGTAAACTCAATCATGCTGGGTGCGACAACGCCAAATAGTTCTGAGAGTAAAATCGAGCGAAGCTAAGTGCATAGTTTTTAATTAGTACTATTATCACAAAGACACCCACAAAAGTAGTAACTGGTTTCGAATTGCTTTTACTGTCTATGACTATGTTGTTACTATGTGTGCTGTTGTAATCATAAATCGTTATGTATATATATATATATATATACATAAATATATATGTATATATATATATATATATATTTTTTATTTTATTTTACTTTTCGTCGATATGACGTCACTGCTGCGACGTGTTACGTTATACTATATATGTTCTATTCTCACTGCAGGATTTCCGGTTGCCATTTAATTTATGGGTGCTATTACCCGGATAGGGTCCCTACGTAGGATGATGGCCCAGCTTATTCTTTGCTATGTTAACTTTGGTCTTCTTCACGTTTCAAATGCAGAGCGTCAGCTAGGACGTCAGTCGGGACGTCAGCGGACACCGGAGTATAAAATAAAATGTATGTCGCTAATATTTAGCTGATGTTTATGTTGCAGGTGATATGACCCAGAAATGGACAGGTTAGGAACGCAGAAGTGGACGTAGAAGAGGACACAGAACAAAACCCGGAAGAGGACACTGAAGAGGACACCGAAGAGGACGCAGAAGAGGACACAGAAGAGGACACAGAAGAGAACACAGAAGGGGACTGAGAAGAGGACCTAAAAGCAGACACAGAAGAGGGTGCCGAAGAGGAAGCTGAAGAGGACGCAGAAGAGGACCCAGAAGGGGATGCAGACGTGAACTTATCCAGGTTATTCATTGCTAATTATTTTAACTATCTTTTTTCTGTTTTCATATACCATGACGTGAGCGGACATCGGGGAAAGGGTATGTCTGTAATTGCTGCTGTGTGGTGACAACAGTATTTACAGATTCGTATTATTTCTTTAGCTAGGTCTTATTTTACCCGTATTCAGCTCTTAGGGTAGTACGCTGCATCTGGTTTTCCATTGCTCTGTTAATTGAATCGTTTTTCTGTTGCATGTGAAAAGCGTCAGCCATGACGTCAGCAGACATCTGAAGAGAGAGATCGGACAAAAGATATTTATGTAAATAAAATGCTATCTACATATCTTCAATGACAAAACTCTAGTTTTGTTAGTGTGTGATTTATTAACTTATGTTTGCAGATGATCACTCACAGGGTCGCTGGCCAGGTTGCTGACGTTCCACCCTACTTACGCAGTTAGGACAATGGTTCTATTGTTGATATTTTTGCACGCTTATTAAGTGTTGTTTTATTTCTGTTTCCATGCATAATAATCTGCTGTGACGTCGGCATATATACCTAAGTAGGGATATACGTCAAACATATGTATGTATATAATCCTGGTTGTAAAGACAGGTGTCTCCAAACTGCAATTCCGTTCACTGGTTTTAATTGTTGTTGTCGTAGGTAAACATTCTAGACGTCATGGTGTTGGCTATGTTCAGTTTCACTGTGTATATCTTCTCGGGGTTTCTGCATCATCAGTGGCGTCAGCTGACCGTATAGAGAAAACATATCGTGTTCTATGTTTCCCCATAATTCGATATGTTTTTGTATTATGATGCAAAGTTTTGTTTCTGGCAGACTACATAGTGATGTAGTCGAGGGTGTGATCGCCCATTCCCTGGCGAGGGCTCGGTCTCTGTCCGTGACGTCAAAGCTTTAACGCTACAACCTATGGACGTAAGGCAAGGGCACGGGTATCGCGTTACTGTTATCTTCAATTAAACTACCCATATTTTCTATTTGCATGTTGGAAACTGTTGAGCGTGTGCCGTGGCAAGACGTGACGTCGCATGGAAGGAGCAACGAAAGAGTAGCAATAACAGCAACCAAACAGGTAATCTTGTCACAATTCGTTCTAAACAGGGGAACTTGTAAAATACCTTTGTAATGTTGTTATAATCCAGAACATTTGCTTTAGCTTTAAATGTGATAATGATATCTTTAGAGAGCAGCAATCCGGTTCTACCCAACTCCCGATAACGGATACGCCCACGGGTCACAAGCCAAAGTGGTGATGTTTTACCGCAAGTATAGCAAGGGCACGCGATGGGTTGGTTCTACATTTTCATTATCGGTTTTGTCGTTTGTTTAGGTCGGGAATAGACACAGAAACCCCAATTGGAAAGGTTTCATGCACCAGTAAAGTCACGGGCCAGGTTGTTGACGTTTCACGCCGCGATTGAAGCAGGTATGACAAAGCTTCCATTATTGCGGTGTTATTCTACGCTTCATTCGTTTTGTCTTCTTTCTGTTTTATATGCGAAGCGTAAGACGTGACGGTAGCTAACACCTCAAGATAACGCAACGAGCAAAAGCTGCACCTGTAATTTATATACAGGTGTCTACAAGCAACGATGTTATACCCTGCTTCAGTGTTCTGTGTTTCTACACATTTCTCAACAACGCAGGAATTACGAAAGGCACATAATCATAATTTAATTCGACATGCCTGTTTCATTATCCAGAATTGATATGACACCAAGTGTAACGTTTTTTTACAGTGACGGCGGCGGCAAGGTGACGACACGCGGCGAGGTGACGACACGCGGCGAGGTGACGACAAGCGGCGAGGTGACAACAGGCGGCAAGGTGACGACAGGCGGCAAGGTGACGACAGGCGGCAGGGTGACGACAGGCGGCAAGATGACGATACAACAACAATTGGTCCAGCGTCTTACGGCATGGCGACAGGAGACACGCGGACAATAAACACCAATCTACAACACACTTCGCAACCGGTGTGATAAAATCCCAAGTGTGCCGCTATACTTCCTTTATTATTGGCAAAGTAACTGTTGCGTATACGGGTACTGAGAGAAACCGTCACACGAAGCGATGGTTGCGTGAAAGAAAGACGTCACTTCTCTACTAAACACGCAGCATGCCTTGATGAGGACTTCAGCAGTTACTTCAAGCGGTTGCAGGAGCAGAACTTGAAAGGTTCCTCATAACATATGTGCCATAGTTTGACACGGTAACATTCGGTTATATGTATTACGAGGGTTGAGTAAAGTTGAAAATGTGCTGTGAAATAAAACAGCGTTGACAAGTAATATTATATTAGTACTTTCTTGTATTACAGTATTGGATAATTATATTCCGCCCAATTATTAAAGCATTTTCTTAATTAATATAATGTTCTCAAGACTAAATAAATACGTTGAAGATATAGTGCCTGCCAAATTGCGTTTTATAAGAAGCCCAAACATGATTCGCTATTTGAGTTTTTACATCACGTGCTTGCATACAGTTTTAATTGGTTCATGGAAAATGGCGGGAAATTTGTGAAAATGGCGTGAATTCGGTAAAAATGACTGGAAAGCATGGTTAATTGGTCAAACTGGTAGTAATACGGTTAGCAGGCATTTGTGACGTACTATACACAAATACCGACATGCAACACACAAATACCGAACTACGACACACAAACATTAACCTACAACATACAACTACTTTCCTACAACACATAATCAGTGCTAAACACCATACAAACGCTGACCTACAACACAAAAACACTAACCTACAACACACAAACACCGACATACAACACGTAAGCAGTGCTAAACACCAACCTACAACACACAAACAGAGACCTACAACATACAAACAATGACCTACAACACAAAAACACTAACCTACAACACACAAACATCGACCTACAAAACGTAAACAGTGCTAAACACCGACCAATAATACGCTAACAGTGCTAAACACCGACCTACAACACACAAACACTGACCTGCAACATGAAAACAGTACTAAACACTGACTTTCAACACACAAACACTGAACTACAACGTACACACACTGACCTACAACGTACAGACACTGACATACAACGTACAAACACTGACCTACAACATACAATTGATTGGCTGAAGGCGTTGGGTGGTTTCATTAAGCCAAACAGATGGACATAATTATCGCATCAGCCACTCAGCTCAATACCCACACTAGGTCTGTCCTGGCTATTGCATAAAATACAGTATGCACTGCGTTCATACCTTCATTTAGTTAGGTACTCCCTATACAAGGAGATTTACAATTGGCAGTCTCGACTTACTAGGGATTTATTACATAAAATGATAAATCCCTAATTTTGTGACTCGCGTTACATTAATTACACCACCCGAGTCTAGAAGCCATTCCCCCAAAAAAAAATCGACTTGCAATTTCTGTTTTCAAAAAACACGAGACTAAGGCCTCGAGAAATAATATCAATTAGTCAAACCCAGATTGAATTAGAAAATATGGCTGCAAGAGGCCCGTAATTATTGATATGTTGGATGAGTGAATATTTTGAATTCTGCATGTAATGTTTGAATGATGCATGTCCACATAATGCAGTGTGCAAATACTGAAAATGAAAATTGTTTTCTCCAACAACTTAAGTTATGTCCCACAATAAAAATAATATTCTTTGGAAATTCACCAAAATATTTTAACGACCATTTCCCCCGTTTTCATGGAAATACCCAGGTAATAGAGGACACTCTCCCAAATTATTTACGCAAAGAGCTAAGCTAAACCTAAGAAAATTGTATTCCCACTTAGAGTGGCAGAACCATGGAATAGTCTCCCAGAAACAGTAATACCAGCTACAATATTAAAGACTAAGTGAAATTAAATTTAAAATTTCTTTGAAACTTTGTATACGTAAACGTAATACTCTTGTCAAGTAATGTCCCAAATATGAAGCCTGTTCATTACAAACTCATGTCACTAAGCCTGCTCAAACGCGGTCATTTGCATGTCACAAAGCAACCAGTCCATCAGATGTTGCTGACATCACCAGAGGCAATGCCACTGAGCTCGCCGGGCCTATCCTTTAGCACTACGAGCGGCAGTGCGGCCTTTTGTTTTAGACCTTGCACTCGCGGAATTTAATATTTTGTATATTACCGTAAAGAAAATAATCTTATCTACAAGTTTGTTGCTTGGTGTACATAGGAATTGTTGTCGTTGCAGGGATTTTGTTTACTTTTTGAGTTATTGCAATTTGAACATCGCGAATGCTTAACCAACTTGTCTTCTTCTTATGTTCAGCTCAGAACTCTGCATGTATCAGCCACACATATGTAGCTAGGGTTTTGTCGAGTTTGGGCGGGACGTCGCAATTAAGTAGCGGGTGGTGTAGCGCTGGTTTAGGTCTATTGGTTATTTTGAGAAGTTTAGACAGATCAGGAGACCCTACAGTCGGTGTGCCTATAGCTTCGTGAGCGTATATTACTTTAGGCAGGCAATGAGGGGAGCTGCTTTCTAAATGAGTCCGGTAATTGTTTGCTAACTAGCTGTTGTGTGCATTTGTTCCATGATTTGATGGTGCTTGGAAAGAATGGGTGCTTGTATGCGTCGATACGGGTGAATGTCTGGAAGTACCGATATGCGTTGCCTCTGGTACGAGTTGAAGCGGCGGTGAGTACGAGTGAGGTCGTTGTTATGTCCACTAACTTGTTTCTGATGCGGTAGAGCATTATGAGATTGGCATTAACCCGCCTACTCGCAAGGGTCTCCCATTTCAGACTTTCGATCATGGTTGTCACACTGCTGCGTCGACGGTTGTCGCTCTTCACGAAGCGAACAGCTAGTCGTTGAACATTCTCGACAGACTTGGTGTTCTTCTCCGTGGAAGGATTCCATACTGTCGACGCATATTCCACGATGGGTCTAACGAACGTTTGATAGCATAATCATAATGCTTTGGTGGCTTGGTGGCATCTGCTGATTTTCCGCTGTAGGAAAGCTCTGGTGTTGTTAGCCTTCTTTGTCACGTTGTTGATGTGTTTGCTCCATGTTAGTGTCCTGTCGATGGTTACTCCAAGGTACTTGGCTCCATTGACCTCCTTCAATTGTTGTCCGTGGATAGAAGCGCCTAACAGGCAGCAGGCCAAATTGTTCTCTGGAAATGATCGTGTTTTTCAATGGATTTACGCTGCACTGAGGATCACAAATACCATTGTTTGTTCGTGAAATTACAGTGATTCTCACGGTACACTTTTTATACGTCAAGACAGTGTACATTATCTACGATTTTTAAATGTTATAAATGAATGCCGTCAGCCATGACGTTGACGAAGTTGGTGGTCGACAACGCCCGTGAGTTACATAATTTGGCAGGCTGTAATTGTGCGACGATGTGCTTCATTCGGGCTCTTTGGCCTGGCTCCAGGGGTGTCACTCCCCGATTGCCGGATGCAACATATTCCTTAATAAGACGTTTAGGACTGTCTGCGACACGTCCAACCTTGCGTGGCAAACGAGGGGGCACGCGCAAACAGCGCGCGATCCCAACGCGGATTACTCACCATTTGGAGTATGCTACACGAGCTGCAAATGTTGCCAGAGCAAATAATGTAGCCCATCTGGTAAATTTGTCCAGCATTAAACATCATGCATGTGACGTTCCACTGACGATGTGTTGTCTCAACGCTCGGTCAGTTCGAAATAAAGCTTTGTCGCTGGCAGACCTGGTAATTTCCAGGGACATCGACGTATTAGCGTTGACAGAAACCTGGCTTGGAACAGTCACTGACAATCAGGTGATAAAAGAACTTGTGCCATCTGGCTGCTCATTTCAACATACCTCTCGCTACAAGTTCGATGCCACGTCAAAACCTGCCCAGAAGCGCGGTGGTGGAGTGGGCTTAATGTATAAGTCCGGCATGAAAGTTGAGAATGTGACATCAAGTCGTAATAGGCCTAAGTTTACCCATTTTAAACAATCCAACTATAATATATTACGACACGTGGCGCCAAGTTCAGATTGGGTGTTATATACCGTCCGCCATCGTCAAAACGAAACGCCTTTACAACGTCTGTTTTCTTCGAGCAGTGGTCAGCATACTTGGACACCGTGATGCTGGACCCGCATGACATCGTTATTACCGGCGATCTGAACTTCCATCTTGACATTATATCAGATCCTGACGCACGGCATTTTTCTGAGACGCTCGCTGACCGTGGCATGAACCAAATAATTACAGATGCCACGCACAATAAAGGTCACCTCCTGGATGTAGTTATCGTTCGAAACAACAGTGCAATAGTTACTACACGACCGAGTGTGTATGACCCGTGCTTATGTGACACACATGGAAATCCATCCGGTGATCACATGGCCATAATGTTCTGTGTAAATGCCACAAAGCCTGCTCGAATGCGTAAAGAGATAGTTTGTCGACGATTGCGTCATATACGTCTTCCTGATTTCAAACGTGACATTACCTCTTTGCTACGTGACGTAAACAGTGAGGCATCCGTTAGTGACATGGTTGCCACATACAACAATGGCTTACGTCGGCTTGTTGACAAACATGCCCCACTGCGGAAGACGACCATAATATTGCGACCGGACTGTCCGTGGTACACTGACGAGCTTCGTGACGAGAAACAGCGTCGACGGCGAGCTGAGCGCAAATGGCTGCAAACTCGTCTTGAGGTACATCGACAGGCGTGTCGCGCTCAATGTATGGTCTTCAACAACGTGCTGGTTACCACAAAGAGAAACTACTACACGGCTAAGATCGCCAACTCCAAAAATGACCAAAAACAACTATTTTGCATCACAAGAAACCTCATGGGCAATAGTGGCATAACGACAATGCCATCGTATGTGTGTCCGGTGGACATGGCACAACGCTTTGGTGATCACTTTATTGAGAAAGTTTCTAACATCAGAAAATACATCGTCGACTGCGGTGAGGATCGTTCGGACATTACGTTGGCTGCTATGAGCAACGACGCGGCATTCAGTGGTGTGCCACTAGTCTGCTTTGAGACAGTCACTGAATCGGACGTTGAACGATCAGTTGCATCCGTTCCGGTTAAGTCATGTGAATTAGACCCAGTACCGACGTGGCTGCTAAAACAATGTTCGCATGAGTTAGTTCCACTAATCACCGCTACGATAAATGCGTCTCTCACCTCAACAAATGTACCTGCTGACTTCAAGCATGCAATCGTTAAACCACTTCTAAAAAAGCCTACGCTGGATAAAGACATTTTGAGCAACTACCGGCCAGTGTCGAACTTGCCATTTGTGTCGAAATTGGTTGAAAAAGTCGTTGCAAAACAAATTGGCACGCACGTTGATGAACATGCTCTGCACGACCCTTTTCAGTTTGCATACCGTCGTGGACACTCCACAGAAACAGCTCTACTCCGTGTCAAGAATGACATTGCCGCGACACTGGATAGGAAATGTACAACAATACTCGTGATGCTTGATTTGTCGTCCGCGTTTGACACAGTCGATCATCAGTTGTTGATGACTCGACTTGAACACTCATTCGGTATCACCGATAAGGCGCTTGCGTGGCTGAAATCACACATTAGCGAACAGTATCAGAAAGTGGCAGTGGGAAGTGTCGAGTCGGTTGAGTCAATCTTGGCGTGTGGCGTCCCCCAAGGGTCGGTGTTGGGCCCTACTTTGTATTGCATGTACACCAAACCTATCGGAGATATTGTTGCTAAACACGGCATGGAGCATCACTGTTATGCTGATGACATTCAAATCTACCTCACGGTTGAACGAGATGAATCAATTGTGGCGGCACTGGCTAAGGTGGAATTGTGTGTTGCGGAAGTGGCTGCATAGTTGACTAGAAACCAGTTAAAACTGAACACAGAGAAATCCGAGGCGATCGCTTTTTCTCCAGCGAAGAAACGCGGCAGTCTGCCTGCCAATGTATACATCACAGTAGCCGGCCATCGAATTCAACCATCATCGAGCGTGCGCAGTTTGGGTGTGCTATTTGATAGCAACCTGAAAATGGAACAGCAGATTGCCAACACTGAAAAGCTGCTACTATCATATCAAAAACATTGGGCGAATTCGGCCACATCTGACGGAAGAATCATGCAAGACACTTGTTCACGCACTAGTGACATCCCGGTGATGCAACGTCTACAAAGGGTGCAGAACTGTGCCGCTCGCCTAATTACTCGCACGAGGAAATACGAACACATCACGCCCGTGTTGCAGCGTTTACACTGGCTACCCGTTCATTTGAGACCGACCTACAAAGTGCTGGTGTTTACGTATTGTGCCTTGAATGGTCTAGCGCCGGACTACATAAGTGAGTTAATTGGCTACCGTCCCATCAACAGAACTCTACGATCTACCTCGCAGCCTCGCCTTTTGTTTGTACCGGCCTCACAAACTGTTACTCATGGTGATCACCGTTTCGCGGTTTGCTCGGCGGTTCTATGGAACAATTTGCCTCCTACACTCAGGACAGCAACATCATTACAAGTGTTTAAAACACCTTTGAAGACTCACCTTTTTAAACAAGCCTTTTTATAATTCACCGACGACGACATTTTATGTGCTTTCTATTGATAAATATATTTTTTATTTTATTAGTTTCTTAACATATTTATGGTTATTCTTCTCGTATAAATGAATGTATTTATAGTAGTTTTTTAAGAATGTCTTAATTTGTTTAAACGTTTTTTTAATGATCTCTCTTTTTTAGTAACTATATTTAAGGTAATGGTATATTTTTTTACATATTTATTTCTTAGTTAGCATTTTTTTATGTAAAATACTATTATATACGTGTGCAAGTATGTAAAGCGCCCGAGGGCAATTTTAATTGATTGGGCGCTATATAAGTACTTTTATTTATTTATTTAGAGTAATCGCTGACAATTCTCTTCTTCCTTCTGTTGGTAATTCGGATAACGTCGCACTTGTCCGGATTAAACTCCATCTGCAGCTTGTCTATGTCATCTTGTAGTATATCTGCATTATCTTGTGAGTTTATGTTTCGGTACAGGAGACAGTCATCAGCAAACAGGCGTTCAGTAGAGGACACTTGGTAGGTCATTTGTGTAACAAAGGAAGAGGATGGGTCCAAGGACTGAACCCTGTGGGACTCCTGGGGTCACTGCAGCCGATGATGATATTTTGCCTTCCAGAATCATTTCCTGGGTGCAGCTGCTCAGGAAGCCTTTGGTATCCAGTCCAACATCTTCCCTCGCACTCCGCAATGGTGAAGTTTGGCAGCCAGATGGTGGTGGGACACTTTGTCGAACGTCTTGGCGAAATCCAGCAACACAGTGTCGATCTGGCCACCTTCGTGAAGGCAATTCGCTAGGTCGTCGACAGCTTGGATGAGTTGAGCTTCACAGGACCTACGTTTACGAAACCCATGCTAGTAGTCAGATAGGATGTTCCAAATGGTCCATTAAGTTACTGTGTATCATGTGTTCCAATGTCTTGCAGGAGATGCTCGTGAGGGATATGGGTCTATAGTTTGAAGCAGTAGTTCTTGTTCCCTTCTGGTATACTGGTATGACCCATGTGTGCTTCCAGTCTGCTGGTACTGTACCTTGGTTAAGTGATGCCTGGTAGTTGAGTGTTAGCACTGGTGCAAGTTCGGCGGCATAGTCTTTCAGGAGCCTGGCTGGGATCCCATCAGGTCCTGTGGCTTTGTGGGGGTTTGACTACTTCCAGTAATTGTCTTACTCCTGCTTCAGATACTCTGATAGGCGGAACGTCACCGTATGGGCTCATTCCAAGGCTCGGTGCATTGCTCGTGTCTCCGTCGGTGAAGACTGATGAGTACTGCATATTAAGAATGTCAGCTTTAGTCTGGCTAGTGCTGTGGACAATGCTATTCTTCGTGAGTGGGGCTACTCCGCTGTTGTCCTTCTTTTTGTTTTTTTTATGAAGGACCTAAAGTTCTTTAGATTTCCCTCACTTTTATTGTTTTTGCCTATCATGGAATTTATATATCCGTAAAACGCCTTTCGGCACTGTGACTGGGCAAGTTTTTTTTATTTCTCGATATTTTGCACATTTGGTACGCTGGGCCTTCTTGAAGTATTTCTTTTTCTTTCGTGACATGTTTCTTATTGTGCCATTGGCCCAGGGATGATTGCAACGTTGGGAAGACAGTCTTGTAGGGACGTGATTGGACAATACGTTTTGGCACTTGGCAGTTTGCAACGCCCAATGTTTCTACAGGTGTTTCTGGATTCTATTGGGTTTGCATTTCATCAGCAAATGTTGCTAGCTCTTCTTGAATCTGCGCGGTGTTTGCTTTCCTCCACATGTGGATCTTCCTCTTGATAGGTCTTTGTCTTTTTGGTAATATGTCAGCATTTACATAGACAGCTGCATCGTGATCACCGACCCCTGGTAGTAGTTCGCATCTGTTGACGAGGGATGGCCGGTTCATGCGGAAGACATCTAGGATGTTATCAAGTCTTGTCGGGAAAGTGACCATTTGGGATAGGCCCAACATAGAGAAAGTGTCGAGGAAGAGTTCGTTTATCTGTTTTGCGTATTGTTTTTGATGTCCGGGAGGTTTGTGTCTCCTGTTGTCCACAGAGGGCTGTTTGAAATGTCCTGGCTATGCTGGATATGGCGTCACACAGAGGATGAGTAGTGTTTTTATCTGTGGGTCTGTAAATTCCGAGTACTTCTAGAAGAGTGTACGCGGTCTGGATTTTTACAGCAACCAACCAGTCTTGATGGCAGTCACGATGCCACCATAGCTATCGGCTCAGTCTTTCCTTAAAGGTGGGTCATATCCAGGCCGCATGGATTCACTGCTATCGACAGCGGGCTTCAATCAAGTTTCGCATGCAACTATGACGTCAGGTTTTGCGTCGTCTATCATGAGGTGAAATTCTAGTTTCTTTGCGCAGATTAACTGCGTATTGACGTTAAGTAGGCTGATGCTGTGTTTGCTTGGGTGCTTTGACATTCGGTCCATAATTAAATATATGTATCGTGAGGTTCGTCGTAAGAATTAAAATCTAAATGGGCCCTCGACCAGCAAGGGCTTTACCTTAACTGGAAGGCGTAAAATTGTAAGTAATAAAAATGGGCCAAGTGGCCCTGAAGTCCTTTGGACTAATACGTGACCCCGGCTGACCAAATGAGTGATAAGTCGGAAAAATGGTAACATTATTTTCTTACATCCTTGTAAAGGTTTGGTAGAGTGCTTTACACGGTTTCAAAAATTATGACTGCTACAAAAATTGGCGAAGTTATGGAGCATTGAACATGGAAGGGGTCAAAAAGTGAAAATGAAGAAAACGGCTGTTGAAGTTTTACATTATATATACAAATGGATTGCATGGAAATATTACATGCACAACATTCAAATGTGGCACACAGTATGTAATATGTATGTTATGTTGAAATGATACACTGTAAGTACAAATGTGCTGCTACAAAGACTTATCAAGTTATGCCAGATTATGTCTTTATGTGTAAAACTAAGAGGACAGATTATTTGAGAGCAAAAGGTAGACTCACTGTTTGACACAGTTTAAAACCTGCAGGCAACTGTCCAGTTTAACAGGGGTCTAATGGCTTAATGCTGTCTGTTGACACAAGCTACTGCCAGTGACCAATTACAGATTAGTCACAGTTTCCATCAAACAATAGCAGGCAGAGAATCTTAGCTCCACAGCTGGGTGTAATACACAACAAGTGATAAATATATGATACATTTGAAATACAAATGTGCTGCTACAAAAATGTATAAAGTTATGCCAGATTATGTCTTTATGTATAAAATTAAGAGGACAGATTATTTGAGAGCAAAAGGTAGTCTAAAGAAAATAAAAAATGGGTCAGCTGGACGGTGATAGACCGTTTGAACTAGAAGCCTTTGTCAAACTTTTGTCTCGACTTCACCGAAGGCGGTGTCCTGCTGCCAGAACTTCGAAGATGTTACTCACCTAACTTACAGGTCTTTGTCAGTAAGAATAATGGGATGATAATTTACACCAATGTTGTTTCCCGTAGAAGTCATTTTGTGCGATATATTAGCATTAGTCGTGCCAATTCAAAAATTAGTGCTATAATTCCTATATAATAGTAGTTTGTCAAAATGTAAACAAACTGACAAAGACAGTTGCAGCTTAGCGTTAGCCTGTTCTGAAATATTTTAATGACATAATTATATCTTTCACATAATTATATAGGGAGCTAATGGAGAGGCCCATCATAATCCATAGCACTACAAAATGAAGTATTTGAAAGTCACACTTCATATATGGAGTGACACATCTCATAATGTCTTTCTGGACTGTCGCAATGTCCAATAGTTTCCTATCACAACCCTCATTGGATAGGTAATTGAATCATCTTTCAGATGAACGCAACTTGTAGCAGCAGAAAATGAAGCATACAAAAGTTACACCGCAAACAATGACATGCATTCTCAAAATGTGATTCATTCTAAAATTATTGCTATATAATAGTAGTTTGTCAAAATGTAAACAAACTCAAAGACAGTTGCAGCTTAGTGTCCACCAAGCAGTAGCAAAGCAGTTTTATAATAATCCACAAGTTAAGTGGTAGTGATCTTCCTTTTATCATTCATGTTGTGACACACTGCAATTGTGCTACGTAGTATCATGACGCTATGCCTATTACGTTCTATCATGATTGTCGTTTTATTAACCAATGACGTTCCTCCTTTTATTCGGATTTGAATAAAGATGTCGAATTCATACAAAGCGTGCTTGTGACATGGTGTCAGAAATATAAACAACTACGCCTACTCAAGTAAGTTGTACTTTGCGCACAAATGCCGCACTAGTCTATAACTATGGAATCGCTACGAAGGCCCGATACTATGCGTTTTGACGCGGCCAATCTAGCGGTAACTTGGCGAAGATGGAAAGCAAATTTCAATGTGTACCGACAAGCTGCGGAACTGAGCGATAAAGCAGCCGTTACGCAAGTCGCAATTCTACTGCACAGCATGGGGTTCGACGCGGTTGAAATTCATGAAACGTTCACGTATGGTACAGATGAAGACAAAACTGACATTGAAGTTGTGCTACGAAAATTCGACGACTATTGCATTCCACGAGAGAATACCGTCTACGAGCGATACAAATTCTGGAGCAGAGACCAGAAAGAGGGCGAGAGCATTGATCAGTGGGTCACTGATTTGCGCACTCGTGCGTCGACTTGCAATTTTGGAGATCAACAGGAGCTGTTGCTTAGAGACAAAATGGTGTTCGGCGTGCGTGACGAACGCATAAAAGAACGATTATTCAGGGAAACTGACCTAACTCTTGGTAAGGCACTGTCCATATGCAGAGCTTCCGAAGTTAGCAAGGCACAGTTACAAACGATGTCAACGAGTGGCAACCCTGAAACAAGCACTGAAGTTCACGTCATCAAACGCCGACAAGCTGACAAATATAAAGCTAAAGAGAGCACCAAACTGATACGCGATTGCAAGTACTGTGGGCGAACGCACGAAGCAAAGAAATGTCCCGCGTTTGGAAAAGTCTGCAGTCAATGCCAGCGACGCAACCATTTCGCAGCGGTTTGCAAGTCAAAAGTGGTGCGAGCAATAGACTGCGATGTTCGTGACGTCGAAAACGAACTGTTCATTGGTTCGTTGTTCATTGGTGACATTCAAGACAAGTGGCAGGCAGACGTATCATTTAATGATACACGCATTCGTTTCAAGCTTGACACCGGTGCTCAGGCAAACGTGCTGCCATATCATGTGTACTCAAAGTTTGCGAGCAGCGTGCCAATGAAACCGACAAGCTGTGTTCTAACGGCATTTGGAAACTCCAAGGTACTGCCTATGGGTACAGTCGTGCTAACCCACACGAGCGGTGATGAACGACATGCGGTTTCATTCTACATCGTCGACGATATCAAGTCAGCAATACTTGGACACGACGCATGCGAACGCTTGAAGCTGGTGTCCCGCCACAACATCGATGAAGTGAAGACGAATGAGAAGGGCAAGCTCACCAAAGAAGATCTGCTAAGCGAATACCCAGCAGTGTTCAACGGCACAGGCATGTTTGCCAAAGAATATCACATCGAGACATCGAGTGAAGTCAGGCCGTGCATCCAGCCGCAACGCAGAATCCCATACACACGTCACGATAAACTGAAACAGACACTTGATGACTTGAAGCAGAGAGAAATTGTCGATGACGTCGATCGTCCTACGGATTGGGTCAGCAACCTCGTTATAACGGAGAAGAAGAACGGGTCGATGCGTGTGTGCTTAGATCCGAAGCCTCTCAATACAGCCATCAAGAGAGAGCATTATGAAATGCCAACAGTCGCTGACGTCCAGGCCAAACTGGCTGGGAAGAAGATATTCACTGTGCTTGACCTCAAGGATGGGTTTTGGCAAGTGCGTTTGAGTGACGAATCATCATATCTCACAGCGTTCAACACACCGTGGGGTAGAATGCGCTTCCTAAGAATGCCGTTTGGCATATGCTCAGCCAGCGAAGTCATGCAGAAGCGGAACATGGAGACGTTTGGTGACATCCACAATGTGCATATTATCGGCGATGACATGATTATCGCAGCTGTCGACAACGAAGAGCACGACGCGATCATCCGACTGGTAATGGAACGTGCGCAGGCAAGTCACGTGACATTCAACAAATCGAAGATACAATACAAGGTCAACCAGGTGAAGTACATGGGTCACATCCAGACGCCAGATGGTTTCAAACCTGACATCGACAAAGTGAAAGCCATATTTGAGATGCCTCGACCTGAAGACAAGACTTCACTGAGACGGTTCCTTGGAATGGTGAAATTCCTGTCGAAATTCATCCGGAACGAGTCTGACATTACAGCGCCACTCCGATCGTTATTGGCAACGGACGTCGAGTGGGCGTGGCATCCGGAACATGACGCAGCCATCGAGAGACTCAAAACAATATTGACCAGTGAACCAGTGCTGCGATATTATGATGTCACGAAGCCCGTCAAAATACAGAGTGACGCATCGCAACGAGGCCTTGGCGCTGCATTGATCCAAGAGCGGCAGCCAGTGGCATACTCTTCACGGGCAATGACATCCGCTGAGTGCAACTACGCTCAGATTGAGAAAGAACTCTTGAGTATAATCTACGCGTGCGAAAAATATCACCAATACATCTACGGAAAGGTGGTGGAGGTCGAGACAGATCATCGACCTCTGGAAGCAATTCTGAAGAAGCCGATCGCACGGGCATCACCTCGCATCCAGCGTATGATGATACGCCTGCAACGATACGAAATCAATGTGAAGTACGTGCCGGGTCGTCTCATGTACCTCGCTGACACGCTGTCGCGAGCGTACAATCCTAAACAGGAAGAAACGAACGATCTACATGCCGACATGGAAGTCATGGTGCATACACTGGTGGAAAACATCCCGATGAGTGCTGTACGAAGAGAGCAGATACAGACAGCGACCGCAGCCGATGAGACGATGTCGATCCTGAGACAACAGATCAGGCATGGCTGGCCTGAGTATAGACGAGATGCGCCGATCGTCATCCAACAGTACTGGCACCAGCGAGACGAGCTGCACGAGGCTGAAGGCATCGTGTTCTTAGCCGACAAGATAGTGGTGCCAGCATCTCTGAGACAACAAATGTTGAAAGTCATCCACGAAAGTCATCTCGGTGCTGAGAAGTGCAAGGCCAGAGCGCGCATGTGCTTATATTGGCCGGGCATGAGCACCGACATAGAGGAAGTCGTGTCGAAGTGCCAAGCGTGTCTGAGGTACAGACCAAGGCAACAGCGTGAGCCGCTGAAGCCTCATCCCATCCCCAGTCTACATTGGGAGAAAGTTGGTATGGACGTCATGACATACAACAACCATGACTACTTAGTGATTGTGGATTATTATTCCAAGTACCCTGAACTATGCAAGCTCGACAGTAAGACGGCCAGCAGTTTGGTTGTGCACTGCAAGTCGGTGTTCGCGAGGCACGGCATACCTCGCGAAATCATCAGTGACAACATGCCATTTAACAGTGCCACCTTTAAGGCGTTCCTGTCCGAGTGGGGAGTTGAGGGAACAACATCCAGTCCGCGGTACCCACAGTCAAATGGTGAGAGCGAGCGTTTCGTTCAAACGCTGAAGCGCATGCTGCAGAAGGCGAATTTCGATCACCGTGACCCATACATTGCGCTCTTAGAGTATCGAAACACGCCGGTGTCTGGCATGACGTTATCGCCAGCTGAGATGTTGATGAGCCGTACGTTGAGGACGAAGTTGCCTGATTCGAAGTCGGCGTTGCGTCCACGGGTAGTCAGCGCAACTTCTCAACTACTACAACGCCAGGCGACGTACGCCAACCACTACGACCGTGGCGTGCGTACGCTACCTCCACTGCGTGAAGGCGATGCCGTACGCATTCGCTCCGGTGCAACATGGGAGCGAGCCGTCGTGAGCCGAGTCGAGAATACTCCTCGCTCATATACGGTGACAAACGAAAACGCGCAGGCATACCGACGAAACCGGCGCGACCTCCTGAAGACGAAGGAGAAGCCGCCGCTCCCGACACCGCCGACCGCGATCGACGAGCCGGAGGCACAAGGAAGGCCTCATCATCAGGCTGTCCCCGAAGCCGTGGCTCCTTTGCGACGTAGCAACCGCAACGCAAACCGCCCAGGGTGGTTGAGTGATTACGTCGGCTGAATATGCCAGACCAGCTGAGGACAGTCTACTCCAATGAGGCTGGTCACCTGTTTTTGCGTTAATTGCGTTGTTAGTGTTTTTAGCAGTTAGTATTCGTGACTTTATATAACCATATTAATTACTTCGACGAAAGGGAGATGTGACACACTGCAATTGTGCTACGTAGTATCATGACGCTATGCCTATTACGTTCTATCATGATTGTCGTTTTATTAACCAATGACGTTCCTCCTTTTATTCGGATTTGAATAAAGATGTCGAATTCATACAAAGCGTGCTTGTGACACATGTGATGTTTATTGTGAGCATGGCAGACAAATGGTTATCATACGTAGACAGGTACAGAAAGAAACTGACATTTTCTATAAAAAGAACACGTTTGCCTATCAATGGCATGTATTTCCTATTGTTGCCGTTTCTGCCGGGCAGAAACAGTTTCTGCCCAGCATAAATCAAACAACCCTGTAGGTAATTATTAATGAAATGTTTTTTGGTGAATCATAGTTACAGATCATTAAGGGTTATGATGGAAATAAATTGTTTACTTGTTTACTGTTCACTTATTGCACCACTTCTTGCATTTAGAGGAATAATTATAATAGAAAATAAAATGGTGTGGCATATATTTTTAAATACATGCATCGTTGAGAAACCGGGAATTACTTTTCTGTGGCCTAAGAATAACTAATTTCAATTAACTTTCTGCTTATATGAAACAACTGCATAAAATATATATCCATACAAGACACATACTCCGCATGTGACGTATGTTTTAGGAAGGGGAATATACCACCAGCCACAGTGACCCAAGCCTCTGCCAGTGAGCAATTACAGATTAGTCACACATTAACCAGCCCGCCACAGTGAGGTGTGACAGATGTTGTGGGAAAAGGGATTAGTTGAACAAAAGGACTGGAAGCCTGCTAGAGCTACTGCTACAATTGATCATTTAGTTAACAAATTTAGCATTTTAGGGGACATTTGGAGCCCTTAGAATGATTCAATGAAATACAGATTTCTTGTGTACAGTGACACTACCACATGAAATGTATATGCAAAATTAGAGAAAAAGTTGCTGAACAGTTTTTAAACAAATAGGCAAAATGTTACATTTTTACCAGTTTTGGGGTCCTTGGAGGCCCTAGGGAGCCCTTAGAATGATTCAATCAAATACAGATTTCTCGTGCATAGTGGCAGTGCCCTAAGATATGTCTATGCAAAATTAGAGAAAAAGTTGCTGAACGGTTTCTGAGATAAGGCAGCTAACGGCGGACGCAGAGTGATGGCAATAATCCCTTGGACCTTCGGCCAAAGGACTAAAAAAATGATCTGACAGCCTTAGGTGCAAAATACATGTTTAATTAGCTGATTTCATCATTTGGTTTTCAAATTGTTCCCATCCAGTTCTTTGTGTCGTATATCATCTATGTGTTGATTTATGGTTAAGAAGACTGCCTGTAAGTTTGTAAAAGCAACAAATTATGCTGGAGACCAAAGCAACACCACCTAGCGACATGCAGGTAAAGCAAAGCAAACAATGCATCAGTTAATTATACACTTTATTTCACAAACTTACAAATATATCATCGGCAATTAAGTAATGTCCGGGACCAAAACCCTACAATCGACAATTAATGACGTTTTACTTTCACAAAGAAGTCGACCAATTTTATTAGACAATATTTATTGACTTGTTTCCTGATGTTCATCAATTTCCTAAGCGGACATTGATCAGGACTGACAATGTTTTGTAAAATACACAGTAATGTCATCTATATATCTAATGTCAGCATCATGCAACTATATTCTTCTTATTTATAAAACGTTCTCAGCTGTACAGTGTCGACAATGGACGAAAGACAGATCATACATTGTTTTGATGACGTTGTAAAATGTGTGTGTGTGTGCATCTCAAACTTAACATCAGCAGCACATACTGGTAACTATACCTTAAATATACAAAAATAGTTGTGATAACAAAATACACTGAATTATCACCAGTGACATTGCGTCTACCGCCGTTCATCTATACACCGCAATATTCAGAAACAGAAAGTGCACCAGCCCATTTTTATTCCCTTGCTTCGCAAGTCTTGACTCTGCAACGACGTCCGCAAGAAGTAGTAGATGTACGTGTTTCTTGGACGGCTGCCAACTATTTATGACTGTTTTGGAACACACCAAATCAACACAGCACCAGCGGAGAGGCGCCACATATAGTTAGACTTGTAGACTTTATAAAAAAGAACATACAAAAAGTGTCGCGAGATATAACCTATATACAAGTTCTGTTCATCGACACTCCTATGTTAGACTGCACGACATCGCTTATCTTGCTGTGTTCTATGCAGGTGATTAGTGACCAACACCAAAGTTAAACATTTGCAAAAAACAGTGCAGAATTTACACGACAAATTTACAATATACATACATGCCAACTTTACATGTACTGATAGAATGTATGAATCATAAAACATATTTTAAACATATATCATAAATGGTAATTATTCCTTTCATTGATTTGAACACAAACACCCTTCAGAAGTAGCATTACATAACCAAATAATCTGAGCCGACATCGTTCTTTGGCATTAACAGTTTAGATGTTTGTACTAACTCAGGAACGTTATGCAGCGTCATCTAAACACTGGGCTGGATACACAACGAAGACCAAATAGGACGAGCACAGAATAGGATGAGTACAGGACTGTTATTACCGACCTTCTTAAATAAATCTAGACACATCATCATGAACACAACCAGTTTGTGGGGTGTATGGCAACCCGCCTGAGCCCAAATATGATGTTTTAAAATAAGGGGAGAAAAGCATCTACAAGACCTCCAGTGCACAACTAACATTCAATTTGGTTAATTTCATGAATAAATCATGAATACTCCTTAAATTACTTAATTATGGCATGTTGGACTGAGCAGTGATTGTATTGCGGGCCCATTCGACCCCTACCTTTTGAGTGACCTTATTTAAACTATTCTACCATATTTCACGAGTCACCGCCATAAGAAACTTGTTGCAAAAATTTTCTCAACATTTAGCAACGTGCTTCACAATTATTTACGCAATTTTAAGTGTCTTACAACAGTGTTACATGCAACAATTTTTTACAAATGTCCTAGCATTGCAAAAATGAACATTACAGAGACATATACATCAAACTGAGCATAACTCCAGTGGGTGTTTGAAATGTCGGTACCAAATGTTTTTGCCCTGGATTAACCAGTCGATAGAATATATATAGAACAAAACTTTTGACGGTTCCACGTATGCGCCAGGTGTCTCATCCGCCATAACGTATACAAAGTAGGAAAATAGTGAAGATGCAAGACAAAATATCAATGCTGCTTTGATGTGTCTTACATCACACCACCTGTGCTATACGTGTAGGTGACCACGAGTACAAAATTATGTAAAATATAACATAGTTTTGTGACACTAAACACGCATGAAGACTTGCGACATATTGTATATGGATTACTTTAATATAGTTTTCTTAATAAAAGATGTACTGCCCGCAAAATTGCACTTACTAAACCTGAAACAGCGTTCGCAATTTGAATGTTGCACCCACAAAATGTACATACACCATTCAAATTGTAAACACAGCTATCACAAAGACAGACAATGGTGAACATTAATTGCAACTTCTTGAAATTAGGTATGACCGCTGCCTGGATTCTGCAGTCAAGACCATAATCAAACCGAGTCAGCAATCTTCCTGTTAATAATGACCAGCCGTGAGAATGAAACAGACAAGGTTACTTTAAGCACGCTCACCATTACCAAGTACGAGAACCAAAGAGAGATGAACAACAAGGCTTCTCTGGCTCTAGACAATGGTACACAACAACATGTGGTCGCTCTTCTACAGGTCTTCTCCAATTCTAGACAGTCACATAACGTCTGGTTGGTTATCTACAAGTCTTCATGATCTTCAATGGCATGCAACACATGGTTATCTAGTCCTGCCAGGTTCTAGGCCACATGTGGTTATCTACAAGTCTTCATGATCTTCAATGGCATGCAACACATGGTTATTTACAGTCCTGCCAGGTTTTAGGCCACATGTGGTTATCGACAAGTCTTCTCCATGTCTAGACATCAGGCAACGTGTGGTTATCTACAAGTCTGCTGTGACTCTAACGCAGTGTCATGCGACATGGTGTCTCCACTCTAGATTTCTCGCAGCATGTCATTATCTACAAGTGTTCCTCAACTCTACACAGTGTCACACGGGTGCTGCAACTTGCAGCGGGCGTCTGTACATTGCCGATGAAAGAAGAAAAATACATGAACATGCAGTGATCATCTGCTGCGAACATTTTACCACCTGAGGGTGCCACTAGTCCGTCTGTCAAACACCACCCAGTACTGCCTCGGCGAAGTCGTTGCACTGCATGCGGCGTCACGTCTCATCATTCTGTAACGCGTCGATCGGCTCAACGGTCTGACCGATAAATGTTCATCGGACTGGTCGATGGACGCAGCCGCATGCATGTGCACTGCCGGGGTTATTTCGGTGGCTTCGTGTTTGGCGGCAGTGTTGACGACTTGCTGGAGCGGCCCGGCGTGGCTGGGGCCGGGATGGTGAAACTCGCATACTGTTTACTGCCCCGGGCTGGGCCAGCACTGAAACACAGGCATCCAGTGGTTAGTAATGATAACGATCCTGCGTGTGGTAAGTGCGAGCTGGCATAGGCGTATTCATGTGTATGTTTGTGGCATGTGTGAATGAATGTACATCAGTACTATGCAATCACATCTGATGAATAATCCGTTTTAACAAATTCTATAAACCCATTTGATCTTGGGTTGTAATCATATTACAGTTAATGTTGCAGGCACAGGCCGGTGTCGAACAGGCAGCAACAACTTAGGCCTAAACTACTTGGCTACATTACCTCAACACAATAATAACAACATATACAAGTATTCTAGCATGTTTTAGCACAATGGATTTGCATACAATGTATAATATGTTTATTACTTTATTCATCTGCTGTTTTATCAGTTTTTTTAGCATAATGCAGTCATGTCTGTTCTACCCCAAAACATATTTTTTTCGGTTGAGACAATAAAGAATATCTTATTTTAATAACACTGACAATTTGACACTGACCATGTCAACATTCTAGATAAAGCCGTAAGGGCACCATAGCAATAGCAGTGGTCCTCACCCGAGAGCGGCCTTGTCGACCCCTCCTCCAGAGTGTATGTAGCCCTTCTTGGCGATCTTCTTACTCAGCCCCTGGATCCACATCTTCTGCTCTTCTGGACTCGCTGCCAGGATCAGCATCTCCTTGGCTGACTGGATGTCTAGGTTGACTGCAACGACCAGGACCAGACTCAATAGAGCGACCAGAAAAAGAAACTTCACCAGACAGTACAATTACCAGGGACCAGTCTTGATATTGCGACTGGCAGAACAAACCTTACCACATAGTACAGGTATAAGGGATCATAGTCTTGCTAGTATAACCAGCATGATCGGCAGAAAAAACCTCACCAGGTTGTACAATGATTATTACCATGGACCAGAGTATTGATAGTACGACATGCACAAGAAAACTCTCCAAACTATACAATGACCAGAGATCAGTCTCGATAGTGCAACCAGCACAGAAAACTTACGCAGCTACTTATGTATTGCTTTAAAAAAAGAAGTAAAAGTAAGTTCTTATATAGCGCAGTATCCAGTCCTCAGGACTGCTCAAAGCACTTTACACTTTACTCCCAGGCAGACCTATTTAATCGAACACCATCTCGACTTCTCTGGGAAGCATTCATTAATGTAATTAATGTGCGAAGACTATTCATACACAAATAGCTCTTACTGCTGCACTACTGCACTCCACTTTAGCCACAAATAGCTCTTTCTGCTGCACTACTGCACTCCACTTTAGCCACAAATAGCTCTTTCTGCTGCACTACTGCACTCCACTTTAGCCACAAATAGCTCTTACTGCTGCACTACTGCACTCCACTTTAGCCACAAATAGCTCTTTCTGCTGCACTACTGCACTCCACTTTAGCCACAAATAGCTCTTACTGCTGCACTACTGCACTCCACTTTAGCCACAAATAGCTCTTTCTGCTGCACTACTGCACTCCACTTTAGCCACAAATAGCTCTTTCTGCTGCACTACTGCGCTCCACTTTAGCCACAAATAGCTCTTTCTGCTGCACTACTGCGCTCCACTTTAGCCACAAAGCTAGCTGCACTACTGCGCTCCACTTTAGCCACAAATAGCTCTTTCTGCTGCACTACTGCGCTCCACTTTAGCCACAAATAGCTCTTTCTGCTGCACTACTGCGCTCCACTTTAGCCACAAGCAGCTCTTACTGCTGCACTACTGCGCTCCACTTTAGCCACAAGTAGCTCTTTCTGCTGCACTACTGCGCTCCACTTTAGCCACAAATAGCTCTTACTGCTGCACTACTGCGCTCCACTTTAGCCACAAGCAGCTCTTACTGCTGCACTACTGTGCTCCACTTTAGCAACATGTCATTGACAATTCTTTTCCCACAAGCAGTTACCATCATGACCTTTACAAAATGTTTTACTAAATGCGAAGTTTAAATGGGTGGTTGATAGGTGACACCAAAACAATATTTGCTATTTTTTTAAGCAAACATAAATATTGTAAATGAACATTAATTATGTGAGGCTTTTGGAAACATCCTGTCTAGAATGCCATCATTGCAACAACCTTTCTAGTATACATTGTGACCATTACACACCTCATCCAATGAACCCATCACCACCTGTGTATTTTAAGAAGACAGTGTGAATGGTAACAGTGAATATCTTTAAAAAACTGTTGCTTCTATTTTAAGTATAATTACAGTATAATTGTTCAAGATTATTCATACATTCATCCTTTTCATGTTCGACTGAATGTTAATGCACTTCTTATTACAGAATTACTATAGAACGTTCTTAGATGCTGTCATATATTTTGTTGAAAATGCAGACCCAAACGTTTTTCTTTGTGACAAAAACTTATGGCAGAATGTTGAACCTGCGACCGACCAAAGTATGAATGAGGTAACATTTGGTTGCTAAAGGAATGCTTTATTATAATAAATTTATCAAATTGATATAACATTCGATAATTATGGGGATATTATTATCTGAACGTCATCCAAAAACAATTCTAAAAACAAACATTTAATCTGCTACCAGATAATTACAGAGTGGATATATGCCCTACGTCCAGTGAAACAAATATAGCCATACATGTAAGCTGCCAAATAACATAAAAATTAATCAAATCCATTGAGAACTTTGATTTTTATGGCAGATTGGCCGATAACAGAGTTTTCCATTGATACCACGTATGCGGGGGTATACACTTTATGAAAGGATATGTAAATTAATTCGGCAGGGCGTAATAAAACCACCAATATTTGGCCACCGACCTGGTCACGTTTTGTGGGCTAAGCATTAGCTGTCAATCAATCTGCTCATGAATAAATAGACACCATCTTGAAAAATCTGTCAGCCATCCAACGATATCAAACGTTCGCGTGTCAGTTACCTAGCATGGAAACTAAAAATGCTACTGTAAAGGTAGGTACCGTCGGCCAGTGAATCAGCCCTGGCCGGTCGTAGGGTTAAACGACAACTGTATGAGGGGTTGTTTGATCTAGCAGATGTTATACCGTCCTAGTATTTTTTATGTGATGTACTGGATCCGTCAACTGACATATAGCAAGTGTCATACCTTTACAGTAGCCAATGAATTCTTCGTTCCTGTCAAAGTGCTCCTTGTGAACCTTCACGTGACACACTGAAACCAAAACACGATCACATGACACAGGCTAGACAGCAATCAACAATGTACATGTGAGATGAAAAGTTGGTGATCAGTAGGACTGTTGCTGATCATGCAAGAATTATACATTTACACTACATTCATATCTTGTTTATCCACACATTTTGGTTCCCAAGGATTTTGGCTGGATTACCAACTCTTGCAGAATGTTGCAGAAGAATTAAGCAAATGTAGTGTATCAAGATATTTCACAAACAAACGGTACTGAAGAAATTGGATTATTGAAGAATGCATAAAGAAGACATGACTGAAGTTTGGATCATTTTGCAGCAGATTAACAAACAGTAGTGGCCAGGAGGAACCTTGTCTTGATACATTGCGTCGATGTGTTTGTGCATGTGTGTGTTCATGGCTATATATGTTTACATTCACGAGCAGTTGTCGGCTGGATCATGAACAGGTTTGTGTGTATGTGCAGCGATAGAAATAAGCCAGAATATGTACTTGTGCGCCGGACAAATAAGTTTTGAAATCTACTTGTCCGCCAAAATTTTAACTTGTCCGAGTGGTTGTCAAGGGGAATCGAAGCTTCAGAAAAAACGTAAAAAGTCTGTCTTATTTTTATGACAACACAATGTTCCTGCTGTTTCGTTGCATGTACATCTGAGTGACTTGTGATCAAAGACACAATTTGATTTAATCTGCAAATTTTGAAATTGCAAAAGTATATTTGCAACTATTTTCCGGTCCATTATTATTCATCACGAATATTAAAAGTAGACACGTTACATGATGTATACCAATATTTTAGTGATGCTTATATGAATGCTTTTATTAATAACAAATAATTACTACAATGATAGAAATGAGACAATTGTTTTCCTTGCTATTTGTTTTATACTGTTGCAAAAACTTTTGATGTTTAATATAGTATATATATAACATAACACTGCTATAAAATTTTGGCATCAGTTTGTCATTGAAGACGCCACTCAACCAGGAACATGACCAATGCAAAGCCAGGAAAAGTTGTCACAAAAATCATAATAAACTATATAATCTTATAATATTTTGTTAAACCTCTATGAACTTCAATATTACCAAAGTTCTGTAGATAATATTCAATTGATCATCATCAGCAAACAAACGCATATTTTTTACAAAATGTTATATTACCATTTCAATGAAGATAAAACCGTTTTAACGGTGCCTGAATTACATTTACCAGGTGGGAAATAATTTATAGATTTAGTTACGTCATAACGTTGCTGCCACGCGCCGACCGCCGTAGTTAACTACGGCGGAAGCCGATATGTCAACGGCGATAGATACAACAACACTTCTGAAATTTCATAAATATTCCGTTTATCAACCAGCATCATAGATTTACCGGAGAACCAGTTCAAGTTTGGAAAATGGTCACCGATTTGGATCGGCTAACGTTCGATGACTTGGAAGACTACCGAGTCCGCGTGGGTTAGGCATCATAATGGTTAAAACTATATAATTATTCAAATAACGATAGGTAGCGATACAAAGTCTACTATTTCGAAAGTTCATCAAATATGATCCGTCAGTGGGAGCAAGTTGTACATCGGCCAAACTGAACGATTTATGATTGTGTGAAATACTGCCTCGATCAATGATGGCTGATGCGGAGTCTGTCCTGTGCGTATAACAGAGCTAGGTCGGTGCGCTCAGCGGATGACCCTGTTAACGCAGGCACTAAACTCGGCCGAACACTGACGTACAACACACTGGCGGCAGAACGACAAGACGCCAACACACTAACAAAACTGGAACGCGCATGATTGCTAGCGAACTTCATTTATGTTTGAATTTCCTCAAATAAAAAGTTTGCAATGTTGCACACGTCACTGTTTAATGTAAATTTTCACTTGTCCACCGGATAACCATGTAGAGTCATTATACTTGTCCGGGCCAAAAATCACTTGTCCCGGACAAACGGACAAGTGCTATTTCGAACGATAGTGTGTGTGTATGTGTGTGTGTGTGCGTGCGTGCGTGCATTCAGTTACATAGGTCTACACATAAGGGCAGTTCGCGGGTGGATCATGGACCTTACCGGTTAGTGTATGTGCATGCATGCGTGCGTGCATGTCTTCTTCACTTCAGTGTAGTTGGCGGGTGGATCATGGACCAGATAGGTTTGTGTGTGTATGCATGCATATGTGCATGCTTGTGTGAATTCACAACTACATACGTCCACACCCAAGTGCAGTTGGTACATGAATTATTGACCATACATGTTTGCGTGTATGTGTTCAGATTTACATACATCTACACTCGAGTGCAGTTGGTGGGTGTATCATCGACCAGACGGGTTTGTTGCAAGAGTCACAGGTGGTGGGTGTGCGGAAGTGGATGGGGATGAAGTCATGGCCCTTATACTGCTGCAGGCCTGACTTGTCCTGGTTGGCAAGTGGGTCAAGCACATCCTCAGGCTTCTTGTTCTCCCCCTCCGTCGCATACAGGATCTACAACACCAGCAGCACAGCTTTATCTAGAGATCCGTCCACCTGTCACTTGGACGGGTTGAGTTCGATTTTGGGCAGGTGGAAATTTTAATTTGGATGGGTGGAAATTTTATTTTGAACTGATGGAATTTTTTATTTTGGATGGATGGAAATATTATTTGGGACGGGTGGAAATATTAAGTTGGATGGGTGACAATTTGAGGGGCAAAAAAGTTAATTAGTTATAGACTCACCATTATTCATAATGTCCATATGCTTTTAAAATGTGTGTCACGTATACACATGTATGCATTATGCACGTTTAGACTGGACTGTATGTGCACACGCAGACGCGTCTATTGCGTGTATCTACCAGAAAAATTTTGGACTGGTAAAAATTTGATCCTGCACAAAGACCTGACAGACAGAGTCTCATGACCAAATTTAACACTTCAATCTAGAACACAGGTGTTGTCTCACGACCGTATCTAACAACACGGGCAAAGTCATGACCACGTCTAACTTAACTAACACTTTAACCAATGACATTCCACGCTATTCAAGGGTTGCGATTTGGAAGTTGAACAAGAGAAAAATGCCACAAATTCAAACGAAGTGACTACGGAAACATTGTAGATATGGATTACTCACCTGGAAGATCCTAGGTATCTCATCCGACTCGGCGCGTATCACATCACCCTGGGTGACAGGGCGAATGTGAAATAATTTACTGGAAAACAAAACACAATTTTACAAACAAGTCTGATATCACTAAACACAGCCATTCTGAAAAGCACACAATAAATTCCTTGACTTTTTATTCTTGAAAATGGCAAGCAAACTAACCACTGTCCGTGCACATTTAGCCATTCACTATGGATTCACAGCCGCTGTTCATATGCGACTCATGCTACTTGTGTCACAATATAACATTGTTTACAGCCAGGTTTTTTCCAATTTCCTATATTTTATTTATTTACCAATTTAACGCCCAGAATCGTCAACCATAGCATAATTCAAGGATTCACCATTTTGAATCCAGTGTCTCCAAAACCACGCAATGGCACTTTGCATCCATAGATTATGGTTTGGGAATGGTTGTCCACGGCATACATGATTCCGTTGTACTATCTCAAAATTCACAATACTATCACAGTAGTATTGAGTCTACTGACACTACCACAATACTTTCACAATAATAAACCGTCCCCAACAGTCACCCCTACACATAACATTTTGAAAGTTCGTCAGGTCAACTCACTCAATATCGAGCACGCGCATAGGGTCCGCGTTCTGTTTGCTGTTCTCCGAGTCGTAGAAGAGTATCTTCTTGCTGCTGACAACGACGTACTGCTTCGTCCAGCCATAGCGCTTGATGTTCTGTTTCTTGGGCACTGACAACCACCCCTCCAGACGGTTCTCTGCAACACACACACGATAGTACAGGTCTCCATAGATCGAGCTCAGCACATTACAACACAGATGAGGACACTGCGAAGGTGTTGAAAGCTCCATTGAGCCAACACAGGATACAGACAGGTAACTGAAGTTCATAATCAAAATTAATCTGAATCAGGAAGCAATTTACATAACGAGTAATGTTGATGTTATTACACAATTGGGCAAGTAAATAACCTACCGCCGTCGAGATCGGGCCCACTGTTCATAGACATGTTGTCACTGTTGCACAGAGCCAGTTTGCCCTGCAACTGTTCAACCTCGCTCTCATGTGCATCCAGCTCCATCTGGAGGCGAATCACTTTCTGACTCTCTTCATAGAGTGCGGCCTTCGACTCGTCCAGGTCCCGCTGAAGCTTCTCCGCCATCTTGTTGAACTTCTTCTTCTCCTGCCGCCAAAATAGCAACGTTAGTTGCCACAATAACTAACGTCAACTTTTAACTAGCAATTACGTCCAACTGATGAAGCAAAAGGTCTACTACACACATAACATTAAAGTTGGGACAAGTGTTTGATGCTTTGACCCACCTCACTGAGCACCTGCTGCAACTTGCGACATTCCTTCTCTTTCTTACGCAGCTCCAAGGCGCTCACTTTCTTGCCCGGCTTCACGGAGAAGTCACGTCGGTTCATCACCTCAGCCAGTTTGTTCACCGCCTGCACGACAAACAACTCTCAGTTAAAGTAACAATAATGGGATGACTTCTTTAGCGCCATTATCCTTGGATAATCCGTGCTCTGTGGCACAACAAATCCAAGGGATTAAGCATTCTCATTGTCATGTACAGAGCAAAAGTCGTCAACAGATGAATGGAATTGCTAAGAAGCTAAGGAGGATATGCAGTATTAAAAAGATAGGTTTTTAGATGACAGCGAAATTAAACTATAGTTCTTACTGACTTAACACCAATAGGGAGTAAGTTCCACACAGTAGCTTACAGATGTTACGGATACAAATACTTTATTGCCATGATCAACATAAAATATGTCAATTTGAAATGTGTCTTGGTGTTGAAACATTCAGTCACATAAAACATACAACGAACATACAATAAAATCATAAGAGTATAAAATTGTCTAAAAAAGTAACACATAAAAGAAGAATAAAACACATCGGGCAAAATTACATTCCATAGTCTCTGTATCTAAGGCCTATATTTAATCAATGATAATGCAGCCACGGCACGGGGGAAGAAACTGTCTCTGAAGTTATTTATCTTAGCACGTATATTTCGGAACTGCCTGCCTGAAGGAAGTTGTTTGATTTGATGGTGGGCTGGTGGGCAGGGTGTGTTGTGTCTGATGATTTTATCAGCTCTCGTCTTGAATCTCTCACCCACACATGGATCAACAAACGGTGGGCAGCAAGTGATATCGTTACAGTACTTTAAAGTCATTCCCATTACCATTTAATTCCTGCTGTTGCTAATTATGGCACTGCATGCAGTAGATCATCTTAATGTAACTCCAATGGTGGGGAATGACTGACAACCCACTGGAAAAAGTAAAACTTAAAATAACGACCTTTGTTTTTTTCAAATACATAGTCAAATGGTAAATCGGGGGGCAATGGTCAAAGGAACCGAATGAATCTATGGACCACGGCACATGAGAGGACATAGACTTACAATTCAATGTTAGCATTTTAATATATAGATTATTAGTAATTAATTTTGGATACCACATTACTTGGAGAGGACTTTTCATTGACTGGTGTAACGAATGTTCAATAAGTCTTACATATCTTTGCCCGATTTATGAGTTTATTTGGCTATGTGAGATAAGATAGTTCAAAGTGGGTCTTGAGGCTGTTTTCTGGCTGTTTTGAACTACGGTGCCAAAGAAAAGCTGCTGCCTGTAGCCAGGTACTCATTTATACAGCCAGATGAACTAAGGCAACTGGAACCAAACAAAACTACCCAATGTTCCAATGTGCACCACTAACGGCAAGATTTCTTGTCCTTTCAAACACTCACAAAATAGGAAATTTGCTTCAATTGTTTGTGGATTATTTAGTACTTGTGTTTTTTATGTCACAAATGTGCTGCAAATTTGAAACCTGTTTCTTCTTCATCTTCTCATCTTCCAGAGCCTTCTTCAGTTGCTCAATTTCACTCTTATCTGACTGGAAATCCATCATTTCTGAAACAAGTGACATTTGGACACTGTAGAAATATATTTGTTAAAAAAGATTGGTTTGTTGAAACACATTTGGGTGAGTAAGATGCTAAAATCAGTTTATAACATGATTTTACGATAAAATATATTATACTTTTTACCCATAAACCAGGAGTGAAAGGTTTAAGTGAACAGATTGAGATGGGCATGACGCGTACACAGATTGAGATGGGCATGACGTGTACACAGAATGAGTGGGGAAATGTTGACAGAACATGGAAAACAGTAGAGTGGCAGAAGAAGACCAAAATTAAGATGGAAAGACAATGCCAAGAGAGGCTTAGAAAGCTCATTTAATGAACAGCCGAGAGTGAGAGAAGATTGCAGATGATCAGGATAGAAGTATCATCAAGAAGGTGATAAGAACTGGTAATCATTGATTACCGTTTAGCCCCCACCCCTCAAGGGATTTAAGGGAAAAAGAGTTGGCATCTGGAATCAGAAATAGTTTATCGTTGGAGACTCGTATTACGTCTGCAAGCAGTGGTTGGCTTCAGAGTTACCGTACATTTGGACTCCTATTACATCTGCAAGCAGTGGCTGGCTTCAGAGTTACCGTACATTTGGACTCGTATTACGTCTGCAAGCAGTGGCTGGCTTCACAGTTACCATACATTTGGACTCGTATTACGTCTGCAAGCAGTGGCTGGCTTCACAGTTACCATATATTTGGACTCGTGTTATGACTGCAAGCAGTGGCTGGCTTCACAGTTACCATACATTTGGACTCGTATTACGTCTGCAAGCAGTGGCTGGCTTCAGAGTTACCATACATTTGGACTCCTATTACGACTGCAAGCAGTGGCTGGCTTCAGAGTTACCATATATTTGGACTCGTATTACGTCTGCAAGCAGTGGCTGGCTTCAGAGTTACCATATATTTGGACTCCTATTACGACTGCAAGCAGTGGCTGGCTTCAGAGTTACCATATATTTGGACTCGTATTACGTCTGCAAGCAGTGGCTGGCTTCAGAGTTACCATATATTTGGACTCGTATTACGTCTGCAAGCAGTGGCTGGCTTCAGAGTTACCATACATTTGGACTCGTATTACGTCTGCAAGCAGTGGCTGGCTTCAGAGTTACCATATATTTGGACTCGTATTACGACTGCAAGCAGTGGCTGGCTTCAGAGTTACCATACATTTGGACTCCTATTACGACTGCAAGCAGTGGCTGGCTTCAGAGTTACCATACATTTGGACTCCTATTACGTCTGCAAGCAGTGGCTGGCTTCACCATACATTTGCAAGCAGTAGCTGGCTTCAGAGTTACCATATATTTGGACTTGTATTACGACTGCAAGCAGTGGTTGGCTTCAGAGTTACCGTACATTTGGACTCGTATTACGTCTGCAAGCAGTGGTTGGCTTCAGAGTTACCATACATTTGGACTCGTATTACGACTGCAAGCAGTGGTTGGCTTCAGAGTTACCATACATTTGGACTCCTATTATGTCTGCAAGCAGTGGCTGGCTTCAGAGTTACCGTACATTTGGACATTACGTCTGCAAGCACTTCGTTACCATACATTTGGACTCGTATTACGACTGCAAGCAGTAGTTGGCTTCAGAGTTACCATACATTTGGACTCCTATTATGTCTGCAAGCAGTGGCTGGCTTCAGAGTTACCGTACATTTGGACTCGTATTACGTCTGCAAGCAGTGGCTGGCTTCAGAGTTACCATACATTTGGACTATTACGACTGCAAGCAGTAGCCATACATTTGGACTCCTCAGAGTTAGAGTTACCACATTTGGACTCGTATTTGCAAGCACTTCAGAGTTATACATTTGGACGACTGCAAGCAGTGGCTGGCTTCAGAGGACTTACTGTACATTTGGCTATACATATAGTTTCAGAGGGCAACATGTAGGATAGACAAGGTTAAAAAGCAGTGGCTGGCTTCAGAGTTACTGTACATTTGGCTATACATATAGTTTCAGAGGGCAACATGTAGGATAGACAAGGTTAAAAATAAGAAACCATCCTAAAAGTAGTGTGCGTGCGTGCGTGCCTGCATGTGTGGTGTGTGTGTGCATGCACGTGTTCTACATGTGCGCAATATCCACGTATCTTAATTTGTGAATTTTCAGTACTGTCTTTAGTTGTGCATGGATAAGTCACAGTTCACAATCACACATGAATCATACGTTTTGAAGTTTGTGACTCTCACCGTCTCTGAGCTGGTTGATCTGGGTGTTCCACTGTTCTTTCTCTCTCCGCAGCGCTTCCAGATCACTGATCAACTTCTTGCTGTTGTCTTCCAACTGTATGCCACAAACACTCATTACAGTTGTGAAAGGGTAACAGAGGCATGAATTAAACAAATTAAAGCGTTACAAATTCTTCATGGAGTCATAGATGGACCCCAGCATGTTTGGTAGCTGAGATGAAAGGTATCTACGAATCGCATAACAAACAACACGATAGCTCAACCTAGCGACATGTCAGTCAAGCCACCAAAAAGTGGATGCCAAACACGTGGTGCATTCACACATTTTTTTGAATATCTTGTTGACATTGTGGCCCGAAACGTTTTTTTTATGACACAAGCATAAGGCAGTTTATAAGGTGCCAACTATATATGGAAATGTTTGATCTAGCAGTTGTCATGCCGACCTAGTAATGTAATGCACATATATTACCGTTATCAACACTGGCAAGGCAAAGTTTGATGGAGGTGACGCGCATAATTCTGATTGTGATGTAGGCAAACTGCGATGTACTTGATCCACCAGGAGACCATTTCACTAACATTCTTATGAGCTCTTTGCCTGATTTTGCTCTTTAAAATAGATTTTCCTCAAAAGTGAGATCGTATACTAAAAACCAGGGTGCGCCACCAGAACACTTTTGTTGGTGTATCATGGAAATAGTGTCCTCGGTGATACGGCGGTGACGTTTGGATTTTGAAATAACTCTTTAAATTTAACAACAGATTCTGTTTAATAACGAATTTTCTTATGAGCTCAACCTAGTAAAGTGGTTCCCATTTCTAGTTACACGAGCGCAACTCACGGAGGATATATTCATGTCCTTCTTCATGATGTCACTCTTCAGTCGAGACATGGCTTCCTTCAGCTCCAGTTCTAACATGGTCTTCTCCTTCTCTACGTCAGACAGCTGTTCCTCTGCGATGGAGCGTGCCAACTGCTCCGAGTCAGCCTTCGCCACCGCCAGCTGCAGCTGCGCTGCGATTGAGTCCCTGAAAGTTACGGTTTTAGTATACTGGGCTGGTCAACGAATGTCTCCATTAAATGTAATTTTCATAAAAAATCTTAAGAAACTTCATAACAGTTGCGTTTTAGTATATTGGGCTGGCCAATTAACGTCCTACATAAATATGTTGTTTTCGTAACAGTCTGAACTTTTGCAAAATAGGTCCATATTGTAACATCCTACCATTTATTTATTTCATGTTATGCAAACAAATTGTTAGACAAGTAAATTTTAGTGAAGTACTTGAAGCATTTTCATACAAAAAAATCACCATACTGTGTGTGATAACACCAGCAATAAGCATTGTGGGGTTATTAACCAATAAATGAGAGCTATTAATGTAACTGTGTTAATTTATATCACATTTGCTTGAAGTCACACTCAATCTCATTAGTCAGAAAGCGTATAGCGCCATATCTGGCAGCGAGACGTAATGAGATACATGGGGATGGACCATGGTGATGGATGGATAAAGACCTGCTGACTATACATCTTTCTTTGTACACTCAGAAATGTAGCTTATAATAAACTACAAACTTAATTATTTAGTGCCATATATTCACTAAGTGCTCCATGGTGCTTTACATGCTAAAATTAATAAAAGTAGAGATAACAATTATATTTAAAAGAGACTTGTTTATGACTTTAAATAAACATAAAAATTAAACATTTAAATGTTTGTAAACAGAACTACTTGCACATGCAGCAAATTATGCCATTTAAAATAAAATGTATTTTCAAATAAAAACAACGTGGGACACTCAAGTGATGAATAATTGTAGACCACCAATGAACCAATGACTTGTTGCATCGGATAGCGATCATGTTAAATATCATAACATGTGACATGGGAATGGAGAATCTACATCAAACATTTTGAAAGACTACATACATGTTCACAGAAAGATAATCTGCATGGAATAACATGTCATGTGACCACAGGAGGGACGTGCAGCCTAACAACTGAAGTCACAGACAGCTGGCAGGCACTCACCTGTCGTTCTCCAGGTTCTTGAAGTCTGTGTCAAGATCGACGTATAGACGAAGCTTCTCATCGACTTCCTCCTTCAACTCTCGAACCTGCGTCTTGTACAGCGTCTGTAGCAGACATGACAGCCCGTCTAGACACTCACCTCATCACCTTTAACAGGCCTATGCTCATATAACAATGGTGATATTACAGTGATGATAAGAATATGGAATCTGACTGGACACCTGAAGACCACAAGCTCTTTAAGAAGGTAGGACAACTATGTTTGTATACAAACAAACAAATCCAACTAGACAACTCTTGTCAATAGACATTCCTGTAGCTGCAATTCACAGTGTGTAAACAAAAAGTCATCAATTACAATATACAAAAGAACTGATCAGGTACTAACTGCTTTGTAATATTGTCTCTCCTATGACAGTGTTTATTACGGAGAGATACGTAGAAGGAATGACCACTGGGTGCATGGTGCATGCAAACCCGCAGTTGCGTGGAATGAATAGGGGGGTGTATGGAATGAAGGGTGCACAGAATAAGAGGGTGCACAGAATGAGGGGACGCATGGAATGAGACGGTACACAGAATGAGTTGTGATGGGAATAAGGGGAGCATGGAATAAGGGGAGCACGGAATGAGGGGAGAACGGAATGAGGGGAGCACGGAATGAGGGGGTACATGGAAAAATGTGCACAGAACAAGGTGTGCATGGAATCAGGTGGTGCATAGAGTGAGAGGTATGATGGAATGATGCGTGCATGAGATGAGGGGATTCCTGAAATAATGGCATGCATGGAAACAGGGAGAGCACAGAATGAGGGAGAGCACAGAACGAGGGAGAGCACAGAATGAGGGAGTGCAAAGAATGAGGAGGTTCATGGAATGAGGGGGTGCTTACAGAGAAGTAGTTCTCAGCTTCCAGTTGGTCATGTAGTTCTTTCATCTGAAGTTCGTTGACATTCAGCTCCCTGGGGAAACATATATTTTATTAATAATTACACGCAGACATTGTGAACATATTACACAACCACTTAATCCAGCTGTACATTAAACACTGCTAAACATTCATGCTTATTTCACAAGTCTGTTGAAACACACGAAAGACGTCTGACTTATCTGTTAACTATAAATATTTTATTTGCAATCGGATTTGCTGATAAAAGTGTATTATTTAAAACTGTTTTAGTAGTGTTATGTACCTCCAAATGGCCATAAACACCAGATTTATGGTGCAGAAACAAATACTGTTAAATTATTATTATAAAGTATATCTTGGCTGACAGTAGGGAACTGTGCCATACTTACTCCTTCACTCTCCTGAGTTCTTCTTCCAAACTCTTCTTGTTCCCCTTTGACTCGTTCACCTCCTACAAGATGCACACAGACACATAGCCATCATGCAATGTAAGCTAAGTGCATAAATGCCATTGCTGCCCATTGATTTAGAATCATTTATGAACATACTTTAAAGACTAATGGAAATGAACTTTTAAATGTCTTTGAAACTTTGTATATGTAAACTTAATACTCTTGTCGGGTAATGTGCCAAATATGAAACCTATTCATTGCAAATTCATGTCACTAAGCCCACTTAAACGTAGTAATTTGTATGTCACAAAGCAACCAGCCCATCAGATGTTGCTGAACGCGCCCTATCCTTTAACACGGTGAGCGGTGGTGCGGCTTGTTGTTTCAGACTGTACATGAAAATGCAGTTGTGGAATTTAATATTTTTGATATAAAAAAAATTAAATCCCATTGCAAGTTTGAGTATTCGCAATTTTCAAACGGCAATAACTAAAAAGTTAAAAAAATTCCTGAGTGCATCCAGCAACACATTTATAGGTAAGATTATTATCTTTAGTGATATAAAATAATAAAAAATTCTACGATTGCAATTTTTGGTATGGCCTGAAACACCAACCTGTCACCTCGACTGCTAGATGTCGCAACAAACTGTGCAGAAACGCACTACCAAAAATTAATTGAATATCAGGACACTATTTTAGGGTGTTTCATTCTGATTGGGAATAAAAAAGGTTCCTTTCGTTAAGTCTATAAACCAGGATTGGGTTATAAAGTAAGAGTTTCTTGTTACTCTCACATATTTTTACACAGGATTTACCAAAAAATTAGCATATATGGGAGTATGCTGCACCGGCACGATGCGGCATACGTATTTTTGTGCGGGCAACAATGCAGACAAGTGATGATTGGCCCAGTGGATTATTCTAATTATATGCTAATTCAACTTAGCCGTGGGCGCAAAGGACCAATCAGCGCATAGTAGTAGCGAGCAGTTGTAGCGCGCGCTAGAAGTCGGCCACTTTGGTTCGAGAGAGCAAACTATTCGGTCGAGAGTTTTGCGTCCCTCCCATCCCGCCCACTTCTGTAGAGTTTAGCATTAATAACACATGTGCATCATTAGTGGAAGAGGGGTCGTCAGCATATCTCAATGCTTTCCCCATTTTCTTAGTTCAGGTGGACAATGTGTTCACGGGGTTTTGATGCGGAGACAGCTCGCTTCTCTTCCACTGATGATTTTAGTTAGGTAGGACAGGCATAATCGTCCCCACTTTTAAGGTTTAGCCTCAGTTATATATAGTGTAATGCATCAGCGGGTAGTGTTGGTTTTAGATTTGGTGTGGTTGACTGGTGTGCTTGGCTAGTATTATACTGTGCAGTAGGTCTATGGTGATTTTAGCAGTAATGACATTGTTTGATATATGATATCATGTATACCACAATACTGCTTGTTTTATGTGCCGAAATGTGGGCTCGGTCAACCTGAGGTACAGGAGACTAGCATGGGCTCAGTCACAGGCCTGGCCTTGGGATGTCGAGCCCACATTTCTCTCTTATCATGTTAATAAATAAACGTCATTCATTTGGCCTTTTTTCATCACTATATTGGACTCTGTGTTGTTGCTTGCATAAATAATCCTATGAAAACAAACACGTTTGGCTATATTTCTTTCTCTCGACTTGTCGACATCTTTTCATCTACTGAACCCTCAATACTTGTCAGTTGTACATTGTGCCCTTTCCAACGGCCCCTCACTGGAATTTAACACACCGTTCTTTTTCTGACTCTCACATTCTCTCACTCAAGCTGATCACATTCGTTACCTACAAAGATTTCTAACATACTCCAGTTATATCTCCCCACCTTGTGCCACTTCCTAGTGATAGCCACACTGCGGCTTACCTGAGTCAGCTGTTTCTCGCTGCTTTGGAGCTGGTAGTTAGCCTGTTGCAGAGACATGAGTTCTGACTGCAGCTGGGTCCGCTTCTTGATCTCCTGCTCTATCTGCTGGGATATACTCTTGACCTGACAAACACAAACAGTGAACACTTGTTGATCTCCTGCTCTATCTGCTGGGATATACTCTTGACCTGACAAGCACAAACAGTGAACACTTGTTGATCTCCTGCTCTATCTGCTGGGATATACTCTTGACCTGACAAACACAAACAGTGAACACTTGTTGATCTCCTGCTCTATCTGCTGGGATATACTCTTGACCTGACAAACACAAACAGTGAACACTTGTTGATCTCCTGCTCTATCTGCTGGTATATACTCTTGACCTGACAAACACAAACAGTGAACACTTGTTGATCTTCTGCTCTATCTGCTGGGATATACTCTTGACCTGACAAACACAAACAGTGAACACTTGTTGATCTCCTGCTCTATCTGCTGGGATATACTCTTGACCTGACAAAAACAAACAGTGAACACTTGTTGATCTCCTGCTCTATCTGCTGGATATACTCTTGACCTGACAAACACAAACAGTGAACGTTGATCTCCTGCTCTATCTGCTGGGATATACTCTTGACCACAAACAGTGAACATCTCCTGGCTGGGATATACTCTTGACCTGACAAACACAAACAGTGAACACTTGTTGATCTCCTGCTCTATCTGCTGGGATATACTCTTGACCTGACAAGCACAAACAGTGAACACTTGTTGATCTCCTGCTCTATCTGCTGGGATATACTCTTGACCTGACAAACACAAACAGTGAACACTTGTTGATCTCCTGCTCTATCTGCTGGGATATACTCTTGACCTGACAAACACAAACAGTGAACACTTGTTGATCTCCTGCTCTATCTGCTGGGATATACTCTTGACCTGACAAACACAAACAGTGAACACTTGTTGATCTCCTGCTCTATCTGCTGGGATATACTCTTGACCTGACAAACACAAACAGTGAACACTTGTTGATCTCCTGCTCTATCTGCTGGGATATACTCTTGACCTGACAAACACAAACAGTGAACACTTGTTGATCTCCTGCTCTATCTGCTGGGATATACTCTTGACCTGACAAACACAAACAGTGAACACTTGTTGATCTCCTGCTCTATCTGCTGGGATATACTCTTGACCTGACAAACACAAACAGTGAACACTTGTTGATCTCCTGCTCTATCTGCTGGGATATACTCTTGACCTGACAAACACAAACAGTGAACACTTGTTGATCTCCTGCTCTATCTGCTGGGATATACTCTTGACCTGACAAACACAAACAGTGAACACTTGTTGATCTCCTGCTCTATCTGCTGGGATATACTCTTGACCTGACAAACACAAACAGTGAACACTTGTTGATCTCCTGCTCTATCTGCTGGGATATACTCTTGACCTGACAAACACAAACAGTGAACACTTGTTGATCTCCTGCTCTATCTGCTGGGATATACTCTTGACCTGACAAACACAAACAGTGAACACTTGTTGATCTCCTGCTCTATCTGCTGGGATATACTCTTGACCTGACAAACACAAACAGTGAACACTTGTTGATCTCCTGCTCTATCTGCTGGATATACTCTTGACCTGACAAACACAAACAGTGAACACTTGTTGATCTCCTGCTCTATCTGCTGGGATATACTCTTGACCTGACAAACACAAACAGTGAACACTTGTTGATCTCCTGCTCTATCTGCTGGGATATACTCTTGACCTGACAAACACAAACAGTGAACACTTGTTGATCTCCTGCTCTATCTGCTGGGATATACTCTTGACCTGACAAACACAAACACTGAGCACTGAACACTTCTTGATCTCCTGCTCTATCTGCTGGGATATACTCTTGACCTGACAAACACAAACAGTGAACACTTGTTGATCTCCTGCTCTATCTGCTGGGATATACTCTTGACCTGACAAACACAAACACTGAACACTTCTTGATATACTCTTGGCCTGACAAACACAAACAGTGAACACTTCTTGATCTCCTGCTCTATCTGCTGGGATATACTCTTGACCTGACAAACACAAACAGTGAACACTTCTTGATCTCCTGCTCTATCTGCTGGGATATACTCTTGACCTGACAAACACAAACAGTGAACACTTCTTGATATACTCTTGGTCTGACAAACACAAACAGTGAAACTTGTTGATCTCCTGCTCTATCTGCTGGGATATACTCTTGACCTAACAAACACAAACAGTGAACACTTCTTGATATACTCTTGGTCTGACAAACACAAACAGTGAACAATTCTTGATCTCCTGCTCTATCTGCTGGGATATACTCTTGACCTGACAAACACTGAACACTTGTTGATCTCCTGCTCTATCTGCTGGGATATGCTCTTGACCTGACAAACACAAGCAGTGAACACTTGTTGACCTCCTGCTCTATCTGCTGGGACAGACTCTTGGCCTGACAAACAAAAACAGTTAACACTTCTAAATACAATGAACGATAGTTATTAACTATGTATGCGACCTACCAATCACGCCTATTCTCAAGTTTCATAAACATTCCTTGGCGTATTTAGCGGCGAGATCTAGTGATAATTCAATAAGCACGGTATGCAAAAGTGCACTTCTTGAAAATAAAAACACACAAGTCTGCAGAAACAAACAAGATCTAGACCTACAATCGACACAATGGCTTATGACTTCTTGAATACATTATTCTCAAGCCACCATACAAATCAACACAAACAAGTGCCCTACAATCGACATGATGGACTGCATCACTCACCTTCTCTACCTCTGCGTGCAGGTCTGTCTTCAGTATGCCCACCTGCAGCTTCAACTGACTTAGGTCCACTGACAGTTCACTCTTTGTCTTCTCCATCTCGAGTAGCTTAGTCTCTGCAGACTCCCGCAATGCCCGCTGCTGGTCGTACTTACTCTGCAGCTCTGTAACGAACACACGGCCAAGTCAGTCAAAGCAATCTCACAAGGTAAGATCTTAAAAATGACATGTGTAGATCACGAGTCATCATATTGTGACTATTCACAAGATGTTCGGCATCAGGATGGTTTCTCGCAAGCAAGCATACGTTCATATGCACTTCAGCATCATAGCTCATCATAAAAGTACTAGTATCAGCACTCAATGCATCACCTGACTACACATCAAATTAATCTTAAATAATTCTTCCATTTGGCTTGTTATAGCCATGTACTATCCAGTTACTTCTATAGGTCTACCAAAACGTTATTACACAATATTCACAATACATCTAGTGTGATTAACAGTTGAAATAAAGTTGTGGGATGGTTTTTTGATTCGCAACCGTCACAAATACTCTGTATTACCTGTATTAATTACCTTAAATTTGTGTATTAGTGGTGAAATAGACAAACCTTTGAGGGCCTCCATATTGGCCTCCTCCGTTGAGTGGAGAATGTTCTTCTTGTCTGCATTGAACCTGGTGATGGTCTCCTTGTGAGCCAACGTCTCCTGGTCGTACTTCATCCGCACCGTCTTCAACTCCAACTCAACGTTCGCTTTACTCTGCAAACAATTCACTCTAATTCCAATCATTCCTTCATCACAGTTTTCACCTCCAACTGACCTATCCAGTATGTTGTGGATGCCTACGTTACAATAAAAATTACGCACCTGACCTATATCAACCTTTGCCAACACTGTTCATATCGGTTACATATGTGACGTATGGGAATCACAATACTACTGCTGCTTGACATCTCATAAATTATACATTCCCACATACAACTGCCACTTTAATAACATTGTGTTATGTTTTTATCATAAAGAAAAACTTTTGGGGGCAGAATATACGATGGAACGATGGAACGTTTGAACACTCCATGTGTTCGGCATCCATTTTTTGATGGCTTGACATAGTTTTTGTTATGCAACAGGTCACGTGATGAATAGGTCAATTCTACATTAGCCTTATTCCAGGGTTGGCACGTTTTTCCCACCCTGGTAAATACCGGGCGGTAAATACTGGTAAAACCCGCCCTGGGAAAAAACCTAAATATTGGTAAAAACCGGGATAACTGGGAAAAACTCTTAAAAGGATTATATTTGAAGCTCCATTGTAATAAAAGCTACTGTACCATCACCAGAATGAATATATATTTTAAATATATAGGTATATATATATATATATTCTACCAAACTTCAAGAACAAAATGCCTGACAGAATGTGTACCTCTAGTATGGTCTACTGATACTGGGGTACATGGCTTCCCAGTAGCTGATCCCTCAAACATCAAGTTGCAGCTGATTGGGGCTCATAGAAACAATGGTTACAGCTGTTTGTAGGGCCTTAGCCAGTTAGCATGGTGTGGGTGGCAATTTCACAACTAATGTTTGCTGAGAGGGTGCAGTAGAACCTGCCAATGTCCAGAGCTCAACATTTCCTTTGTTCCTTAAACAGATTAAAAACTGGCACCTGACAATACTGGTCAGGCTGTCTGACTTCAGTCGCCATACTTCTTCACCAGTACTTGGCCCTGTCTGTTGTGAAAGTGACAATGATATTTATTTGCTAACTGATGAATAACTCTTTCATCTCATTGACTTCATGCTTTAAACAAATACACCTAAACTAGTGACTAGTCAACCTGTTTACGTTAGATGGATATTAACTATCTTTCTAAATGGACTAGGTTTAATTACAGGAACTAGCCAATGGTATTCTCAGTTATGGACTTATTCCCGGATATTACCGGTAAATACCAGATTTACCGGTAAATAGCGGATTTTCCCACTGCCCTGTTTAAAACCGGTTTTTCCCAGAAATATGCCAACCCTGCCTTATTCTGCAAACAGTTCTTTTCAATCATTCCACCTCTGCCATTTACTAAGAAATATCACCTGGTCTTTACACGTCTGATGAACTACATAATTATTTCTATTTTGCCAAGCTATAGTGATTTTGCAAACTTATGCAACCACCCGTTAACAACAAAGTTATAAAAGAATGTAGTCTTTTGATTGATAACTGAAATAAAATTCCACGAAATGGAAAAATTCTCCTGAAAACAAGGTGCACCTGAATATGTAACACATTTATCTGGGGTTCGTGACGAATGTACTTACCTTCTCTAGACTAATGACTGCATTCTGTTGGCGCTGGATCTCGTTCTGTCCCATTGCATCCTTGTTCTTCAGGCGGTTGATCTCACCTTGTAGAGTTGACGTCCGGCCTGACAAACAACCATGCAAAGACAACGTCAACCAAAAAGATTATATTATAAGAATTGAGTAGAACAGGGAAGTATCCAACGGGACTGCTCATCCGCCATTTTGGCATCTGCTGGATGATTAGTCATTTCAAGACAATTGATCCTCTTAAGTTATAACATTCATATCACACTGAAACTTCACAACATTATAGATGTTGTTCATGTTAATCAAGTAAAAAAATGGGAACTTGCCATACAAATTTAAGAGCTACACAGACAGGTGTACGGAACCAACAGCTTTTAATGTTCCTTCCGATAAACACTGGCAAAGAGTGGTGAATGAAACTGCCAGTTTCTCAACGGCTGGACATGGACTTGAAATCTGTCCTCGTCACCTACCATCCAGCATTCTATTGACAAGCTACCGAGCCCCTGAACTTTCATTTTTATTTATGGGGATACAATATGCATGTCAATGCATTCAACCCGACAGTGCCACTGGAGTGAACTGTGAAAATTGCAGTTGAAGTTTGTCAATGATTAAAAAATATAAGTTCTTATAGAGCACAGTATCCAGTCCTTAGGACTGCTCAAAGTGCTTTACTCTTTATACAATAATATCGATCAATCGCAACAAATGGAGTTTTATCACTGAATGGAATTCAATGCAAACAAATGGAAAGTGCCAATGGAGTGAAACTGAGCACAGAGTACACATCTAGTAACCATTTTTGAAGACTTTTTTTGTTTTTAGCACTTTCAAAGTTATAAAGAAATATCTAATCACTAATGTAACAACAGATGGGACCTTGCAAGTACACATACTTTCGAGCTCCTTGATGTAGTCAGAGTTGCGACTCCTGGCGTTCTTCTCTTCATCCACTGATGACTGCAGACTGATTAGTTTCTTCTCCAAACACATCTTTGATGAGTTGAGTTCCTTGTACTTCACTGTCAGCTCGCTGTAGGCATGCTCCACTGAGTTGTAACGCTGCAACACAAGCGCTAGTCAAACATTGTTCTATAACACTACTCCAGTTGAACAGACCTAATACTTACTTACTAGTCCTCTTTGAACTATATTGTGTGTACATGTGTGCATGTGTGTGTGCGCGCATGTGCGTGTGCATGTGTGCACATGTGGATATGCTTGCTTGCATGGGGTGTGCATAGGGAGAGAAGGCTGAGAGAGATTGAGATATGGAATGAGAGGGATAGAAGATGGATGGAGGGAGGGAGGGACAGATGCGAACGAAGGGTGAACTGTGGAGGTGGTAGGGACATAGGTGGGTGGGAAGGAAGGAAGTGGGAGGGAGAGTTGTGAAAAAGCAGAGTGAGGGAGAGAAGTGGAAAGGTGGGATGGAGAGGTGGGATGGAGAGGTGGGATGGAGAGATGGGATGGAAAGGTGGGATGGAGAGGTGTTATGAAGAAAAGAGAAATAGGAGGAAAGGAAGGAAGGTGGCAGAAAAGATGAATGAGGGATGGAAATGGAAGGAGTGTTGGGAGGAAGAGAAGTGGGATGGAGGGAGATGGAGTGAGGAAGGAAGAGGTGTGAGAAGGAAGAGACAGATAGTGGAAGGAGAGAAAGCTTTGGTGATGCCAGTCCTAAGACAGTCACTGACCTGCTGCAGATCGCTGTATGACTTCTTGTACTTGGCCATCGTGTCTCTCTCCAACTTCAACTTCTCAGTCAGCTCGTGAACCTGCAACAGTCGACACAACCCACATTTGCAGTCGATACAGACAGAACCTGATCCAAAACATTCGTTGCACAAAAGTGCATTTAAATAATAGAAGTTTATTATGCCTGCCAATAGAATCATGATATGACATATTGAGGCATTTTATTTATAAACACAAAACATCACCCCCTACGAATTAGCCTAAAAAAATGAATGAATGAAATTTATTTTACATACCTAATACACCAAACATTACCCATATCATTTGAATGCAAATAAAAGTGAAATAGGGAAGAAGTATAAGTATTTTGCTTTATATAACATGTCTCTTAATTTTTCTTTCTCTTAATTCATTTACACTGATGCATAGAATGTAAAAATATACAGTAATAAAAATAATGGCAGAACTGCAAATACCTGAACTGAGTAATATTAATGTACAGTCACGCCTCGTTATAACGCGCCCCGTTATAACGTGGATTCGGTTATAACGCGGTCGGTCGTGGACCCCGAATTTCTGCCGCCAGGGGGGAAAATGGGCGCTATGACAAACTATATTAACACGGTAATAACTGTCAATTGTTTTATGTGAAGTTATCCCCGTCTTTGTCCACGGCATGTGTATGTTGAAAGACTAGTTGGCGGACAATAAATTTAACGTTGACGTGCAACTGCAACGAATCAAGTGTGAGGCGCGTCACTACGTTGCCGTTGTTTATTCTGCACTGCCAATTAATGCTATCAAAGTTTCTTTGACTATAATTATGGTCAGTTTTAACTTTAGGAACAGTAAATGTGGAGCGAAGTATTGTTTGTTTTGCGCCGACATCAAACGAATCGTTTCCAATCTTCTAGTCATGCTCATGGCTTCCGCGGATCGCCAGTTCGCCTGGTTTCGGTGCCGGGCGGCTTGTAAAGTGTAATTGAAATTCACAAATACGCCTTGCTTAAGAATGGGTTAAATACGTTTTAATACAGCTTAGTAGGCAAGATCAGTAAGCTAACATTGCGTAACAAATATTAGCTTTTCGCTGCGATGAACGCAAAGCTACTGCCTGTACTGGTGCGCCAAAATATTAATTCGTCAACCGCATATGAATTGGTGAATCGTAATATTGTTCGGCACGGTAAATGTGCTTTCTAAATTGGTATTTTGATATTGATTGAAAGACAAAGTTAAGCCAATTGTGAGCGTACTTATAGATTTAAATTCTTAATCAACTCTAACACAGCGTTTCTCAAATCATGTGCGTATTCGGCTGCTGAGTGCCAGGTCATTATTTTAGATATTACGTCAACGGTACCATATTATCGTTCAGTTGACCGTGGCTTGTTGGTCCGTTGTTTATTTAAAAACGGTACACAATTCATGTATTTTATTCAGTTCAACAGTGTACGACATTTAAACAGACTACACACTGACATTGGCTGGCAGTTTAATAAGCTTCATAAACTGCGTATAGACTGCGCGACGTGCACACTTTGGTTGGCTTCGATGGCGTTCTTCGTGCAGCAGCGATGTCGGTCTTCGTCGTAGCGCCACTGACGGCAGATATGGGAACGCGCCTCGTTTATAACGCGCCTCGTTTATAACGCGGATTCATTTCGTGGACCCCGACTACCGCGTTATAACGAGGCGCGACTGTATTTAGCGTATTTCAAACAATCAATCAGTATGTCCATATAAAAATATTAAATACATAAATAAAAACATAAATATTCAAAAATTATACAAAGCTAGCTGAGTTTATTTGAATCAGGTTTATCAAAATGTTCTTGTATTATGCTTTTCAAATCACCACGCATCCCTTCCAAAGGGAATGCACCAACGGTAGCACCACCTACATGTTTATCGAGCTGCAGGTTCTTCTCGTTGGCGTGCTGCGTGTTGCTGGACATCACCACACGGGTGCTGATCTCTGCCTGGAGCTGGTCCTTGGTGTCCTGGAGACTTCCCTCAGCCTTCCGCCTCATCTCCTGCTCCTGTTCCAGCTTGCGTTGGGCCTGTCACACAGTGGCACTGGGTAAGTCAGTATAATAATATTTATTACTTAATAGAGTGCAATTTCCACAAAATGCTCAAAGCAATCTGTACAATCTCGATTCGATCAAGCATTCAATATATTGTAAAATCTGCACACAAAAACTACAGATAAAATGTTGAAAGAATTAAGTTAATTATATTAAAACTATTAATTAGACTATACATATGAATAAAATGAGATAAATTATAAAATGAACTATTACTATATTTACATACATACATACACATACCTACACAACAAACACCATACACACGCATGCGCACGCACACCCACACATAAATATATATATCTTGCATCATACGCTACCATCGTAGCATTTGTTAGTTGTATACACAAACTGTGACCTGTCACATCAAACCGTGTATTAAGTGACACAGGCCTATTCTGCACGTGAGCTAAAAATAGCTGTTTATGTCATGTCCCATCAATTTTGTGAATTTGACAGAAATGTATATCCTATAATCTCATCTTTCAATGTCTGATTTTTTCTCTGACAAGTTCGAAACTATTAAAATACTTTTTGAAAGTCTGCTTAATTTTTTGCAATGTGTAAAAACTACTGAAGATATTTTAACAAACGAGGTATCATTTTAAAGCTTACAATCTGTGGAGTTGAAAAAGGCACAACATTCTATTTCACAATGTTGAAAGTTAATACCCACCTTGCTGTGGCAGGTCGCAAATACTAATTACGATTTTTATCACAATTGCACAAGTTGTTACCTGCCACATCACACATCTGCTGTAGTTCTATTCAATTTCTTGAAAATATTAAAATGGGTTTAGTATGACGATCACTGAAAGGGTGGAACAGACCAAGTGATGTGACCCCCCTATGCCGCATGCGACCAATAGCAAGAAGCGGATGCTAGAATGATGATGTTGCCTAAAAATTACCTGCATTTTGAAACTGACTACGATGTTAGAACACCGAGTGAGATCATGAAAATCACATCCAGGACAAGCCATAAAGATTTAACAAGATTTAACAAGATTGCCATCCAGAAAATTACTCTGGATGGCAGGTGGACAAGGAAGCCTTTTGGCTTATCGAGAGTCCAATACTTTTTATCTACATGTATCCCGCCTTTTTAAGGTGTGTGTCGATTTTATTTTTAAACATATTCACGCTACTAGCACCAACACAATCAGGAGATAATCTGTTCCATTCATTTACAGTCCTTTGTGAGAATGAGAACTTTCTTATATCTAATCTACACTGCTCCTTTACTAATGTAGCTTCATGTCCTCTGGTCCTTCTATTTTTCTTAACTGAGAAAAAAATGTTTCTATCAATATTTTCATAACCATTCAATATTTTAAACACTTCTATGTGATCTCCTCTCAATCTCCTGGTCTCTAATGTTGTTAAACCACATTCTTTTAGGCGTATTTCGTAACTAAGATCCCTCAGATTTGGTATCATTTTAGTCGCTCTCCTCTGTACTCTTTCTAGCATATCTATGTCCTTCTTGCGATATGGCCTCCATGCTTGTATACAATATTCTAAATGAGGCCTCACTATTGTTTTGTACAGCGGTACTATTAATTCTTTTTTCTTATACGCTATATTTCGCCTAATTAATCCAAGGATTTGATTTCCCTTTGACGCTGCAATTCCGCACTGCTCTGAAACCTTCATATCAGCACTAATGGTTAACCCCAAGTCCTTTTCTTTTACAGTAGTACTTAGAACAGTACCCCCCATTTTTATATTTTACCTCTTCATTCCCATGACCTGTGTGGAGGCATTTACATTTCCCAAAATTGAACAGCATTTGCCACTTTTCAGACCATTTGATCAACCTATCAAGATCATCTTGTAAATGCTGTCTGTCTCCATCACTTTTAACCCTTCTAAACACTTTTGTATCATCCGCAAATTTTAACACCTTGCTTGTTATATCATCGTCCAAATCTTTGATATATATTAAGAATAATATAGGTCCTAGTACTGATCCCTGTGGTACCCCACTCAATACCGATTTCCAGTTTGAAGCCTCCCCATCAACTACTACACGTTGTCTTCTGTCATTCAGCCATTTTCTATCCAGTTTATTATACCATTTCCTATGCCATGGGCCTTTAGCTTAAGGAGTAATCTTTGATGTGGTACTTTGTCGAAAGCTTTTTGAAAATCTAAATAGATGATATCTACTGGTGATCCCTCATCTACCCACCTAGTGATGTCTTCCAAAAAACATAACATATTTGTTAAGCATGAACTCGCTTTTAAAACCCATGTTGAGATGGGTTTATCAAGTTATGTTTAACAAGAAAATCCACCATGTGATCTTTAATTAGTCTTTCTAATAATTTGCAAATCACTGATGTTAAACTCACTGGTCTATAGTTCTCTGACTTGTTTCTCGAACCTTTTTTAAATAGCGGTATAATGTTTGCCTCTTTCCATTCTAAAGGAACCACTCCCTCTTCTAATGACAAATTGAAAACTGTTGCAAGCGGTACGCTAATTTGTTCTACCATTTCCAATAGTAGTTTGGGCGGAATCCCGTCCACTCCAGGTGATTTATTATCCTTCATAGCCCTTATTTTCTTAGCTACCATTTCCGAGGTTACAACTAACTGTCCTAAATAGTCTGAATCTGCCCCTTGAACTTAGCCTCTGGTACTGGCAGTGAACTAATATCTTCCATGGTAAACACTGAACTAAAATACTCATTCAGGTCTTCTGCCATTAAGAATCCCTCTGATATTGTATTTCCAGCACTATCTTCTAGAGGACCGACCTTATCCTGAACTTTCTGTTTGCTTCGAATATACGCATAAAACTCTTACTGTCATGTTTTATATTACTAGCTAATTTTTTTTCATAGCTTCTCTTTGAATTTCTAATTTCAGCTGTAGCTTGATTAAGTGCTTCTTTATAAATGTTGTAGTCTTCATCATTTCCAGTACATCTATATGACTTCCACATCATTTGTTTATACTTAATTTTTCTAATGGCTTCTTTCGATAAGTGTTTCTTTTTGACCGTTTCCCTTGTTTTTTGAAGGTACAAATTTATCGACTATGCACTTAATTTCACTATTTAAGATATTCCAGCATTCGGTTGCTGTCTTATTCTTCAGTGTGTTATTCCAGTCTATCTTTGCTAAATATTTCCTCATGTCCTTATACCTTCCTTTGTGGAAATTTCTCCTATACTGCTTTTTATTATTCCTTTCTGATTTTACTTTGATGGTAAAATGTATCTGGTTGTGATCACTACTCCCCAGTGGCTCACATATCTTGACATTGTCAACTAATTCTTTCTGTGAGGACAAAACTAAGTCTAACACATTCTCTCCCCTGGTTGGTTCTAGCACATGTTGAGAAAGGAAACTATCTTGTACTAAAACTAAAAACTTGTGGTCCTCACTCCCCATACTCTGTAGAGATTTCCATTGTATATGCCCATGGTTAAAGTCCCCCATAATAATACAGTTCCGTTTGCTTACTTCCCTTATAGCGTTTTGTATTTTTTCATTCTCTTCTATGCTTATGTTTGGACTTCGATAAACTAACCCAACTGTTAACGTTGAGTTTCCTGTAACTATGTTACACCAAACAGCTTCTTCGCAATCTGCTTCTCTTTCTAATTTTATTTCATAAGCCTGGATAGATTCTTTAATATATAAAATAACTCCACCTCCCTTTCTTCCTATTCTATCTTTCCTAAACATTACATATCCTGTTAGTCCCAATTCGGCATCTGATATATCAGTGGTGGCCCACGATTCGGTTATACCTATTATGTGAGGGTCAATATCTTCTACCATAATGTTTAGTTCACTTCTTTTGTTTACTATGCTCCTTGCATTTAAACAAATGCATTTATATCCTGATTCAGAACAGTTTTCCAGGCTGTTCTTTGCCGATTTATTTCTGCTGTCTTTATCTATGCCTCCAGTTTCAGGCTTCTCTGTGAATCCCCCCTGCGAATCTAGTTTAAATAGATGCAGCCTGTCCCACTGTCAACAGATTGCAGCAAGTTCTCTGAGAAAACTGCTGCCCCCTTTCCACTTAGATGTAGGCCATCTCTCATGTACATATCTTCCCTCCCAACAAAGAATCCCCATAAATCTACGAATCCCACCCCCTCTTCTTTACACATCTGCTCAACTAGTGCGTTGATCGCCATCCTCTTGCAGTTTCTATATGTCGGCCCCCTTCCTCCCATTACTGGCAAAATTCCTGAGAGGATATTCTGTTCTACTCTTGTCTTCTTTAACTTCTTCACTAACTGTCTGTACTTCTGAACTATCCCAGTTGTTCCCTCCCTCTCTGCGTTATTTGTCCCTACATGTACTAGTATAGACCCTCCCTTGCCATGCCCCAGTACCTTCTCTACCCTTTCAGTTACATGTTCTATCCTAGCCCCCGGTAGACAAACAACGACGTCCTCCCCCTCGCTTAGAGTCTTATCTGTCTTTCTCATAATCGAATCGCCCATAAACACCCTCTCTTTCCTCATTGCCCCGGATAAGGCAAAATCTACCCAACTGTGGCAGTCGTCGCACACCAAGTGTCTCTTTGCCTTGACTTGCCGCTTGCAAGGCGCCATATCAGAATTTATTTAATAATAATAATCTAATTAGCTATTTAAAATAGTTTTGTCAACTGTGTTTACACTATTCACTGTCTATGTAGTCTTTAAGAAGACTGTTTTCTGTGCACAAATGTTACACTTTACGTAAGATTGCGTACGCTAGACTGCCTTATTTATTTAGGTTATACAGCGCCCTAGCAAATAAGAGAGACACTAGCTACATAAACTTAGTTCGCCCGATTATCGCAAATGCTTAATTTTAACAACAAAGCTACCTTATCAAAATGTCTAGCAGGTACTGACTTACACAGATATTATCTTATGTAGGTAGTTTATGGTTGTTACTTTATCACCTATATATTCTACCACATAACGAGGTTTGTTAAATCTTGTTTACAAACTTATCGTAGCCGTAAGCTAACGTACCCTATTATCACTCACTAGACTAAAGTGTCCTAAAATACTTTATCTAACTAACTTTAAGCACAACTGCTACTCAATATATGTTTACTGCTACTTTATGAATGATATTAAGGCAAGAATAATACTTATCAATCAGTAATTCCACTTGCTTATGAACTTTGATACACCACCAATTTCAACGATCTATCTCCACCAAATATAGCCTCGAAATCTAAAGAATATGTCAAAAGGCCCAATATTGAATTACTATGAAATGCATGTATGTTGTGGAGTGGAGATATCCGTGACTGTGGGCTGAGACAGACCTCCTTGCAGTCGTGTTTAAGGAGAGCCACGCTGCGATCCAATTCCATCTTCTCCTTGCGGAGGTCTTCACATGTCTGGTCTCGCTCCTTGATCATGTTTCTACAATACACAGACATCACGCAAGAACTTAGAAGCTTAGGCTGTGTTGATATGAGCCAATGGTTTGCTGTTAATTGTATGCCACTAGACACTTGGAAAGAAAAAACACAGCGAGTGGTTCAGCAATATTGTACCTGACTCCCAGCCCTGTACAGCAGGGAACTAGCAGAGCAACATCACGTGAATTGCATTTTATCTAAGTAAAAAATCATATTACTATGTCATGTAGAATGCTTTTGATTTATTTAGTAGAATACAATATGACCCAACAGTTAACACAAATGTACTTGCAGAGTTGCCAAGTAGCCCTTCATTTTGTAACACCATCGTTGAAGTCCAAACAGGTGGCCACAAATGGTCTCTATCTCACACCTTCCCCGTATGGCTAAGACCAACAGTTTAGAGACAATCGCATGAAGCAAGCAATGGGTGCTACGTACTTGTATTTCTTCTCTGTGTCGTCCTTCTCCTTTTGTAGTTTCTTTGCTTGTTCCTCCAACTGATGTACTTTGTTGAGCACATCCTTCGACTATCAAAACACACACACATCAGTGCATTCCCATTGACATGTACTGTATCATAACTGCGTTGTGAAATCATGTTGTGTACTGTAATGACTATGTATTCAGACACATAAAAAGAATTAAATTCTCAGCAGTCTGAAAACAGAATGTACAGAAAAATAATTCACAGACCGCTGTCTGACTATTTACAAACATGAGTCCTGATGTTGAGTCTCATTTGACAGTCTATGCTATAAATCTGGCTTTGTAATGTCATCGGCGGGAAGCTATACTGTATAGAAGCCCAACCACACGATATAATTTGTATACTATTTGTGATAATTATATTTACGCTTCTACATACTCACTTATTGAGTGATATGTATATGGGTCAAAATAAAGAACTTCTGTCTGTTTGTCTGTCTGTCTGTCTGTCTGTTTGTCAATAAAAAAATGGTGTCCAGTTACACAGGATCAAAGAAAAATTATTTTTACAGATGTGGCCAAAAACATAAGGTACAAAAAATAATTAAGTTGACAGATTTTTAGTGTCCAAAAAAGTATGGTGCCAAAATACACACCGTATTTACAACAGTACAAACCCACAATTATTTTTAACACCTTGGACTGCCCAAGTATGTTTCAGTTAACACATTCTAAAACCTTTACCTGTAACTTACGTCTACACAAGGTGTTCTTGTTGCAACGATGGGATATTGATGTTGTCAAAAAAGGTCAACAGTAACATGTACACAACTGAGAGATCAAACATGTTGGCGGCACTGGTTAGGTCTTCATGAAGGAAGCTAAAGAAAAGGTTACCCACATAACAACCAGCCCTGTTCTCCCCATCCACATCATGCTACAATATGCTCTGTATAGATTTACAACTCAGAATTCTAACATTGTGACCAAAACAGAACCGCTGGAGTCAATGGTGACCAGGTCAAGCCATCTACTTACGATTTCTACTGTTGGTGCACGAGTGGACACAGCTGGCGAGGACTGGAAACAAACAGCATCAGATGGGTGCAGGTCAGCAGACATATGTAATAGGCTGCAACGGTTCAGACCATAAAGTATATTTCACTAAACTGAGGAAAACCAAACTACATTCAATGGGGTGAAAGTAATGATTTTCAGCTCTTTCATGTTTACAAGCATTACAAAATCTACTACCTGTTGTAATACACTGTAATGCAATTTTGAATTACTGTCTTGAAAAAATGTGTTTGATGCATGTTTTGGATTGAATAGTATATGATTTGATATGTAAATATGTAATGTTGAATTCGTCTCAAAACTTGAATTTTTCGGGTGGGTCAGTTCAACTACCCATACCTTCATAACAGACTGACCCACACATATGACACTGGTATCATTGTAAAACTGAGTTGTTGCCCTTTTACCCAATGCCCATAACTCCATACTGCCAAAATGCACTGCCGTGATCCATTACATTTATCAACATTTAATTCTGAAAAATTTTTGGACGACAGACAAGACTAACAAGGGTGGATTTTTTCTTTTCTTTGAATACTTGCTCAGCCAAAACATTTCAGATGTAATGCTGAAGCAAGATTTTGTAAACTGATTTAACTTATCACAGCTACAAAAGAAATTATAATACTATAATAAAATAAAACCAGTAAACGTCTATCTAGTGCCTTAATACAAATTTGAATTTCTTGCTTCAGAGTGCATTCATATACAGTGCATATATAAGACAATTCACCCACGCAATGCGAAAGAACAACTACCAACACCAGAGATGCAAGCTAGTGAGAAGAAACTGCTATACACAAAAGAGAGAAATTTACAACATTTAGGTAAATATAGATGCCAGTCAAAGACTTAATACCTTGTGGCCTATCATTCATTATTGGCACCCATCACAAATGCACCTAGTTCCAACAGCAATACCATACATACACAACACAAGCACCTAATATCCCAAAGGTGTACAAAACAAGTGTAAACTCTGCCAGTGCCTAGCCTGTTCGATAAGCGGAGAAGAGTTAATAGAACAGGTAAAGTGTGCACAAGATATACACAAAGCATGCAGAGTTTGAAATTGAATGTGATCTAGTGGCTCAAGTCTATCAACAATGTTGTTGCACCACCAAAACCTTTCTAAGCAGGGATCTGGTGGTCCACTGGGAAAATGAAGGCAGTAATAAAAATAACACTGAATGTTTGCGTTACCCAAAAAGCTTGATTTCTTAGCCAGGTTGCAATCTTAAATAGTGTTAATTATTTGTTAACATGCCTGTAGTCGAGCAGTAAAGTACTTGGAAATGGTCATTATTTTCAAACTGATGATAGCAATGTAGGCAGGTCAATGAAAAGTTGAATACATTGGAACCTCTCTATTAAGGTCACCCTCGGAACTGTGCGGAAGTGACCTGAATAGCAAGGTGACCTTATTATCGGAATTAATTTCACACTTTACTGTTATGGAAATAATTTGTGACTGTACTAGGGTGTCCTTAACTATGAGGTGGCTGTACTACCGAGGTGACTGTAAAGCGAGGTTCAACTGTATAATGAAAAGTGCATGTTTACTCTACTCTCATGTGAGTTTAATTTTACCAAGTTATCTCCTGTTTGCCAAAACCAGCCTGGACCACCAGGTTTCCCTGAGCTGCTACTCCAGTGGTTCACTGCCTGGAATATGTACACTGAGAATGGTATTGTGATGAAAGAGGCAGACAGAGAATAGGGGGAAAGAGTTCAAGGGTTCAAGCAAGGAACACTTACATCAACCTGGGCGACAAAGGGAAGGAAAACAAAGAATTAGTTACAACAGTCGACAAGTGGTTGAAACTGGCATTGGAATTTAGGTTTATACTGGTGGCAGTCAATTCTGCTGTGACATAAAATACTGTTTTTACACACAAAAAACTGATCAAACTCTTACAAAAGAAATCTACATCTTAAATTTCTAAAATGTAGTTAATAAATGTTGTGCAAATTGTTAGAAAGTTGTTTTGTGTGATTACCGAATGATACAAATTTTGTGTGATTACTGAATGATAAAAATGTATCTCAAGAAAAGATTACTCTGCCATAAACTGATGTGATCTATCTTGGCCTGGTTAAACAGCAAATGTTTATCATGTGACCACTTTGTGTCACAAGGCCAGTACTAGAGCAGACAATGTATTAAAATAGCCTAGTAGAGTCTGTAACACAAGATCGAGTAATATTTCATTGACACAGATTTTGGTGTGCAACAGATTTGATGGTATTGACAAGATATTTAGTTTAAACAAATATGTTGTACAGAGGTCTGCTAAACTGTGGCACAGCATTTTAAAGCAAGCTGAAGGTAAGCGATTTTATATCACAACTACTTAATTATATGCCAGGTAACGAAGGGCATGCATACAGGCATTACAGGGTGACCATGTCTTAAAAGTTTAGATAGCATTAAAACTACAAACGACACACACTATCAAACATTGTACCCACTTAAGTACACATTCACAAAAGGAAGTCTTTGGTAGTTACTGTCAAAGTTGATCAGTTAAGCAATACATACCACGTCTTGAGAAGGCCTGCTACTTAGTAATCTGTAAGCCAGATCATAAGGATAAATCAGTGGTTGCCCAATGTAACATTTACAATTACTTAGTATTATTATACTCTCATGTTGTACTATAAATATATCTCTGCAGAATACTCATTGATCATTTGCCCTAACATTAACAACTTCTCTTTGTAACAATGCAGGTACTTTCATGTCATACTCGGCCAATGTTCCGGTAATTAGACATAATAATAATCAGTCAGGGTCCAAATCTTTTCTAACATAAAATCCCACAATCTTTTTCACATGAAAATGAAGAAAGACCAATGTCCAATTAGAAACACAATTATAGCTGTTAATCTACAAACATTTTACTTTTCAACAAAACTCTGATCCCTTGTACGTACATGAAACACCATTTTCAAATTCAACAACTTTTAATAGTTACATAATATTCCATCCATGGAAAATTTAGTTTAAAAATCCGTAATTTTCCAGGATTTCTATGACCCATGGGAGCGTTGTCATTGTAATAACATTCCCTACATTCTACTGGCCTAAATGTACATCTAAATTAGTCTCACTGAGACTTACTTAATTTGAAACAAATAAAGTATGTATATAATAAATCATGTACCTAAATGTAAATACACTGATATATGCAATGATGTAATGCGTAATAAAAATCACTGATTTGAAACATATAAAGTATGTGTATAATAAATTATGTTTCTAAATGAAAATACATTGATGTATGTGATAAGGTAATACGTACTGGAAATCCCTATTGTATGTAAATCCTATAAAGGGCAGCTGGTTTCCGGCAAACACCTTTGGCACGGGAAACGTTTCCTCAGCGTTGTCCTCTTTCTCGATGTCATCAAAGTTACTCGTGTCTATGTCACTGCTGAGGTCAGGTACTACTGGAGGCACCGCTGTGGGGGGGGGGGGCAATGAGGTAGAGTTAGCATCCTCCGCACTTTTTTAACAAGGCAGTAGTACATAGTAGTAATTACACTGTCTGTCATTACGTAAATATTTGTGTTCATTTTAACAAACGCAACTGAACTTCCTTCCAAATTCACAAATGCAAACTGCTTTCACAAGATGGCAAAAGCACATGTGTCACTGACCTTTATAGGGTCTAGTTCACCAGTTTGAACTAGCTAGGTAGTGTAAGGTAGATAGGCTTTCATACAGAAGCTGTGAATGTAATTTAAAATGCTCACTTAAACGGGCCTTGTAGATAATATTACAAATCTTTAAAATGATAAAATATCGGACAAGAAGTCAATTCAACACTGTCAATTGCCAGGTTCTCATTTCATCTCTTAATTCACAAATGCAAACTGCTTTCGAAAGATGGCAAAAGCACATGTGTCACTGACCTTTATAGGGTCTAGTTCACCAGTTTGAACTAGCTAGGTAGTGTAAGGATCTGATCGAGGTAAACGAAAAGACTAAGAGCAGCAAATTTAATGGATAGGTTTGGCACGATTGCACGTAGCAGCAGTTGGGTGCTTTTGGCTCAATGCGCAATAAAGAGTTAAAGGTGGCTCCCAAATTAGAGACACTGTATGTCTAATGGGAGTCTCGTTCACTTTCATACTTATGATAATTTAAATTTATAAAATGACTACATGGTTAAAATGTCTGCCTGTTTTACTTTTTGGTCAAGCTAACAATTCTTAAAAATTGTCGGCTCTCAAGACCACATCTCTTCAGAAAACACAGACGTGCAGACGTCAGAAACTCACAACGCTATGGTTCTTTCTATTTCTGAGTGGGGCCTCCGACTCTAGAAAATTGAACATCAAGCTTAGCAACTGTTCAGCTAGGATGTAGAGCACTGGTTGAACTTACTCTGTCGTATGTTGTCCCAATCCCATGGGTCGTTCCTGAAGAACGGGTGTTTACTAATCTCCCCTACTCCATTCCTGCCCAGCCGCTGCGTCCTGCAAACAAGTCAAACAGGTCAAGCAGCTTCATCGATTGCTTTAGCCCGTCACGAATCCGATTCATTCATGTCCACGTATGTAATGTGTCAATAACGTAATGACTATGTATTCAGACACTGCATGATTTTGGACACTGTATATATCTACAAATGATTATTTTCTGTACTACATGTTTTCCCACACCTTGGTTAACTGTGAGAGATTCAATGATTGTGTCATATCAAACTGCAGAGGAGCAACTAATATGTGTCCCGAGCCGGAATTACAGTATGTATTTGGACATTGGGTGTTTTTGGACTATAAACATTTTCTTTTCAACTTGTACTTAAATGAAACATCATTTTCAAATTCCATGACATTTAAGTGAAACACCATTTACAAAAGCAAACATAAACATTTAATATGATAGTAATACCAATTTCGATCATGTGGCATAATTAATTTTTTTTTGTTCTGAACATTCCTGGCATGCCCATAGACTGTTATAGGGCATATCATTCATTTCCGTAAACAACCCCTTACAGTCAACTTCTTAGCCAAACGGGGCCTTACCTGTTGGAGAGAAAAGCGCAGATGAGGTCTTTAGCTTGAGGAGAAATCTCCACATCATCAGGGAATGCAAGCGAATTCTTGTGATCCATGATCTTGCCATAGGTACCCACCAGAGAGTCAGCATAGAAGGGCGTGTCACCTACGAGACATGAACATGTTTGAAGAACCCACTTTCAGTCAGCTGTGTATGAACACATGCAACATGCCTCCTATCTGCGCTGTGTAAATCATCACTCTATGGCCAGAATGTGTTACGTGAATCAGTTCGAGGTTAGGCAGTGTATTGAAATAGGCCAAGAGCATTAGAACACAAGATTTCAGTGACACAATTTCTGACCGACATAAATTTTCCTGAGTATATAACACTTGTTTACTGATACACAAATACACTTTACTTGTCACTTACCAACCAGCATCTCATATAGAAATACGCCAACAGACCACCAGTCACATTCCCGCCCGTAGTAGCCGTCTCCCCCCTGGGACTTGAGCACCTCGGGCGAGATATAATCGGGTGTGCCCACTGCTGTATCTGACCGCACCATGCCATCCTGAAAAAACAACCAGGACCAGTCAAACTAGTTGGTCAGAACAGATGATATGGTTTTTGTGCACCCAATTTTTATAAAAATTATCGTAGATATATGTTGTCAGCCAATAAAATTTGCCACATTAGATAAAACAAAGTGCTCAAAATATAAAGCTTTCAACGTTCATTGCCCAGAACATGTTACAATTTGCCCCAGACAAACTTGTTCCCGCAAACATAATTTAAACTTTTTAAAGCATACTGCAGTTACTTTGCAAAAACTGTTTGTTCTTATAATTTAATAATAATAAGATAACTTCTTTTGTGTCGTAATCCTTAGAAACTAAGCTCAGAGGTGCATCAAGGGTTGGTCAATCTCAGTATCGATAAGCATTATTAAAGTTGACAACAGATGCATGGATATGCCAGGGAGCTAAGGTGATTAAACATGGATTTAAAGATAAGTGTTTAAATGACAGTGGAATAGTGTTAATACTTTCAACTGATCTAACACTACGAGAGAGCAAATTCTAGAGTTGGTGCAGCAACAGAAAAAGTCCCAGTTCCAATGTCAGTTTTGAATCTAGGAACAAAAAGTAAATCAGGACCCGATGCTCAAAGGTAGATAGGCTTTCATACAGAAGCTGTGAATGTAATTTAAAATGCTCACTTAAACGGGCCTTGTAGATAATATTACAAATCTTTAAAATGATAAAATATCGGACAAGAAGTCAATTCAACACTGTCAATTGCCAGGTTCTCATTTATACAGTAAACTCAGGGTTCATACAGAATGAGCAAAGTCAAATTCAAGAACATTCAAGAACATTTTCGTGGTAAAAAGTGGGACTTTTCATTAACATTTTCAGGAGCGTTATAAAGAAAACTGTTCAATATTTAATGTCATGTATTTGTGCACTTCCACTAGATGTAAGTCGGTGTCACTCCTTTTTATTATAAATATACTAAAACTTATTTGTCATTTAAGTAATGGTGTGCAGGTGTTTTATTTAGGGGTAGCCTCTACCCGAAAACAGCCATAGGCCATATCTCTGTTAATACTTAACATATCTTAACCAAATTTGGAGTACTAATTAGTTGAATGAATAGTACGTGATATGTGGAATGTGGGCTTATTTGTTTGTGTAGTGCCATGGCAATGAGCGTTTCTAGTGTGATAGAGGGGCATGCATCCTTGAAAATTATTCTGAGCTAACAGCTGTAAATGTGATCATGCAATGGTCAAGAATCATTAGCTAGAATGCTCCTCTGTCAAATAAGGTGGTTTTGGGTAATAATAATACAAGGATATCTGCCTGCAATGAGTGTTGTGAGATGGGACTTCAGGTTTGAGCATTTTTCAAGGCTTCTTGAAAAATGCTAAAACCTGAACATCAGTCAGTTAAACCAGATATATTTGCCCCAAACCACCTTATCTGACAGAGGAGCAATCTAGCTAATGATTCTTGACAATTGCACGATCACACATACAGAATAATTTTCAAGGATGTGAAAATCTGTCTCACTTGAAACATTCATTGCCATGGTAATACACAAGCAAATGAACCCATATTTAACATATCTTATACCATTCATTTGTTTAATTTGTACTCCAAATTTGGTTAAGATATGTTCAGTATTAACGGAGATATGGCATATTGGTTATATGGCCATTTTCGGGCAATGGCTACCCTTAACAAGTTTTGATTAGAAGATTCTCACAGAAGACTATTAAACTCTAATTAAAGTGCTTTTCACAATGTCAATGACGCTTAGCATGTCATGTTTTCGCCAAGATTCTCATTAGGCTAAATGTGTACATAATTTCTCAGTGAGTCTGAGATATTGCCTGCACAAGTCAGTCTTAGTAAGTCCAAGTGATATTTATTTTTCAAAGTGTTGTCTTCGGCTCTGCCTTACCTTATCCTTTAATGATATGCTTTATTATTTTGGCAATATTTTACTTAACTTGCCTAAATTATTAACAGGTCTGCCTACAAGGTCCTCCTTCAGGGAGTAAAATATTATCTATATATTGTCAATGTAGTTACTATTACATTTCCTCTGGAGTTTCCTACCTTTATTCAATTTATTCAATGAATGTCACGGCGGTCGTTCACAAGCCAATTTTTATAATCGTCATCCAGTAACCACTCATCTTTTAATCTACTGTCATCCATAACTCAAAGCATGGCGATTATCAATCATAAACTGAATAACACGTGAAGGAAACAAAATATTTAAAAAACAGTATGGACGCCGGCGAGTGACCGCACACATGGAGAAAGAGCGTATCTGATTGGTTCACGCATTCACATGAAGACATATAGCGATTATGCATACTGCTATTTCATGTGGCACTAGCTACTGAATCATGTTACTGCTAATTTTTATCTTCCGCCATGTTGTTTTTGCAAAATTGTAACAGATTGTAATCACTGATTTTTGAGACAAAAAATACTGACGGGTTCGACAATATAATATTACAATTATTTCGTCAACGACACATCACTAATGTGCTTGAATGTTCATAAAAATCTGTTTCAAGAACATTCAAGAACGTCCAGTGAAATCCAAGAACATTCGTACTCGTACGAAAAAATCAAATCCAAGAACATTCAAGACTTTCGGGGACCTGTGCGAACCCCGAGGAAACTTCTCGATTCAGCATTTTATTGCCAGTTTACCACACCCACTTGATACCCTCTATTTCAAATCAATCCCTATCGCATGAACTCACTGATGTATGCTGAGTATTCATAAATAAACATCTAAAAAAATGATAATTTTTCCCCATGCTTTATTTAAAATATTGATCTTTGTAACGTCAATATACAGGAGCCTATCTTGAGAAATTTGCCAAGAGACTTGGCAAATAAGTCTCGCTCCAAGAATAAATAAAATAATATTGTTCAACCACCTCCACTACCTTATATGCATGGTTAGCAATTGCATAATAACATGCTGCGAGGCTAGCTACATCAAGTTGTTAGCAGCAGGAAGGGCATACCTTGTCCATGCGCATACAGGTTCCGAAGTCAGCCAGTTTTAGGTGACCTTGTAGATCTAGCAACATGTTGTCTGGTTTCACATCTCTGAAGAACAAATACACCTCATCTAGTTAACTGTTTCATGTGTGATGACGTACATGAAATGAATTCTTTTACAACACATAGATCCAAAGTTATACTTTTGTGTTAAGTGTGCATATTTCACTATGTCAACTACATAGTTCTTGAAAGTGGAGATGATTTTCAACAGAATTCAACATGTAATGGTCAGTAAGACAACATGTAATGGGCAGTAAGACAACATGTAATGGGCAGTAAGACAACATAACTAACGTTCACATGTACACTTTGACTGTCATCACATGTCTAACGAGAAAACACATCATTTTGTTATTTAGTTATGAATGGTTTTATTTCTAATTTAAATGCAACCGAACAGCTTCCTTTTGTATCATTTAATCTTAATCGACAATTTGCACCACTGACAAACAACAGATGTTGCAAAAATTGGACCGGCAAATTCGGCCAAGTTGCAATTCAGCATAACCATGATCATCGATTATATCAGGTCTGAAAGTTGGCATGACTACATTTCACAAGAGGCACAGTGTGTACGCCAAATGTCGTCAAAATCGGACGGTGTCAAGGCCGGTGTTGGCTGACTTCAAAAGGAATGACAATGACAATACTCAGTTGTCCCTTGGGAAGGAAAGGGCCAGACGAACATAAACAAATGTAACGGCAATATAAAAGAATGTCAAATATGTGCACACGCACGCATGCACACACGCATGAAAACCATGTACAATACCAACAATTGTTAAGAACAGGCCATAGAAAACATCACAGTGTAGCGATGAAGGGAGAGGATACTGACCGATGGATGAAGCGCATAGAGTGGATGGCGTCGAGAGCCATGACGACCTCGGCCGTGTAGAACTTGGCCCACTTCTCTGGCACGTCATAGTTACTCATGAGGTTGACGAGGTCACCGCCAGGCATGTAGTCCATCACCATGTACAGGTAGCGGTTGTCTTGGAACGCAAAATGCAACTGGGACACACAAACAATAATAATCAGTAATAATAATAAACTTTTATAGCGCCCATATCCATATTAGGGTGGGAATGCGATTTCAAATCAAGTCTTGAGTTTTTTTACAAAAGGTAGCTATAGTTTCAGATGATTTAAAGTGAAAGGGAGTTGATACTAGATTTTGGGTGCAGCTACAGAAAAAGCATGTTTGCCAATGTTAAGCTTGGTTTTAGAAACAAAATGTTGTTGTGAAACAGATGATCTGAGATTCCTGGGGATATCGGAAAAACGAAGGAGACTAACCGAATAGGAAGGGTGTTGTGTAGAAAGGGCACAATAAGTGATAGTGGCTAAATTGAATTTTATTCAATATGCAACATGTCATGGATTAAAATAAAATTTGGAAACATACAGACATGCTTTAAAAATAGTAAAATATATTGTGTGTTGTGTGTGTCTATGTCCAATTATAGAAATGTAGCTATATATATAAGCTAATAAGTACGGAAATAATTAATCAAGTATGTATTATTTTTTTAGGTAGACCCATTTAAAATTTAGACTATTTTTCATGAACGTCAGAACAAGGATAAATTAGAAACCCAAGTTCGCCCAGTAACAAAATAATTATTGAGCGGTTGTATATCCATACATGCAGTGTGACAAATGTAGCTATACATTTCAGCTGCATGACAATGAAAACTAAACTCAAATATATTCAGCTTTTCATTTTATTATATTTATCGTAGAACGTTCAAATACAGCCGATACGGCAATAGGCGTACAGCCTAGTGCTGTAACGCGCTGTGGAGCACAAGTTCATCAAACAGCATGACGTATCCACTTTCAATTTCCTTTCATATCAATAAACTAAGTAATACCTACAGTTCCTAATAACATATGCCATCAGATTATAGAATTTGTGTGTGAATTCTGAATGTATAATATCCTTTGCTGGCGGACCGAGTAGGCCGGCTGAATCAGCCCACGTCCGCGTGTCCGGCTACGTTACTCACTGGCAACTTGCATAATATCCACTTCAAAACAGCTCCCAAAGTCTGTGTACCTGTCTGAACTAGTATAATAATTTGGTCCAAGAATACTGTCATGTATTTTGCCGATATATTGATGTGGACATATGAAATAATTCAACTTATATCATCGATGTGAGACAAAATAAAATGGCGGACTAAGCCAATTTTCATCGTGATGGAATGAAATCAGTGCCAATAAGAAGACGTTTGAGAGGCATGCACTGATTGGCTGACCGTTAACTTATATTCTTTGGATAGACCAATCGTTGGGCTTTCCATCTTTATCTACATCTCCCAGTTTAGACCATATGAATGGTAATGTAAATTCCTGACACAGAGCGTAGTAAAATTTGCCATATTTGGGCATCTACTACAACATTTGAAAGCTTGGTTGTGATTAGTTATTACTGAATCATGACGTGATAAAACTCATTGATGAAAATGCCACGGGACCAGTTTTGTATTGATCGCGTGGGTCGAATTTGGCCCAATGGCCACATGTAGGGTTAAAGTTGTGACTCCCAAGATCCCAACCCTCCACCGAATTTCAAAAAATCTAAATATATGAACCACCCCAATGGCCCTGCTAGATCACACAAAATTTACAATAATTATTAACAAGTAAGAAAATATATAAATATACATGTACATATATGTGCATTAGAAATGCAGGTAAAAAACAATAATTAATTAATAAAGAATTTTACACGTGCGATAAACATCTAGACTGTGGGACAGGCCAACCACTCACCTTGACGATCCATTCACTGTTGGCATTCGCCATGATCTCTCGTTCCTCCCAGAAGAATGCAGAGTCTGACCTCTTGATCTACAGCAAAACATTCACATGAAATGAAAGGCTACGGGTGGCTGCACGTCACGTACCAGCGACTCTGCTCTACTCTAGTTATCAACATTAACATCATAAAAAGATTATTATGGTCTTAAGGTCCCATGCACTGATAAATTGGTCTATAAGGACCATGGGCTTGAATAGATGCAGTGTTATCTCCACTGATTTTCATCAGATAACGTCGCATTGTGGTTCGGAATTTCTATCTCATCTGCAATGAGTAAATTGATCAAATGTGAATTGATCTCAAGATACATAAGATGTGTCTCTAAAACAAATGTTGTTTATTCTAAACGTTGATAGTGATACCAAAATATCTCATTCGAGTTGGTCAATTGAAATATGACCCTGACAAAAAGTACTGAAATGTGCCAGTTCAATGCAAAGCTTATTAAAAAATGCATGCGAACATTCTATAACAATTTAAATGTGGTCTTAAACTTGACAACGACAACATGGATTTAATCCACATTTTCAAGATGCACAGACAACGGTTGTAGCAGTGTTTATCGTAAAGTATTCCACAAAAACAATAGTTTCACATCTTCATTGATAGTGCTATATGAAAGAATGAAAACACACAGGAAAAATCTGACCCCAATTTCTCTGACCAAGCTGCACACAAAAGCAGTCACAACAAACCAGGGACTATTTTTATAAACATCCCTTGTACACAATTACAACTACAAGATTTATGGCATATTCCCTTAGGCCTCTCGGCAATGTGGCCTTGTTTAAGCCACAGTCTTAGAATACCACCCAGCCCTGAGATCAGCAGGTGCCAAGATAACATAAATGTGTTATAATCACAAATAAACTCAGGCCTCATAAATGAACTGCAAGTGGCTACCAAACAACATTAGGTAAATAAGTGCAGTATATAAACATGTGTGATCCTGTTAATTTCACCATCGGTTGACCTTAATGACTTTACAGTGAGCAGCTGATACTAAAACTTAGTGAAGCAATTGCACATGATTGAAATTAAGCCTGAATTAAATATAAACAACAAGGGAGCAACACTCAGGATCACCCACGGCTCAGACATGATTTATTATTATTATTATGTGTAAAACAAATATTTGTTGTGTATGGCATTCAGTCAGATATTTTGTCATCTTTCATAAATTCAGACTCTACAGACATCTTGTAATGTAACGTTGACTCTGTACAATGTTTCTTTGTTCTTTCATTTGGGACAAATAAACGTTTCCTGATTCCTGTAAAATTAGGATGACCTAGATTACTGTGTTTCACTGTTGCAATCATGTATGCGTTCTCCTGGTTTACCATGCAATGGGTAAACACAATTATAAGTCTTGCTATAGGAGAACTATAGCAGGCAACGAAATAATTTGATCGATAAGCTGACAATCAATGCTGCCACAGCACTAATGAATTCTGTACAATGACCTGCAAAAACATCAGAAATTATGGCCACCGCTGCCAAGTGATTTGGTATCAGCACAATTACTCAACAATTTTAAAATGTTAGCAGTGCAGTTTGTTTACTGTTTTTTGTTGTGTGATAATACCAAGATTGGTTATTGGGCTTTGTAAATAAAAATGTTTATATAAGGTAGAACCCACCCAGTCACATATTCTACAAACTAAACTAAAATAGCAGACACCATACAGTGGCCATGCATTGTTTAAATGTTATCAATGGAAACGGAAAGGTAATTATTGCAAACTTTCAACCAGGGAAAGCTCCCTCAAAATATCTTTACAACTTTTTTAATAATCCAAACGGACCCATTACCCACCCAGCCACCCACATCCAACTATTTTATTACTGGAGTTTTCATATTTACACAGCCCCTTAGTGGACCTTTACCACTTACTTCATGAATAAAATTAATCAGTCGGTAGCAGTGGAAGTCGAATGTCAAACTTTTCTGGCAGCAACTGTGCTTTCTCATGGACAACCTTCTGCATAATGAATTCCTAATTACATTAAAAATGATGTCTACTCACCATTTCAAATTTACTCAGCATTTTCATTGCATAGACTGTCTTTGTTGTCTTGCTGCGGACCTGGAAAGAAATGGCAGAAGACATTTATTAATTAGACAACATAGTTATAAATGCACCCACTGAACGAATACACTTTGTAGCAACATGACATAAACGATCTATTAATTATAAAAGGCGTGGCCAAGAATTATATACATTTCAACTGTGTTACTGCGTACAGTCTTCCCAAGCATATTTATCAGAAGGCAGGCACAAATACCAAGGATGACATCACAATTCCTAGGCAATAACAAGACATTTATTTATGGGCCAGTATATATTAATGCACACACTGAGGAATAGATTTAGCAGCAACATGACGCAAATATTCTATAAATCTAAAGGCGCGGACAAGAACTACATACTTAAACAGTGTTACTGCATATGTTTCCAAGCAACAAACTGTAGGCAAAACTATGTGCAATGACATCACAACTCCAAAGCATTTATGCATGGGACAGTGTATTTATTAATGCACCCACTAAGGAATAATATTTAGCAGCGATAGGACACAAATGTAAAATTCTAAAAGGACAAGAAGTACATATTTAACAGTTTTTACTGTACCCAATGAAACACATTATCAAGGGTAGCTACCAAACAGCCCGCACAAATATGTGTGATGACACGGCCATTCCAGTACAACAACAAAAACACACATTTCATACTTATGATAACGTCAACATTTAACCCATCCAAGAGTGTCAGCTTGTTGAATAAAATAACCAGGCGGGTGTCAACGTTGTGACACTGTAATGATATAATTCTGATTTAGTTAGCACGAAAGAAACACTTTGGATGAATGGATTGTGGTTCCTGTACAGCACACCCTCACAACTCACCCCTGAACGAGTTGTTGGGGTGTGTTATGGGACCGGGTAACGGCAAATCTTGACACCCGCACAAAGCCATCGTGACAGAGTCTAGGCAGCCATAACAGGGGTGCAGCCGATCATGATTATGTAGCCACTTATCAAGATGACACAAATGACCATAAAAGCTGGCCACACATAGGTCCTGCTGGTGCATGGTTCTCCTAGCAGGCCCACACACAAAGCACACACATGGTTCTCCTAGCAGGCCCACACACAAAGCACACACATGGTTCTCCTAGCAGGCCCACACACAAAGCACACACATGGTTCTCCTAGCAGGCCCACACACAAAGCACACACATGGTTCTCCTAGCAGGCCCACACACAAAGCACACACATGGTTCTCCTAGCAGGCCCACACACAAAACACACACATGGTTCTCCTAGCAGGCCCACACACAAAGCACACACATGGTTCTCCTAGCAGGCCCACACACAAAGCACACACATGGTTCTCCTAGCAGGCCCACACACAAAGCACACACATGGTTCTCCTAGCAGGCCCACACACAAAGCACACACATGGTTCTCCTAGCAGGCCCACACACAAAGCACACACATGGTTCTCCTAGCAGGCCCACACACAAAGCACACACATGGTTCTCCTAGCAGGCCCACACACAAAGCACACACATGGTTCTCCTAGCAGGCCCACACACAAAGCACACACATGCCCATCCGGTGTCACAGCTACAGTGCAAATGTGACATACATATATAAACTCTCCTATTGCACATCTGGCACAATCCTGGAATTTTTGGCACATAACAATGACCTGAACTATATTTATGACAGTTATTTAGAGCACTCTTTATTGTTTCAGACACTCAGTACTGAGTATTCGGGAAATCACCTTGATGGTGGATCAGATACTGGATACCACTGATCATATACCCAAGCCCCACCTACATAAAATAGCTAAATATTGGCAGACTAACAGACACCTAGATGCTTATAAAATGATGTTCTAGAGCCCGTAGTAGTGTCCTGAATAGCCCTGAAATTCCTCTTTCACTGGCTTCACATACACCCACGTCCTGCAGTTAGGGAGTGTCAGACTAACGTCGGTTCAACAAGACCCTGAACCCTGGACTGGTTTAGCCCAAGCCCAGCTTTCTACTCGGCTTCAAATTTGCAATCCGTAGCCAAAATCCCACATTTTTACAACTTCGGCGATACGACTCGATGAGGGAGATTACTAATTACATTTCATTCATGTGGAAAATTACATGACCAGTGTAATATTTTTTAACAAACTCCTTCCCCTGAGTTATAAGAGATAATCCAAACATGTGGGTGGTCTAAACCTTCAAAGTTATTCTTGTTCAGGATTAAATATTATATGACGGAGCAATTTTAGCAAATTCATGATAAAAATGCCAACAACAATCAAGCTGTTTTTATTCGCAGTAGTATTACAGTGACGTACTAGAAATAAAACAGGTATTGTTAATGTATTCAATTATTTATTTATTGCAAGTGCAGGGCCTAATCTGCAGGAAATGTTATGGTACCAAAGGGAAATACATGGTACACAGGGGAAATGTGTAACCTGATGTTGACTGCATCTCTTAGCCACATGAGTCACGACAGAAGCCTCCATGATGTGACTCAATCAATTCCACCAACTTTCACGAGGATGCGGCTGAATACATTAATTTAGACACTGTTTTACAACAATGACAACTTAACATGATTTTCTATTTAGTCATTATGAGTTTTTCAGTTAATTATAGTTGATGTATATAATATTAATACACTTGTATACCGTACCCTGTGTAATTTAATTTGGGGTCAAATAAACATATTGTTTTTTTCTAAATTATTGAGAATCGACAGTATGATAGAGTATAGCATCACAAACTCTGGTCTTGCAATTTTCCCAGTAGGTTACACACATTTGTGTATTAATTTCAGCAACCCAAGTAGTTACTTAGTGAGAATCGCTGTTAGCAGTGTTACACTATACATGAAACAGCTATCGCTTAATAATGTTCAAAAGCAAGCCATATTTTTATTAAAAACTTGTACGCAAAACTTGCATCCTGTCATGGCAATTGAGCACAAGAGGGGAATTACATAATGTAACATTTCTGACTGCCGCATCATCATCTATACTGCCAAGATTTGTCACTCTGTGGTTGTATTTCCTCTCATAGAACATTTGGGACTCCTGGCAGCATCATGTTTCATTGTGCCCAGGAGGACAAAAACATTTGATTACAACTTATCAGTCTCACTGTATCTTATTTTTTCAAGCGTTTAACTAGAAACGAAGTTCATTAACAACATTTCTGTAGATAGATCTATTAAACTCTTCAGACTATGGCTACGGCTTATAGGTATTTATTATTATCTTCTTGCGGTTGGACAATTGTAATAAAGAGTAATTATGAACACTGGTATAACATCAGCAGGTTTTACAATATTTAAACATTTCAATTACATGATTACAATTTTAAAATGTTTGCTTTCTACATCTTCCCCCTTGGCATGTCGTAGGGGAGGTGCCATATTACTTCACTGTTCCAACCTCTCCAGTCTCAACAAGTTATCTCCATCAATCACGATCCTCCGCCATTCCTGGCAACCCATTCGGAATGGCAACCCATTCATGACTCCTGCCATTCCACGAACCAATTATTTCCTCATCTTAGTTTCATCTTCCGTTTCTCCTTCTACCACCCTCTTCTGTTTCCCCTGCTCTCTACGTCAGTCTCCCTCACTGTGTCCTGCCCATCTCAGTCTGCTCATAACTACTTTCATTTTCAGGTGTTTCTTCTCTTAATTCGCCCATTACAGCTACCTCTCAGCTGCTAATTAATGTTCATTCACATCTGTAGGAACATTTACGGCCAGATGTAGTAAACAGATATGACATTTTGGCAAGCTGTCAAACCAGTGTATCGAAAGAAAACATGTGTGCAGTTAATTATGCAACCAATTAATTTATTATTACATAATAGTTGATGACAAGACGATTTTAGGCTGCAACCTGGTACAGCTGTACTATTTTTCGTAGCTTTTTTGCGGCTTTTCATAAAATGTATGAAAAGCATATTTGCAAAGCTCAAGGACAGATGACCTATAACTAAAACGTTGTCCAGATAATCACCACCATTTCTGCATAATCAATACCATTTATGTATTCAGTAACTACTTCAACTGTATCAGGTGAACAGTGTTGCACATTTGGCAGAGCTCTATGATTTAGTCAGCATTGGTTAATATAAAAACTTGATTTTGGAAAAAGTACTAAACAACTGAGTTCAGTCATATAACAACTACTTCACTTTGTATCTATATAAAAGGAACTTTGATGAAGAACATAGTTAGCCTGATTCAAATCATTCTAGCAAGAAATCTATCAGACATTATAAAAAAATTATATTTGTTCAATATATAACAAAACAACATCTCTGGCTAGAGTATACCTAAGCTTCAAATAAATGACCACTCAATGACAAACTGGCAGTGATGACACGCTGTGTCAATAGAAAGTGTCAGTGTGACAAGAGTCAAGGACCAGCACTCATCATTCACACCTGTCTGTCACTAGAGGGTGTCTCCCCTGCTGCTCAGTCTCTTCCAAACCTTACTATCATAGTACACATGGTACATGATGCCATCGGCTGTCAGCCACCTTCAGACATTACTATCATAGTACACATGGTACATGATGCCATCGGCTGTCAACTAAAAGTTAATCAATGGGGATTTTAATGGCTACCTGGGCTGAGTCGTACTACAAAATAATATGATAACTTCTGCACATAAGTCGTTGGAAACCAAGCTTGGCACATCTAGACAGAGGGAGCTATAAGTGTCATTAATATTCTGGAAAACTAAACAGCCTCAATTTATACATCCAGTAAGTCGTGGTTTGCCTACATCACACTTAAAATTTTGCATGTGACCCCCGTTAAGCTTTGCCTTTGACACCAGTGTTGATAACAGTTATCAGTTCGCAGTAAGGTTTTAAAAAACAGGGTCCTGGGACACCATGGGCCTGAAAAACAGGGTCCCTAAAACAAAAATGGGGTCCAAAGATGTGGAATATTATGGACTATTAAATGGATTAAATTAATGTGTGGCCTCGATACATAAATAAATAAATACATGTTCATAACATTAGCAAAATCGTTCTACCTAGTTTCCGAATTAGCAGTTAGTGGTACTGACACACATTAATGGGAACTACTATTTAGTGTTCCATTTTCAGTTTGGTCGCTAGGTGGTGGCACCATTTCGTTATGAAACGAAAGTGCAGTTGTTGACACACAATTTAGATATCTGTTGTATATCTTTGTTAGCGACCTGTCTAACGTGGGACTAGAAATAAATTTGAAGAACCATTGTATCGAAGGGACATAGCGAAACATGAAAAACCACATCCGTGGTAAAACTCGAAAAATTGCGTCCCGCCTCGAAAAAACCCATAATATCGCCCCAAAATTGCATCAGCGCAAACACTATAGTTATACATATATATGAATTACCATTGCTAAATTCTCCTAACTTATTAATTTCAAATTACCTAAATTAATATTTTATTTCATGTTTGATTATTTACTGCCAGTCATCTATTTTATTTTGAGTGACAACTGTTTTACAACATTGCGACACTGATATTTATAATATATAAGTATTTCATATAGCATTTCCACAACACCTAAAAACGTGTTTCTACTGCAATCTTTCACCTCCTAATATCCAAAAATATATCATTTAGCTATGATATATAATAGTCAAGTCATTTAGCTATGATATATAATAGTCAAGTTTTACAAACACATGAAGGCAGTTATGCTGTAAATGTTTGAATGCCAATAAGTTTGACAATTAAAATCGATATATCTTCCAATACCAGTTGATCAAATATCACACGATCATTTGTCTGTTCCCAGCTTTAGTTTTACAACACATTTCTACCATTAGAGATCAATGTCATAGCTCCAATTACACTTTGAATTCCACTAATGCTATCACAAACCTTTTAACAATCTATATACTGGTCATGGATCTCACAAAATAAAAGGCATTGTTGGCTTAACAACTGATGACTGGGTTTCTAACAAGATATCAAAATTTTATCAGTATAATAATTACTTACTATCATAATTATACACTGTACAGTAATTATAATATTGATCAAGTATGCTAACATTACAGACCATATGACCATGAACGAATTCCAACAAAAACTTGTAAAGAAAGATACGATACATGTAAATATGTACCCAAATGTTCAGTAAAACTCTGTATAAATACCATTTTAAAATTATATATATTTTTCACATACATATACTTTTAAAATGCATGTAACAATAATTATTATCAAGTTTACCTAGATATCTGATTTTTGGTCAGTGTTTAGAGTGCATATCCCTGCCTGCCTGCCTGCCTGCCTGCCTGCCTGCCTGCCTGCCTGCCTGCCTGCCTGCCTGCCTGCCTGCCTGCCTGCCTGCCTGCCTGCCAATCCATCCGTCCATCTGTTTATCTGTATGTGTGTGCAACTTTATAAAGTTCTACATTTGTACTAAAATTACTATAGCAAAAGGCTAAATATTCACACTTTCGGAAGTTACCTGATCTAATGATCAGCGTCAAGTCAATACTTTCAACGATTCTAACCAAAGTATGCAGGTTTTTACTATCCAAGCTTAAACCAACTGAACACATTACTTAAACTTACTCACACTACACACATTTGAACGTGAACAAACTTCATTCGTGATGGTCTAACTCAATCAAGGTGGGACGTTTAACTTTAGAATGTACTGTAAGGCACTGATCTAGTTAAGCCAAGTAGATGTCTTACAGCATCTGTATACTTTTGAGAACTAAGAAGCTGACCTAAGGTTACCAAGTAGACATTCTTGATTAACCAATTCCATGTGGTGTATTCTGAAGGTCTTCTTGGTCTGACGTAGACTGTTTTTTCAAGAAAAAGCCCCCCCAGGGCAATAGATAACACACTGGAAAGTACTCAAACAGAAAAAGAAACCCATGTAGCAGAAGGTGATTAAAATCACACTTATTATGTATGGTCGGTGCAGGAAAGGCTGGTTGGTCTACCACAGGCAAATGTGACATCCCTTCACAACGACAGATTCATGCTGTGACCTTATTAAAACATACATGAATGAGAATCTGTTTAAAATTGAATTATTTAGTGTGGCACCAGTAATTTTCTATGTGAACGTTTGTGATTTGTAGACATTCTTTTGAGAAGTTTGAGTACACTGGGTCATAGTACTAATAAAAACAAACCAATTTACACAACTAAATTCCAATTATACAGCCTAGATCTTTACTTAGTAAACCGACGCAAAATCCAGTGGTACGTAACAGTTCCTGGCATACACCACCTCTTTCTTCATTACCTTTGGACTGGTTCCCATTTAGCAGTACTTAAGTAAACTACAGCTGTAAGTGTAACCATGTGAACCTAGCTTTATACTTGATATTTTTTTTAATATTTTGGCTACTGACTAAGTAGCATACTCATACTGACTGGGGGTCAAACTTTCACATTATGTACATTCCAAATCAACTAAAGAATACCAATTCCACCTACAAAATACCAATTCCAATTATAAATTTCATGTTGAAATAACTATACTTATGGGAACAGAGCAACTATAATCAACAAATGTAATTTCAAACATAATATTTTATTTATTTCTGTTTATGAGAAAAAAATGAAGTTTCCAAAAGTTAACAAGTTACATAATGTAATTGAAAAATAACTGACATGTTTTCACAAATTTGAAAAAATTACATTTCACATTCCAATCACTTTTAAAAAGTTAATACCAATTCAGGAATTGGCATTCAATTCATTCCAATTACAATGTCAGTTATGTTACTAACCACCCATTCTGCACTCAGCTTTATATACCCTGCAGGCAACTTTGATAATCTAACCGAAATGGTGTACTTAGCTGATTCACAACATTCTTAAACACTAAAGGCTCTCCCACCTGACATTAGATGGGCACATGTAAACACATGAGAGAATGTTAATAATATATGACCATTCACAACTCAATAAAGCAGCATCTGGGCCAATAGTAAACAACACCGGAGACCCAAGTTGGACGGAAATCAAAACCTTCCAAGGTGCAGAAGTCCTGATGAAAACAGTCTGTCCACTGCACATGCATCAAGATAAGTCAACAGTGCAGCATCACATCGCCTTGGTGCACTACCAGGTTCCGACCTCACATTCTATGTTGTTGTGATGCCAGTACATCATGACATGCAGTATTTGACTAAACCGAGGCAGTCTCATCCTCATTCTTTAACCCTTTAGATGTCAGCTGTTTTTTTTTAGTCCCTACCATTTCCCAACTTTGTTCCTGTGTTTTAAACTTTTCACAACTATCAACTAGATGGCGCCATCACACAATACAGCTTTAAGCAGTTATTTTGGGCTGGGTTTCACCGATTTGGAGTATCAGTCTACAAGGGGGGTTTGGCCGACTTGAGGTCTAAAAGGTTAATACAGAATAAATATGTTCCATTGTGTTTAATAAGCCCAAAACAATATAAAGTTATAATTTGTTCAAAAAAGTTATTGAAGCGAATATATTCAACTAGTAAACAGCGGCTCATTACAGAGGCACGCGTCCATACCCGGAAGTGCCTTTGATGTTTGTTGGTTCTCACGCTCTTTACCGCAAAGTCGGACCAAGTACAACTGACTCAGTGAATGTCCTGCTAATAATGACCACTCCTGGTTACTTATGGGTAATTGAACAGACAACGTTGCTTTAAAAAGAAAAAGTCTGATTGTGTGCAGCATAACATATTCTTGACCACCAAAATGTTTTTAACTTTTAATTATAATTTTTTATTGACTATTTATAAATGTCAAAATATATTTTCAACCTTGCTGATCAGTACATTTGTAAACAACTGTTTACAATTTGCAATACCTGTGGACCAAGTTCATCGAGGTCAGATGTTCACAGGATTATGCTTAAATTATGTTCCTCCAACTGAAACACGATATACACTCCCAAAACATTCAAATTAAACAGGTAACTATCAAAAGAGAACTTCTGAATGTGGTTCATTAACAGATATCTGAGTAGACAACACATTACAATAGCATACAAGTATGGTTAACACCTACATGTAAGTTTGTATAACATGATCTTACGCTAAAAACAATAAGATTCTGTACTTTTAAAATGGCAAGCCTTTCACAATCACAAGAGCCCTTCACATGTTCTGGTATGGAATATAGAATTTTGGAATCCGACCAAATCCAACTTGAGATTTTCCAGAGCAACATGGTAAACTGACAGTGGACCAGTCTCCGACTAACAACTGCACGCACAGAATGGGAACACACCTTAATTTCACAATCTCTCATCCCGAGAACATGCCTCTTAAACAGAGTACATAAAAGTGTCACTCAGTGCACGTTGTCACTCCACTCAGCTCCAAACTATTTGTTCAGGATAGCATTCTACCTGACTAATCTCCGCTAGTCACTGTTTATGCAGATGGTACAGACGTTCTGCTGGAATCTGATCTACACTTGCACACCCGTCTGTCGGGCGTAAACCACAGCTGTGGCACCAAGTTCTACCTTCATGCTATGCTCAGCTGGGCGGACAAAAACCCAATACAGTCGTCCACAAAGGTTGCACTATCTCAGTGGTAAAGTTATAAATAACATTTACACGTGTCTGTGCGGATCTGTTAGTAATCGGGTAATACACCGTAATGATCCTCATCATGTTTTTCCTACACCCCGACCTGGATCAGTGACCCAGATCAAAGTTACGCCAACGCCGAGGTGCAACCAAATTAGCCCTTTCTAACTGGAGCCAGAATTTTAAGATCAAACACGACTGGATGCAGTGACCTTGCCATTGTGCTGTTCACCATTCAAGAAAGGAAAAACAGCCAGACTGGCTAGCACTAGCAGCAGCATGGTGTATATAGCATCAGGTAGAAGCTCAGTCATCATAACATTCAACATTCTAATCTGTCATTGCTACACTCTCATTAGAGGCAGTGATGTCTGGTCTGAACAGTGATGATGTCCAGGAAAGATAGCTACTCCAGTTTGGTCACGTTTCATGTTTGAGGTGCCATTCCAGAGAAATCTAGTACTAACCGAAATTGGCTTCGTTGGACGGTTGGCAGTTCGTTTAGCGTCACTCAGTGAATTTAGACGTTTATTTTTCGATAAGATTTTATACTTATTGCATTAATTTTTATTATTATTATAATTAGAACCACAAATAAATCATATTTTGCAACAATCGTGTGTATGCCCTTGTGGTTACAGTAATGAGGATGAAAACATTCAATGTAATTCAAAGTTTCATGCATGGGGATGGAGAACTTTGCAGATGAAAATTTTTTTCTGCATAACTAGTGTAAATTCGTATAGTGCTACATCCAATCCTTGATACCGAACAAATCACTTTACCTTTCGCCCCATGGCAGACATGTTTATTCCTACACTAATTTTATTTATGTGGGAAGATTCCAGCCATGCAGCAATTATCACACAAAAATTAATCAATCTAGATATATATATATAATTAGTTCACTCAGCTGGATACATGAGTAACTGGTTAAATATAGAGTATGATGGATATATATATATATAGATATATATACTGTATATATCCATCATACTCTATATTGAGCCAGTTATTCATATATCCAGCTGAGTGAACTAAAACATGGAGTGAACAAATTGCCCAACCTTCAAAACGGCAGCAAATGGATTTGAACCCTGGTCATCTCGACTGTCTGTACTTATGATATTTTAACCAGTGTGCTGCTGTACCGCATATTCCTATATGTTACTTTTACTTTGGGATGACCTTAATTGTGGGATGGCTTTATGACCGCGGTGACTGTAAAGCGAGGTTCGACTGTATACGATCGTCTACTTACCAGCTTTACTTCACCAAAGGCTCCTCGTCCTATCACTTTGACCATGTCAAAGTCTGATGCTTTCATGCGGGTCTGACTGACATGTTCGACTGGCTTCTCATCTGAAGACATCACAGTGATATGTCACACATAATGGCAAGACAATTCAACTAGGAGAATGGTCAACAGTGACATGTCTTACACAATGGCAAGATAATTTTGCTAGGGGACTGGTCAGCAGTGATGTGTCACACACAATGGCAAGACAATTCGACTAAGTGACTGACAGACATTGACATGTAACACAACAGCAGGACATTTCTACTAGGTGAATGGCAGACAGTGACATGTCACACAGCGGCAAGACAATTCTACTATGGACGTCTGCCAAATGGTAATTGACATATCATTTCACATGTTGCCTAACAACCAGATCTGACAAGCTCACTAAAATGGCTGCAGCAAATATTGGACATTCTACCATAATTTTTGTTGAAATTCTGGCCCAATTTTTTCTTTGCTACAAAAACCAAGGGCGAAATTATTTAAGTGAGAACTACATAAGGGAAAAAGTTGATATGGCAGAAGTATGCTGCCCTAGTAATGTAAATGATGTCTATGTAAACATGGTTGCTCTCAGTCTTTGTTCTTCTCATTTAGTATTGTTTCTTTCCAATACAATTTAAAATAAAATTTAAGTCAACAACTTCAGTATGCCACATACTTTTTTGAAGATGGAGACCGTTTCACATTATAATTAAAGGACTAATCTTAGAAGGGACATAATCTCTGATGGGCATGTAGCAGACAGAAACAAGACATGCAGAATGGGGTCAATGAAGCATCATGACGGTAACCACGAAAACATTCAGTAAGGCAGACCGAGTTAATAGAGTGCTTCACGTAAATAAGCCAGAGTACAATGGAATGACATACACAAATCAACCGTGCTTTGATGTCCCAATAAACCCGTAAATCTCTGTAGTCTTCCTGGCAGGTGACAACTATAAAACCAATACTGAGTTTGCTCAAAACAAAGCAGGCACATGCGCTAAATTAATGATTTTTTAACGGTGGGTTCTTCTAAGTAGAACCACAACAGGTGCAACTGGTACTTTGGTGATGAAAGCTACACAAATTTTGTGATGCAAAATGCACCCAGACAGCCATACATCAGCAATGGCCTCCGAGACTACCCATGTTGTTTTTATGACTGGAAAGCCACCCAAAATCTAGAATGCGGTTGAGTAACAAGTTGCGTTAATTTGGGGTTCTATTTCTGGCAACAAATACACGTAGGAGACATCTGAGGAATGCCTCAATAGTAGCCAGTATCATGCATGTGAGAGTGATAATTTCTCATAAAATCACTCATTCAATGCCAGTGGGCAGGAATCTAGGCTAGGTACGGAAGGTGTGTAGCCTTCTGAAGTATGCTTCCTCTTTAGCTGTCTAGATAACACGTATAGGTGGTATGGGGCTACTATGGGCACCTGGCGTTGGCCTCAAAGTCTGGTTGCTAGTGCTGGAAGTAACATTTATGTTTTAAGCAATATCTATGCTTCCATGGGTTGTGATTCTTCCAATAAGCTCAAAAATTAAAAATGATACCTAACAATGTAAGTACTACAGAAGTAAAGCCAATGCTGTTTAAATTATATTGCACTAATTTACCCCCCCCACCTCACCAAGGTGACCCCCACATGGACATCCTTAATGTACTCCCAAAAGACTTAGGCACTGAATCATTCTATAATGTGTTGTCCCTGAGGTTGGTATAAGCAGGAAGCAATTTTCACACATACATAAATTTTCCACACTATTAAGTTATATAATTAACTAGTAGTGGACAAATTTACATTAACTTTATTTTATATTTTATTGTTATTATTAATTGTAATAACTAGAGTATTGCCATAATAGTGGTTACTGCAGTAATCTAAAAAAAGAGAGCCGGGCTCCACTGCGACATGAAAGCAGTCTCAGACATGTCTGTTTTTCGTGAGTCGTGAAAGGTCATCTTACACATTACTAGATGCACACTTCTTGTCTAGTCTCATAACACAGGCAGAACTGGGGCAACAGATCTCTAGCTGCTACAGCGCTAAAATTATAAAAGTCTGGCCTGTTATATATGAACTGCTGCATATATACCAAACTGTATGCACCATCAAGGTACTGGCCAGGAGTGTGCAAATAAATATTTTATGTGCTGTAAAAGTGCATTTTAGTGTCACACTCCACTGTGCATGTCATAAAAGGTTGACTGCTGGTTTATAATCTTGTTATCATCTCTACATTGATGGAAGTAGTATAGTTAATATTTCTGAGTTAGGAATGTAGGATCATAGATATTTGACATGATGTTGGACTAGCCACTGGCATGTCAAACAGACCAACATCAAAAATTGAAAATTAATTCCTGAACTCCACCAAAATTGAGGGTACCGGTATTGATCATTTAAAAAAAAAATGATTCTCTAAACTAAGGCCTGTCACTTTTGCTAAGTTCCTAAAAGAATGGATGTGTTGTTTAATATATGACATGCACATCTACCAACGTCCAATTGATCACCGATGGCAAAATTATTTGTGGTCTCATCCATAACAGCTGGCAAACAAGTGTTATACACTGTATATTCATATTTGGTTAACTTTATCGGTAATCAACCCAAACATTGTACTTTGCCAAAAAATAAGGTTGTTTACAAGTTGTTCGGCCAACAAAAACAAATCTATAATATTAGGGTTGCTGGTATGTTTTGGGTTCCAATATTCGGTGGATTCCATTATTCTGTAAATACCTAACTAGTGCAGACTTCAGTCAACACCGGACAGAGACCTATGTCCAACGAGGTCAACATACATCAGGCAGTATCTATTGATCAGACACACCCAATTAATGACACCAGATATAATAACCATGGCTGGGCAGCCCTATTTTGGGAACACACAGCACAGCAGCATGATGACGACAGCATGATATTATTAGGGGAGAATATGACACCATGGGTGACACTGTCCCCTGCTGTGGAGGGAGGTAAGGTGAGAACTACGGAGAACAGGTGGTCCCAGTCAGTGCTACATGAGCCACCCTGGCGAGACCACTGCACAAATGTGCTACAGCTACGAGGAATGTAAACAAAATGCCAACCAGGGAGAGGGATTGTGCCAACACCACTGCCACCATATATTGCAAAGCCTAGCAGAGATGAAGGGACCGGCTCAAAAGTGGCACTTTATAGCAGCAAAAAATGGCACACCATAACATCTAGCCTTGTTAAAATCTTGTTAGCATAACAGCTGTGTTTGTGTAATACAGAATCAATGCCAAATAGTACAAATTGGTACCACCAATAAATTTCTCATTTTAGATATTTGATGAAGGATGAAAGAAGTATCTGATATAATAATACAATTTATTTGTATAGCACCCGAAGCAATCAGATTGCTCTCAGGTATATATGTATACAACATGTGGTCCGTTTTTATTTTCATGAAAATTAGATCGAGACGAGCTATTTTCTTAGTACTCAATTTTACCACTTGCCTTCCAGGGACCATACTTGCAGCATAACATCACAAAAACTCAAGTGTCTAGATATAAACACCACATGATAGCTCATAACTTATAAATAAAATAGCTATAATTACACGCAATGACATGGCATTCAGTAGCATCAAGACAGGTTGTAGAAACTGGCAAAACAGTCTTACAACGAGCAAGCTTCATCCTAAAGGTCAGAAGATTGCCAGCACAACCAATCATTTTTGGATAATAACAATTGGGTACAATTTGCTGACTCGTCTGGCACCAGGAGTAAGGGTATAGATGTCAGAAATTATGTATTAGATGAGACAACAACCCACACATCTCATCAACCACTGTCTATTCCAGGGGTAGTTAATATCCGATTTACATACAGGGTATGTTTAAATGTGCAACTAATCATGAAGTCACAGCAAATGGTCTATCAATTTTATAACACCAAAACATTCCTCCTTTAGTTTTGGACAGAGGGTTATTTTGAGTATCACCTTTTACAACATTGTGTGTCAACTGTGCTTGCATTTGTGTGCACGTGCATGGGAAACAGAATAAAATGATAGGAGAAAAGGAAATCCAAAATTACGATAAAGAAACAGCATGAAGACAGATCTCAAAAGGACAGTGGTAAAAACAGAGAATCTGGATAGGTACTGAAGTATAGTCGAAAGGGTGGAACAGACTGGGTGATGTGGCCCATGTTAACTCCTCAAGGGATCAAGGAGAATAAGTCTGCATGTGCAGCTGGTGCTTATTGACAACAAACATGAGATAACAAACACTTACATCGATTCAAGAACGTATCTACATTCTTGTTGCGCCTGATTCCTGGGAAGTTACAGTCGGCGACAAGAGCCTGAAGACTATCCTGAAATCAAAAACACAGCGGTATCAGCAAGGGCAGCACTTTGTCGAGAGTGCCACGAAGTACACTAGACAGCACTTGGCATTTGTTTGTCTAGCCACAGGCCTGACTCTGGTGCTTCCACGAATATATCCATGCCTCTTGTCTGCTCTGGTACTATTGGTGTATTTATAATACCATCCCGTAAGTTTCTTCACAACACTACTAGTAGTACTGCAAACATCTCTTGCACGAACTGATGTGGTCAAATTCACTTCCATTATTCGTTTACTCAGCAATATGTAACGACAGTGAAGAATATTGTAATAATATGGACACCAAATAACATATATATACATTGGAACCTTACTATTAAGGTCATCCTCGGGACTGGACAAAAGTGACCTGAATAGCGAGGTGACCATATTAGTGGGACTAATTTCCTATACTTTAGTGAATATTACAAAAATAATTTGGGACTGTCCCTGGGTGACCTAAATAGCAAGGTGGCTGTATTAAAGAGGTGACCATAAAGCAAGGTTCTGTTGTACACAATATTTGGTGGTTTATCGCATAGGCAGAGGAATGTCTAAATTAGTCAAATGTAGCAGAATAAAAGGGTCAGCCAATATGTGGTAGCTAAACATGTGTGGTATCATTTATAAATGAAGTTGGCATAGAGGGAATGTGTACGATTGTAATGGGGTAACTAATACACAGCTAGTTGGTGGTTTCGTATTTAATTAACATGCCCAACTTCTCTTAATTTCTTGATATTGAGGTATGTGAATACCTAAATTAACAATGTTAACAAACAAATAGGTCAATACTCATCTAGTCTGACAAAGCATTACTCAAATTAGTCTTCAAAGGTGAAGATTTATTGGTTGGTCTTTAATTCATTTCAAAGTCATGAATTTTCAAAAATATTAACAGGAGGTTGCAGTTCACAATAGTAAGAGGTTTTGTATGCAATGTCATACAGCAAAATCATTGTAAATTAATTGAAAGTGCCAAACAAAATGAAAACAACATCAGCCTCCAACTAAGTTAACTTGTTCGCTATTTACCACTATCACTCTATTAGTGCCCATTCAACAAAAGAATGTGGTTCCATCTGATCCAAGGCAGCTAGTCAGGGAAACCCATACTTGATATCAATGTTTCAACGGGCTTGTGTGGGTGACAGGAATATTTAGCACTTTATTTATAGTCTACACAGCCAACATCCTTGTACAAACAGACATGGGTTCATGACACTTCAAGTTATCAGTCACAGTAAAGTGTGCCAGTTGTTAAATCATGCAACTGCCAAAAATTCATCAATCACCTGTCAAGTCCAAGACCTCTTGTTCAGTCAGCATTGAGATTTAGTGTACCCATGAATATGTCTTTACAAGAATTGAAAGAGCAGTAGATAGATATTACTGGTAAGGTCAGACACATCGCATTTTGCCTAGGGCAAATGCAAATAGCGAAATACAAATGCAAATTTTATCCCCTGATAACATAAATCACAGCCTCAAGGAGGCATACAGTGATTGGCTGTGCAGGTCTTGACACAACTGTGCAGGACTATTTGAAATTTTACATTCACTACCTCCAATAACATTTTGGCAAACCTAACCATTACTTTGTTATTCTAATTAAGTATGTATGACCGAGTAGATTAACTTATTTACCCTCTTTGTATGCTAAATGGTGCATAGTTCACAATTAAACACAGGTTAATTCCATTCACATGAAACATGCTGTGAAATGATTTATAACATTTGAAGATAATTTTTGCCTTCATGGCTTCAATAAAAAGGCATGCTTTTGAACACCAAAGCAATTTGTACTTTTTAACTGACATTGGTTTGAAATGCCTGCAATTTATAAGTAAGGTTTATAATGTATCAATAATAATACTGGTACATGGTTTACGTGTATTGGCAGAAATAACTATGTACCTTGTTGGTATGCAATATATCTGTGGCTTACAATCGGTCTCAGTGACAGTGCAATGCAAACCATAAACATCTTCATTGAGTGGCAGCTTGTTAACAAATCCAATTGACTTGAGATATATATATATGTGTAAGTAGGACAGTGAAGATGCCCACTGCTCCGCCCGATCACTAGCAGATGTCTGAACGACGACTTGCTTACTGCAGGAAGCAATACAAGCAGCAGGTTACCTACCACGCTCATTCTGATAAACAACTGGTCACTCACTGCGTGAGAACTTGATGGTTAGATCTATCAGTTTGCCACAAGATTGGTATTGGCAGCAATCGTGCACAGTTTGCTCCACCTGATGGTGTAACAGCAGTGTTGATTAACGTAGCTTTGCAATGCTACAAGTTAGTGTTGTTCCAAATCAGAAACTTTCATTTTTCATATCCAAGATGTTTAATTTACCTGGTAGAGGCTTTCGTCAACGTATCACGTCGACTTCATCAGTACCGATGACGCTGAATGACGTCATCGTACACGTGAGGCAGTTCGTAATTGCCCTCATCTCTGTTGATGGGTGTTTTGGTTTTCCTGATCCAGATGGCTTCCTTGATATGCTGAATTCTTCTGTTGGGTCCCTTGTCTACAATTTTCCCTCCCTCCCAGTCTATGATGTGGTTTTCAGTTGTTGTATTGTCTGAAGGGTGGATTTATTGATGGTAGACATCAACTGCCTCACGTGTACGATGATGTCATTCAGCGTCATCGGTACTGATGAAGTCGACGTGATACGTTGACGAAAGCCTCTACCAGGTAAATTAAACATATGGGATATGAAAAATTAAAGTTTCTGATTTGAAAACAAATGATCCTGAAGAATGTTCAGTAGTCTTGTTCCAATTAATCAGTTTTGTCAATGATTTATACCTGCTTCTGGTCAATTTATCAATCACAATCTTAAATACATGTGATCGATTTAAATAAAAATTTATTTAGGGTAAAATATATATGGTTATTAAATGTTTCGCTACATCTACAATGTTAGGAAGCTTCACTGCAAGGGAAGAAGCATTAAAACTGTATTATAAACTTTGCAGAATGTTTGATCATTTTTCGGAGTTATCTATTTTTTCCTGTATTGACTATTTAACAAGATTTAACAAGATTGCCATCCAGAGAATTAACTCTAGATGGCAGGTGGACAAGGAAGCCCTTTGGCTTATCGAGAGTCCAACCCTTTTATCTACATATATCCAGCCCTTCTGAGGTATGTGTCGATTTTACTTTTTAAACATATTCACACTACTAGCACCCACACAATCATCAGATAATCTGTTCCATTCATTCACAGTCCTTTGTGAAAATTAGAACTTTCTTACATCTAATCTACACTGCTCCTTTACTAATGTAACTAGTCTTTCTATCTTTCTTAACTAAAAAAAACATATTTCTATCAATATTTTCATAACCATTCAATATTTTAAACACTTCTATCTGATCTCCTCTCAATCTCCTGGTCTCTAAGTGTTGTTAAACCACATTGTTTTAGGCGTTTTTTATAACTAAGATCCCTCAGTTTTGGTATAATTTTAGTCGCTCTCCTCTGTACTCTTTCTAGCATATCTATGTCCTTCTTGCGGTATGGCCTCCATGTTTGTATACAATATTCTAAATGAGGCCTAACTATTGTTTTGTACAGCGGTATTATTAGTTCTTTTTCTTTATATGCTATATTTCACCTAATCAATCCAAGGATTTGATTTCCTTTTGAAGCTGCAATTCCACACTGCTCTGAAACCTTCATGTCAACACTAATTGTCAGCCCTAAGTCTTTTTCTTTTACAGTAGTATTTAGTACAGTTCCCCCCATTGTATATTCTACATATTCGTTCCCATGAAGGCATTTACATTTCCCAAAATTGAACAACATTTGCCACTTTTCAGACCATTTGATCAACCTGTCAAGATCATCTTGTAAATGCTGTCTATCTCCATCACTTTTAATCATTCTAAACACTTTTGTATCATCTGCAAATTTCAACACCTTGCTAGCTATATCATCGTCCAAATCGTTTATATATATTAAGAATAATATTTCCAGTTTGAAGCCTCCCCATCAACAACTACCCATTGTCTTCTGTCAATCAGCCATTTTTCTATCCAGTTAATTATACCATTTCCTATGCCATGGGCCTTTAGTTTAAGCAGTAATCTTTGATGTGGCACTTTGTCGAAAGCTTTTTGAAAATCTAAATAGATGATAACTACTGGTGATCCATCATCTACCCACTTAGTGATATCTTCCAAAAAACATAACATTTGTTAAGCATGACCTCGCTTTTAGAAACCCATGTTGAGATGGGTTTATCAGGTTATGTTTAACAAGAAAATCCACCATGTGATCTTTAATTAGTCTTTCTAATAATTTACAAATCACCGATGTTAAACTAACTGGTCTATAATTATTTGACTTGTTTCTCGAACCTTTTTTAAATAACGGTATAATGTTTGCTTCTTTCCATTCTAAAGGAACCATCCCCTCTTCTAATGACAAGTTGAAAACTGTTGCAAGCGGTATGCTAATTTGTTCTACAATTTCCAATAGTAGTTTGGGTGGAATACCATCCACTCCAGGTGATTTATTATCCTTCATAGCCCTTATTTTCTTAGCTACCATTTCTGGGGTTACAATTAACTGTCTTAAATAGTCTGATTCTGCCCCCTTGAACTTAGCCTCTGGTACTGGCAGTGAACTAGTGTCTTCTCTGGTAAACACTGAACTAAAATGCTCATTCAGGTCTTCTGCCATTAAGAATCCTTCTGATATTATATTTCCAGCACTATCTTCTAGAGGACCGACCTTATCCTGAACTTTCTGTTTGCTTCGAACATACGCATAAAAACTCTTGCTGTCATGTTTTATATTACAAGCTAATTTATGTTCATAGCTTCACTTTGAATTTATAATTTCAGCTGTAGCTTGGTTTAGTGCTTCTTTATAAATGTTGTAGTCTTCGTCATTTCCAGTACGTCTGTATGACTTCCACATCATTTGTTTATACTTAATTTTTCTAATTGCTTCTTTCGATGAGTGTTTCTTTTTGGACCGTTTCCCATGTTTTTTAAGGGAACAAATTTGACGATGATGCATTCAATTATATTACAAATAGGTGTCTACATTTTTGTAGATGGTAAAATGAAATGTATGTTTATATCACCAGTCATCATTTAGTCACACTAGTACCACCCAATGTTCAAATTTTCCTCACAATGGCTGTCCACAAACTGATCATGTAATCAACCAAAAATCAGATTGGTCAAAACAATGCTTAGTAATGCTTCTAGATGTGCAAATATATATCAATCAATTTAAGTACACACCTGAGGGCTGGGATCATACTTTGTACCAGGTTAAACTGGTTAATGATATATCCAACATAACCCAGCAGCAGACCAGGGTATCTAAGATATCAATATCAAATTTGCCAAGATTGCTCTACAACTTGCAAAATAGCAACTGCTTCAGGTCACTCATATAATTGTTCAGATGAATTTGAAATCGGCAAATTTTTTATTTTACAATATAAAGTCAAATACTGACAGACCAATTATTTACTATTTCAAATATTTCATAAAATATTTCTTCAAACAAAATGTTTTTATATCGTGTACCTAATGATCATTACAGTCATAACACAGTAAAAAATTTGATTTTTGACCTCTATATATTCACCTTAATTCTCATGGACACTACGAATATCATAAATATGCCTGCTGACACCAGACATATAATTGTTTTAATATCTGAAAGGGAGACATACGTGTGTTGGAAAATGTTAACCAGTTAAAGTCCTGTTTACAAATCGGTTACATACTCATACTTGTTAAAAAAAACATTTAAAAACTCAGAATGGTTTGAAATTTTTAAGCACGTTTTTTTTACTGACTGCTTTGTCAGACGACTCACTCACTGGTAGTGGTGAATGGTGTGAATAAGGTTTTCGAGTATTAACCCATGGATCGTGTTCTCGGAGTCATGTCACTGTGGAGTGACATTACACAATTAAACCTGTGACACAACAATAACATGAGGCATGCAAACACAACAATGCAGTTGTCTCCAGAAGCTGTGAGTCACCTCATTGCCTGACAAAGGCTGCTGCACAAAGTAATAGCTGATTGCCGCCACAAACCACTACAGTGCAATGCAAAGATGAACATGCACACATTTTAGTCGAGGCTTGCCACCTCATATTTTGCTGAAACCACGGAAATAATTGATAAAATTTAGCCAACTTTACACTATGAAGAATTATGCAGAAAAATTTGAAATGTAGACTTTGCCTTGGAAAATTAAGTTAGCTTAAAGAAAAATCAACAAATGAACTCTGAAGATGATTAACTGCAGTAGAAAAATCTGCTTTTTCCACCAAATATTGGGTCATTCCAGCTCAGAACAGGGATTTTTTTTTTAAATACATAACTTCCTGCCATTTGGAAACTGATGGAGAACAATAAACAGTCCTCCTAAATGATACAGTAGAGCCTGATTTGCTGCTGTAAAGATAATGCACTGATACCATCCATGTGAATTCACAATGGATAGCTGTGACATACTTCAAGTCAAGTGCGGATTGCCCTGTCCTAACACTTATCAGCAACAAACAGATTTTCATTGACTATTTTGCACAAGTTTTTCACCTTATTTTTACAATTTTTTAATACAATGCTTCCATCAAATATTGAATATATTCCATATCATTTCTGGTACCAAAGGACATGATGTGTGTTTAAGATATATATGTACTGCATCTCAATGCAATTGGACCACCGCTCCAAAATCATCCTTTTGGATGCGCAGTAAATTACAACAATGGAGACCAATGAAATTCGGAACTCTGATTGTAAAAAGTATGTAAAAAACATTCCCCAAATTGAAATTAGGCATATGATGGTGATTGTGCTCCTCTGAAATCAAGGCCTGAGGCGGATACCATTACAAGTTGTATTGGGCTTGGAGGTGTATACTGTGTTGCGCTATAATGAACAGTGCAGTGTTATGACACTTACCAACACCTACCAATAGACACTAGATAATAAGCTAAGCACTATTATTATCTATTCTGATCAAGTCTATCACTGTTACACAACACCAGTTTGAATAAATACTTACCAATAATCCATCAATGTGAATCCCGGAGTTAGGGTCCTTCAGTTTATTCTCCAGCTCCGTTAGCTGGAGGGAGGCATCCGATGCCGCCATCCTTATATCTCCAAAGTGTAGGCCTAATTGTAGACTTAGTCTTGTTTTTCTGCACACTTTGCCAAAGCAAAAGTCTATTGTGTCCAAACACGTTTTATACAATTAATGTTACATGACACTAGATTAAACGTATCTCTAGGAAACGTAGATACTCGTCTACATTATACTTTTTATCGGCACGGTAAATACCGGTTCCTCGTAAATATCCGCAATGACCCTGCAAACAATGCAGCAACTACTAAAATAGAAACCGACTGATGAGTGCAACCGTAGCATGTGCAGTTTGGGGGTGACGATTCTACTTATGTGTCACCGTCAGTCTGATTATATATGTAGCTGAATTGAGCTAAGCCTAGGGCTCGGCCGTAAACACCCTCCATCATGCTCCACAACTCCACTCGTTGCAACTTCGTCTCGCTTAGCCTTATCCATTTGATGTCCCATTGCAACCGGAAACTAATAACAACATGCTTCAAAGTCTCGCATGTGTTCCAAATTCACATCCTCGCTTCTTCTGCTTGAAAAAATGTATGCTTTCGCTTAAACACAAATATAAAACAAAGTTTCTGACAAACTATGACAATCTAACTCAACATCCATCGTCTGGGCGATACCATATTCCAATATGGCCGCCTACGTTTACCAAAGTATGTAGTGTACGCTCAAATGTCTCGATGTTAAACCTTCGTCATAAAATAAAACACGATTTATTTATATTTTTATAATTAACTGAGCATTTAATCAATAGATTTTATGTGTTGTTTCATATGTCACAACACTTTGACATCAATTTGGTTTGATGTCAACACCTAAAAAGTGCCACATAGCTTAACGGAACATTATGGATTAAGGTAAATGTGTAGTCAACCCGGACGTGAACCCAACCTGTCGAGGGTGGGTTTGGATGGCTAAATAGTTACAACTATTGCCTTGCACGTACACTACGGGTTTTGAAAACTATACAACATTAATTATCATAGAGTAAATAATAGTCAGTACTTTAAGTCATAAAAATAACTATTGTTATCCATATATGCATTTTATAAGAAATACGAAGAACGGCTTTACATAGGAAACATTATTAAATAAAGTTTTTAAATTATTATTCATCAGCAGTTACTTCTGCGTGAATTCTTTGCGTGATTTTTAAAATTATTTTTCCAGCTTTTTATGTATATTAATTAAGATAACACCAATCGCATATGCTTAATAGAGTTGTGTCTTCTGCGTAAGTATACGCATCGTTGCGTACATAAGTCGCGAACATATGCAAATGTAGGGTAGACTGGGGCAGCGTGGCCCCTTGGGGTAAGACGGTCGATCCTGTCACGTACACAAATTATAATTTCGAATGTCCCCAAATCTTGCGCAAAATGATGCTGACATATATATCAGATAACTATCCAGAAAGTTTCGCAACATCATTAAGACATATGTATGTGGTATGCAATTAAAATCGATGTTTTAAAATGTTTGATGCAGTTTTATCTAATACAGATATTTTGTCAATAATCAAACTGGTGCAACTCATTATATAACCGTGCAAATCACGAATTTAACGTGACATTATAATATTATAATTCAACTTTGCATGTCAGACAATAAGGTATGGATAAATTAGGTAGTGCTTTGGATGCATCGTGTTAAAATACACATTTAGCATATGGGTAAGACGGCCCTCTATAGCTTTCTATACATACATGGTCAACATATTACACAATTATGACTCGTGCTGAACAATGTGCAAGAAATTAATATTTTACGCACATTGCATAATTGAAAATATGCTAGCCTGTGTGCCATAATATTGCCGAAATATAAGAAATCAAATACTTGCAATGAAATATTAATAAACATAGTATATCCTATACATAAGTTGCAAAACATAATATAGTATATGTGCTAGCTATAACGTAAATTTAACAACTAGAATAGCTTGATAAATTACTGTTTGTATACTATTGTATTACTGTTTGTATACTATTGCATTCTATTTCCAAACAACATTTCGTTCATAGAAATGACAAACGCAAATGGAATGTCACGGAGCGTCGTGCCCTAGGTGGGTTGCCGTTTTGCCTCATGCATGGACAGACCATGATATTATTATTTTGTGAACTGTTAGTTATTGTATGTCTCTAGTGACGCCTCCTGGTGTGTGCAGGCAGTAGCCACAATTTGATCCGGCAATTGGTCGATTTATAAAGTACCCCTACGATAAGAAAATGCAATCCTTCCTTTTATATTTTATATTAGTCCTTCTTTAATGTATCTTTGTTTGTGTCAAGTCAGACCCGTAGTTTAACTCCTTAGGATACTCTTTGGGTTAGTAGTAGTAGTAGTAAATGTTTATTTTTCCAACAAAAGATACATACAGTGTATATGGTATATCAGAATGAGTATGTCAGAAAAAAGGGGTATACTGAAGAAACTCTTGTATTTGTATACCCCTAAGAATTATTTACATACAACACGTGGAATATGGCAGATATTACATAATAGTACAATGTTAGTTATTATTGGCTATAATAATATAAATTAAAAAAATAACACATTGATAGTAGTACTTATTTGACAATTAATAATTTATATTTTTAGTTGCGATATGCTCACTTATTGATAACAGTTTAGTGCAAGTTAGAATTGAATATACAGTTTTTGACCAATGACCTATTTTTAGTTATATTTCTCGATCATGTTCCTTTTTAATTTACAAACAAATGCATGAAATGTTGACACCATTGTAGTACTGGAAGGTAATGAATTCCAGCGTTTTACACCATAGATTGCTAAACACTTTAGTTTAACGTTAGTTCGAACACATTGTCGGACATATTGATATTGAACTCGGGAGGAGTGTGAGGAAGTTTGTTTAGTAAACAAACACTGCACATTGACAGGTACTAGTAAATTGTTATACACTTTATACATAATTGACAAGATCTTAAAATCTATTAAGTCTTGAAATCTTAGTATTCTACATCTATTAAATAACGTATTGGTATGATGAAGCCTATCAACACCATATATCAGTCTAATCACCCTCTTTTGTAAGATTGTAATACAATGTACATTGGTGATATATGTAGTTCCCCAAACTTCACAACAGTAACTCATTATGGGTAAGAAGAGTGAATAATATAAAGTAAGTAAACTTTTGTTTCCTAGGATATGACCTGCTCTATACATTACTCCAACTATTCTAGATAGCTTAGTCTTCACACTGTTTATATGATATTTCCAGGTAAGTTTTTCATCAATGTTTACTCCAAGGAATTTTGTCATGTTAACTCTATTAATTCTGTGATTGCAAAATTTTATATCTAAGTCAATATTTATCTTACGGTTACCAAAGATAATGTAGTTGGTTTTTGATATATTCAGAGACAATTTGTTAACGGTGAACCATGTATATAGTTTATCTAGTTCACAATTAACAACATGTTTTAGTCTATGTACATCCGTGTCAGAATATAATATGTTGGTATCATCTGCAAACAGCACAAATTTAAGAAGTTCTGATACATTACATATGTCATTAATATATAAAATGAACAGTCTTGGGCCTAGCACAGACCCCTGTGGTACTACTCCACATGACACATTTAGGAGATTAGATGAACATTCATCTATTTTGACAAATTGACTTCTGTTGCGTAGATAACTTTCTACCCATTTCTCAGCCACACCACGAACACCATAGAAATTTAGTTTTTTTATTAGTATTGAATGATTTACGGTGTCAAATGCGTTCTTTAAATCAACAAAAACGCCAAGTGTGTATTTTTTTTTATCTAATGATGTACTAATTTCTTCAACCAGGTCAATCAATGCATGTGAGGTGGACATTGAGGATCGGAAGCCGTATTGACTGTTGGATAAGATATCATTTTTATCAATAAATTCTTCGAGTCTTTTATTATACAGTTTTTCAAGTATTTTGGAAAATTGACACAACAAGGATATTGGTCTGTAGTTGTTAAATTATGTTTTTGAACCATTTTTAAATATAGGTATGACTTTGGCTACTTTCATTCTAGAAGGAAAAACTCCATTTTCAAACGACATGTTAAATATTGCTGTTAATGGCATAATAATTGATTGCATAACTTTCTTTATGATATTCATACTTATATCATTACTGTCTGTTGAGGTTTTGTTTTTACATGCTCCGATGATCCTACTGACTTCTTCTTCACTTACTGGATTTAAGAACATGCTATTTTTATTTTTGTTTTGAAGATAGTCATGAAATGAGGCACCATTTACCGGTGGATCTATTTTAGCAGCTAGTTTTTTGCCAATGTTTGAAAAGAAAATGTTAAATCCATCTGCAATGTCTTTCTTGTTGGTAATTTTTCTACCCTCCATTACAAAATATACAGGATAAGTAGATTCATTTTGCCTTTTATTAATAAGCGTATTTAAGATGTTCCAAGTTTCTTTACTGTTTTGTTTTTGGTCATCCAATAGTTTTCTATAGTATTCTTTTTCTGCATTTCTTAGTATTGTAGTTAGTTTATTTTTAAAATTTGTGTAACAATGTTCCGTTTCTTGTGATCTATTTTTTAGAAATTTTCTATACAAGTGGTTTTTCTTGTGACAAGCATTTTTCAATCCAGTTGTGAACCATGGCTTATCACTGATTACATGTTGTTTGGTTATTTTTCTGACTGGGCAATGTTTATCATATTTTTCCATAAATGTATCAATAAATATGCCATAGGCTACTTCAACATCTTTTGTGCTAAATACATTTTCCCATGTTTCACTTCTTAAATCTGCTATAAAAGAATTTGTGTTTTCATTTTTATGATTTTGTACTTTTTTGTGCATTTCTGTTTTCCTTTTAGTTATTTCATATTCACATAGTGTAAATATTGGAAAATGGTCAGTTATGTCGCTGATTAAAATACCATTTGTAGTTCGCTTGTTTATGGCATTTGTAAAAATGTTGTCAATCAGAGTGGTTGAATCTCGAGTAATTCTTGTTGGCTTAGTGATAAGAGGATACAGGCCTAAGCTATACATGGTGTCAATAAAATGTTTTGTACCTATATGGTTGTCATGTTTTAAGATGTCTACATTAAAATCTCCACGGTTAGGATAAGTTCTTTAAATTAAATGGAATAATTATGTTGTGTGGAAGTGCAGCCCTCCACGATCGGTAGGTGGAAGCACAGGGATGGAAATTCCTGCTGTGCCGGACCCTGGTCAATCTGCAGTGGTCATCAGGGAAGCTGGGAAGACTATAAATAGGGGCAGTCCCCAGGGTCCGGCGCGCATTACCACCACGGACTGACTGACAGCAAGACTGACGTACGTGACAGCGACACTTAAATCCATGGATCTACACGGGAGACGAACAGGTAAACAAGGCTTACTATTAGTAGTCTTCCACATTGGTGACAGACGGGATCTGTGTCTACGGCCTGGTATAACCAAAGTGCTGTAAAGGGCTAATCGAGTGATCTCGATAGTCAATTGTCACCTGACCCCGTTTTCGCCTTGTTGTGAAACGCGGTGTCTTGATCGTTAGTAACTTGTACAAGTATACAACGATCTCAACTGGTTATTCCCAGCTTAAAAAGTTGTGAAATACTAGTGTAAACCCCCGCCCGACCCATAAAACTCCTGACAACGATTTTGCACGCCACTTTCGTGACTTTCCCAACTGTAACTCCCGAGCTCGCTGTCCTAACATTCGCCCGCCGGCGAACACCGCGGACCCGCCCTATTCACATTCCGCACATACGCAGCAGTGGAGAGAGGTACACTGACCTCCAACGGAGTCACAGCGCCCGCTCCACCCCAACCCTGCGAAGGAGCGCGAGTATATTATCGCCGTGGCTTTGTCAATTAAAATATAATTAAAACTCCGACTATTATAAGCCGTTTTAGGCGATGAATGTTCTCTCCAACCTTTCCCGTCAAATAAGTCTTGCCAAAAGGGGTACATGCGGTAACGACGCCACTTGGAAAACGGCAACAGATAACTCCGTTCTGTTTCTTTTTTCCAGATATATGTAACTAATTTTCTAGCCTTACCCCCTGCTAGCATGTTTCTCCAACCTGTATCACTTTGATGTATTCAATACAATTCTTCCCTACCATTGTGCATTTGGCCCGCGGCCAACTACGACACCACTTTTAAGTAGTATCTTGGTATTTTTAGTTCCCCGTAGTCGGCTGGGAAATTAAATTACTTTTAAGTAGTGTTTCGGCATTTTCCGTTTCCTGTTGTTGGACTACTGATTACATTACTTTTCAGTAGTATATAGGTATTTTAGCTTTCTGTTTTTAACTTGGCAATCTAGCCATGCCAAGAACGAAAAACCGTCCCGCCAAACCTGCTGCCCCATCAGTACCGCCTGAAAAGCAGGAAGTGCCAGACCACATGTCCGACACATGCACACCTGCTCCACTAGACGGAGCCACTGCAGGTTTATTTCCACATGATGGGTCTCACTACCCCTAGAACCAACCCGACCCACTCCCCCTGGGTATGCATAACCTAACTGATGTACCAGGGGCTACAGCCGGCCTGCCCACACAGCCTACAGGCATACCTGACTAGTTCATTCAGTTCAACGGCAACCTATTTCAGAGATGGGACGAACAATTCCATGCATTGGCCCAAAGATTCAATGTTCTCGAAGAAAGTGTCATAACCCAAAGTGGTGAGCAACACGCACAACTCGATGAATTATTTCGAAAGATGCATAAACACAACCTAGGCAAGTCAACAGGCCCAACAACTCAGGCGTCACACGGTCAGCGTGACCCTATACAGATGACAGTGCCTCTGCTGCACTATCCTCCGCTCATCCACCACCGGGGGACAGTCAGGGTGCCAGGCCGAAACAGAGTTCAGTGCCACTACCCTATGCTTACGATAGGTATGTGAAGCCTGAGACCCCCACATACCGGCCTCCCACATCACTTCCCGAGTTCCGACAGCAACACCATCACAGAACTGAGGCAGAGCAGACCTATTCACGTGGCGCCAATGACACTCAACACCTCAAGTACCAAAATGTTGGTCTTGAGAAGTTTGATGGGAAGCCGGATGAATGGGAAAACTGTGCCCATCAGTTCAGAGTTTTCACTGAGATATGTCGGTGGAATGAAACTGAACAGATGCTCCATCTTGTGGCTTTTCTCAGAGGGCAGGCACTAACTGCACACCGCAGTTTTTCTGATGCCGAACGTTCATCTGTCGAGTCTTGCATGGACGCACTCGACGGCAGATACGGCGCCAGAAGGCCGCTTATCATCGCGTCGCTCCGAGCCGATCTGTCAGTGATCAAACAGAAAGAAGGCGAAAGCCTGGAAACGTTCGGTGATAGAGTGCTTAGCTTAACCCGCCGAGCCTATCAAGGGATGACACTGGAACTAATCCAGGGATTGTCGGTACCGGCATTCCTGAGAGGTATCAAGGACAAAATAGCAGGTCAGGAGGCCATGAAGTTTGGTAAGCCAAGAACCATTGCCGACGCTGTGGAACAAGTCATGTACTTTCAGTGCACGGCACGAGCATTTGGAAAACCTGCCTATACCAATAGGCAGGTCGTGTTTGATGACGAACCACCAATGGTCGTCACTGATAGACATACCGACTTTGACCGTGTCGTAGAGGGAGTTGTGCGACAGCTACAACACGTCAACTTTTCGCCAATGCCACCTAAAGATGACACCTGCTTCTCATGCGGAGGCACCAGCCACACGACAAGGCACTGTGCGACAAAAAGGAGACGTTCTCCGTCTCCCCTCACCTGCTACGAGTGTGGCGGTCGTGGACACCTGTCTCGCGAATGCACTAGCGCACGCCGACGAGCAGACAGAAAAGAAAGGCATAGGCGCCGAAACAGGTCCAGTAGCTCTGACAGCAGCTCTAGTGACTCAGACGGCGCTAACAACGGTAAACGCTACGGGCACAGCCCTAAACGCCCCCAGCGTCACAATCGTGATGGGGAGGAGAGGTCACGCACGAGTAGCCGTGAATATCAGCGACGGAGAGAGCACACCCGACACGGGCACTGCAGTGGTCAGGATAGTGATCACAATGCCTCTCGCAACAACAACAGTCGTGACCCGAAACAAACCAGAATCGGTGGACGTTACACCAAACAGGGCTATACAACTAGTCGAAGCCCGAGTCCGCACCGTGGCTATTCGGCCTCTCCGACGAGGAAGGCTGATGAGGGAGTCAATGCGCCATCAAACTAAGTGGGGTGAACCCAGTTGGCGAGGGGCTCACCCCAGCGCTGTCCCACATTCGGGATAGTAGCCAGCCAACATACACACAGGACAGCCAACGATCCCACCATCGGGACACTGGGCTGCCCATAGCCTGTAGAAACACCATTACATGTAGGACGGAGCTAGAGCCACCACGGCCAACCGACTATGTAGGTAGACGCATAAACTTGAGCCCTGCTGTAGGCCACACGATGCTAATTCCTGCAACTATCTATGGCAGGACTACGCTGATGGTGGTAAATACAGCTGCTCAAATCTCTATGATAAGCCGGTCATTGCTCGACTCATTAGGCCAGTCGACCACAAAACCATCAGCACAACTAGGCATAAAAAATGCTCAACGCGGTTCATACATACAATGCCACATCATTCGGTTCATACATGCAATGCCACATCATTCGGTTCATACATGCAATGCCACATCAGTCGGTTCATACATGCAATGTCACATCATTCGGTTCATACATGCAATGCCACATCATTCGGTTCATACATGCAATGTCACATCATTCGGTTCATACATGCAATGCCACATCATTCGGTTCATACATGCAATGTCACAGCATTCGGTTCATACATGCAATGTCACATCATTCGGTTCATACATGCAATGTCACATCATTCGGTTCATACCTGCAATGCCACATCATTCGGTTCATACCTGCAATGTCACACCATTCGGTTCATACATGCAATGCCACATCATTCGGTTCATACCTGCAATGCCACATCATTCGGTTCATACCTACAATGTCACATCATTCGGTTCATACCTGCAATGTCACATCATTCGGTTCATACATGCAATGCCACATCATTCGGTTCAGACATGCAATGTCACATCATTCGGTTCATACATGCAATGTCACATAATTCGGTTCATACATGCAATGTCACATCATTCGGTTCATACATGCAATGTCACATCATTCGGTTCATACCTGCAATGCCACATCATTCGGTTCATACCTGCAATGCCACATCATTCGGTTCATACATGCAATGCCACATCATTCGGTTCATACATGCAATGTCACATCATTCGGTTCATACATGCAATGTCACATCATTCGGTTCATACATGCAATGCCACATCATTCGGTTCATACATGCAATGTCACATCATTCGGTTCATACATGCAATGTCACATCATTCGGTTCATACATGCAATGTCACATCATTCGGTTCATACATGCAATGTCACATCATTCGGTTCATACATGCAATGCCACATCATTCGGTTCATACCTGCAATGCCACATCATTCGGTTCATACATGCAATGCCACATCATTCGGTTCATACCTGCAATGTCACATCATTCGGTTCATACCTGCAATGTCACATCATTCGGTTCATACATGCAATGTCACATCATTCGGTTCATACCTGCAATGCCACATCATTCGGTTCATACATGCAATGCCACATCATTCGGTTCATACCTGCAATGCCACATCATTCGGTTCATACGTGCAATGCCACATCATTCGGTTCATACGTGCAATGCCACATCATTCGGTTCATACCTGCAATGTCACATCATTCGGTTCATACATGCAATGCCACATCATTCGGTTCATACATGCAATGTCACATCATTCGGTTCATACATGCAATGTCACATCATTCGGTTCATACATGCAATGTCACATCATTCGGTTTATATATGCAATGTCACATCATTCGGTTCATACATGCAATGTCACATCATTCGGTTCATACATGCAATGCCACGTCATTCGGTTCATACATGCAATGTCACATCATTCGGTTCATACCTGCAATGCCACATCATTCGGTTAATACATGCAATGTCACATCATTCGGTTCATACATGCAATGTCACATCATTTGGTTCATACCTGCAATGCCACATCATTCGGTTCATACCTGCAATGCCACGTCATTCGGTTCATACATGCAATGCCACATCATTCGGTTCATACCTGCAATGCCACATCATTCGGTTCATATCTGCAATGCCACATCATTCGGTTCATACATGCAATGTCATTCGGTTCATACATTCGGTTCATACATGCAATGTCACATCATTCGGTTCATACATGCAATGTCACGGTTCATACATTCGGTTCATACATGCAATGTCACATCATTCGGTTCATACATGCAATGCCACATCATTCGGTTCATACCTGCAATGCCACATCATTCGGTTCATACATGCAATGCCACATCATTCGGTTCATACATGCAATGCCACATCATTCGGTTCATACATGCAATGCCACATCATTCGGTTCATACCTGCAATGCCACATCATTCGGTTCATACATGCAATGTCACATCATTCGGTTCATACATGCAATGTCACATCAATCGTTTCATACACGCAATGCCACATCATTCGGTTCATACACGCAATGCCACATCATTCGGTTCATACCTGCAATGCCACATCATTCGGTTCATACATGCAATGTCACATCATTCGGTTCATACATGCAATGCCACATCATTCGGTTCATACATGCAATGCCACATCATTCGGTTCATACCTGCAATGCCACATCATTCGGTTCATACATGCAATGTCACATCATTCGGTTCATACATGCAATGTCACATCATTCGGTTCATACATGCAATGCCACATCATTCGGTTCATACCTGCAATGCCACATAATTCGGTTCATACATGCAATGCCACATCATTCGGTTCATACCTGCAATGTCACATAATTCGGTTCATACCTGCAATGTCACATCATTCGGTTCATACATGCAATGTCACATCATTCGGTTCATACCTGCAATGCCACATCATTCGGTTCATACATGCAATGCCACATCATTCGGTTCATACCTGCAATGCCACATCATTCGGTTCATACCTGCAATGCCACATCATTCGGTTCATACCTGCAATGCCACATCATTCGGTTCATACCTGCAATGTCACATCATTCGGTTCATACATGCAATGCCACATCATTCGGTTCATACATGCAATGTCACATCATTCGGTTCATACATGCAATGTCACATCATTCGGTTCATACATGCAATGTCACATCATTCGGTTTATATATGCAATGTCACATCATTCGGTTCATACATGCAATGTCACATCATTCGGTTCATACATGCAATGCCACGTCATTCGGTTCATACATGCAATGTCACATCATTCGGTTCATACCTGCAATGCCACATCATTCGGTTAATACATGCAATGTCACATCATTCGGTTCATACATGCAATGTCACATCATTTGGTTCATACCTGCAATGCCACATCATTCGGTTCATACCTGCAATGCCACATCATTCGGTTCATACATGCAATGCCACATCATTCGGTTCATACCTGCAATGCCACATCATTCGGTTCATACCTGCAATGCCACATCATTCGGTTCATACCTGCAATGTCACATCATTCGGTTCATACCTGCAATGTCACATCATTCGGTTCATACCTGCAATGCCACATCATTCGGTTCATACATGCAATGCCACATCATTCGGTTCATACATGCAATGTCACATCATTCGGTTCATACATGCAATGCCACATCATTCAGTTCATACATGCAATGCCACATCATTCGGTTCATACATGCAATGCCACATCATTCGGTTCATACCTGCAATGTCACATCATTCGGTTCATACGTGCAATGTCACATCATTCGGCAGCTGCCGTTTTCAATACAGCATAACGAATACAAATCGACGTCGCTGTCGGACCGATAACAGACGACTTCATTCTTGGCCTTGATTTCCTATTGGAACATCACAGTGTTGTAGACGTAGATAACTGTGTCGTGACAATAGACGGCACCTGTATCTACGCCGTTATGAAGAAAGGGTCTGACACGTGCTACCATGTGAGTAAGATACATGTCGCACAACGCGCTGTAGTCCCGCCAAAACATCGAACTGACGTGATGGTGGAGCTCACTAACACGGCTTGCAGTGACTATGTCACTACACCCCAGGCAACCGACACCCTACTTATCCCATCTTGCATTATTAGCGGGAGAAGGGGACCTAGTACTATGGAGGTAATCAATGATTCATCCCAACAGGTACAATTTACCCGCTGGCTCGAACTACATGCCATACCTGAGCATACAGCCGAAATCACAGCCAAAATATCCTTCGAGCAATGGATCGCCAAATATGGCACGCCCCTACAAGTACATACAGATCAGGGCAGACATTTTAAAAGTCAGCTATTCTCTGACCTCTGCAGACTAATGGAAGTCACAAAGACCCGAACAACTCCCTATCGTCCCAGTTCTAATGGTCAAGTCGAACGATATAACCAAATGGTCCTGTCGTTTATCAGATGTTACCTGGCTGATAAAATATCCAGATGGGATGAAAACCTCGCAGCCTAGGTATGAGCATACGAGCCACAGTAAATAGAAGCACGGGGTTTACACCCAACATGTTGTTATTCGGCCGTGAAAATTGCATGCCTGAAGATGTCCTGTTCGGTCTCTCTAATGTGAATGTACAACGACAGGAACCGTCCAGATACCTAAAGGAATTGACCGAGAAACTAAGGGATGTCTTTGCGGCCGCACGCAAAAACCTTCAAATGGCACAGCACCGCCAGAAGATGAATTATGACACCCGAGCCATAGTAAGGGAAAGAAGGTTCGATGTGGGCGACCTGGTTTACATTCGACACAGCAGTACCAAGGTCGGCCAGAGCAAAACACTGCTCCCACTGTGGAAGGGACCGCTCATAGTAACTGAAGCTATTTCCCCGGTCCTCTACCGTGTCTCTGATCGCAAAAAGGAGCATGTCAAACACCATGACAAACTCCGGATCTGCGAAGATCGCGATAATCCACTTTGGATCAGGCGGAAACGCCAAAGAGTCCTCGGTGCTGAAGAGTGGAGTGAAGATAGCGAAATTAGGGGCGACCCATTGGACGGCATTGAAGCGCTGTTCCAAAACAGCCAGCCGGACAACCAGGTGGGTACAGGTACCGTGGGTGAACGGGCAGAAGAAAAGCCCTTACCGATGACCCGGTATGGACGAAGGGTCGTCCGACCACCCCGGTATGAAAATTAAAAAGCCACTACCAGTCCCTTCATGCTAATTCCATATTTTCAGAGATGAACAGAGAGCCAGAAAAGTGGAGAGGCTGGAAGGAAACCGCACAGAGAACTACGATCTCGACGACTGACTTAAATTACTTACGCCAATTAATCAGTGGTGGGCCCTACAGGAATTTATTGCCGTACGTTACCCTAAATGACGTACGGGTGCAATTAGATTCAATAGCCCGTGCGTTGCCAGCTGCTACGAAGGCTGTGTCAACCGCCATGCTGGAGGCCACCTCACCGGCCATGCCAACACCCATGGGCACTTCGGACACCTGTACCGTGACTGATGGGGGCACAACTCACAACAAGCGTTGGAGAAAACAGAGGGGGAAGAAACGGGCACGATATCAGCCCTACTCCCCTGTTATGAGAAAAAACCCATGTAGGCAACGGTGGGCCACGCAACCCCGACAGGAGGCCTTAGGTGCCCAGCCTCGAAGGGAGACGTTGCCCTCTGTTCACGCAGCAGGTCCACCCAGACGGCGACGGATCGCACGGTTTCGACAGGAGATCCCGATCGCGGCCCATATCCTCAATAGGGGACACCTCCGAAGCATGTGGCAGTGCACGATGTGTCACGAGTCATGTGCAGACAAACGACTGCACATAGAAACGCGTCATCTGCCTTGGCACTTCCACCCAGACTCCGCTTGTTGGGTATGCAGGCGACAATTTGAATCCGTTGGACCACTGTCGAACCATTTGGCCCAGCATAGCGAGGAAGACATGCGGAATGGAGAATTTCCCCAGTACTTTACCCTATGGGCATACTCCATGGTAAACCTGCTGGAGTGGATACGAAGGAGGCTTAGACAGCAGACATTCGCTGAGCTAGTGGAGCTGTTCAGCCGAAGAGGGTGGCACCAAAATCAGGATGCACCACCCAGCGCTGCACATCTCGTTATGTTGTCAGAGACTGCAAACATGATGGGGCTACCCATCCAGCCTCGCTCTCGCTCCATCCAGCTTTACCCACCAAATCACCCGGCAGCACTACTACATTGGCGCAGCATTAGCTACATGCTTTCCGAGCAAACACCGCGATTCCAACAGGAATTCCTCAATAGCATGGTCCCTTCAACCATTCCGGAGATCACGCACACCGTGCGCGCCATTGCAGTGGACTCACATTGCCACCTGCCACTAGTGGAGAGAACACACATAAGGGTGGACAGGGCTCGCTCCCCTTCTGCGGGCAATTCTCTGTCCGCGTAGGAAACTGCGTTCTCCCAATGGCACACCAATGTCCAAGAGCGTTCAACTACAATAGACTTGGTGGCAGTGGTAGACAATCGAGTCTTCTCCGACGAATGGCACCGACGGGCCGTGGGAAACATTACCGTCAACCACAAGACGGTAGTGGTGCAGACCACATACGGTGCACACCCGCGGCTGGCGAAGGCACTCGACATGAGTGAGTGGGGAGTATTACAGGCCAGGATGCGTAGCCCCTAGTGCTGCGCCATCGGGGAATGTGGCCTTGATTACACCGAACCGGCCTCCTCGCTCCCTAGCCAACGACAGCTGTTCTGCCGGCACGTGAGCTTCATAAGCCACTCATTCTGCACCTGCGCGGAAACAACAGCTACACAGTAGCAGAGGTAATGAGCGAGGCCTTGCTGATGCTAAAGCAGAACACGCATCGCCACCAGAAACTGCATGTGCACTGTTTCACTGGGGACCTCCGGGACTACCAATACTGGGTCGGTCAGTTCCCGCACACAATGTTCGGCTTCACCCACAAATCCACACAGACTCCAGGATTCGCCGTGTTAGCACGGCGCATCGATCTGCATAGGCTGGTGTTGGAAACCGACGCTCCCCTGCTATCACCCCATGGGTACAACAAAGGACACCCATACGAGGTAGTGTATCAGGCCCAGTGTGTAGCGGAACATCGCAATCTACCAAACTGGGTGATCCTAAAGGTTGCAGCCCTCAACGCACTGGCGTTTTACCGTGTGTAAAACGCACGTTGGGGGGATGGGGTCACATCGTCCAGTCAAGAGCTGAATTACGGCACCTTTCATGCTGCCTGGGCACTACGCCGGGAGCAACAAACTGACAGGGGCACCTTGCCCAGGCATGAGTCAGTTTAGGCCTCGATATCAATCATACTACCGGGACACCACGCCAGGAGCAACAAACCAATAGGGGAAACAATATTGATTGATGTTTGCATTAACTTTTAGTAGTATTTTACTAGGGCCAATTAGTTATGTTCTAAAAGTTAGTTAGCTAGTTTGAATAATTATTAAGGATTTTAGCCTGCTAAAAACATAACGGGGGAAGAATGTTGAAGTGCAGCCCTCCACGATCGGTAGGTGGAAGCACAGGGAGGGAAATTCCTGCTGTGCCGGACCCTGGTCAATATGCAGTGGTCATCAGGAAGCTGGGAAGACTATAAATAGGGGCAGTCCCCAGGGTCCGGCGCGCATTACCACCACGGACTGACTGACAGCAAGACTGACGTACGTGACAGCGACACTTAAATCCACGGATCTACACGGGAGACGAACAGGTAAGCCTTGCTTACTATTAGTCTTCCACAGTTGTAATCGAGGCGGAGTAATATGTTATAGTGCTGAAGGGTCACTAATTAGTCTAATTTGAATTGGAAGTTTTCGCGGGAAAGCAATATGAGAGCGAAACAACACGAGGTTACGACGAGTCATCTTTATCCATTCTGCGCCATTCTGAAAATATATATATTTGAATCTTCGAATAATTTATAGCCGTTTCTACACGCTGGGTGTAGAAATCTGAAAGAATGAACCGCTTGCATCGTGACAGTATTAATCTGGTTTATTTACTTATTGAAAGTAGTTTCCCTATGGGTAACACATAGATTTGTATATAATATGAACACATTAAAGACATAACATGTCTTGACATAGTTTTATGGTGGGTAGTCGGAACGCTTTCCTTAAGGGGCTGCGTTGCCCGGGATACCCTACTTGCGCAAAACGGTTTCTTTTGAAGTACCGGTACAACTATATAACAATACTAAAATACAATAATAATAATAATGTGCGCCGATCGTATGCTAATACTTTTTTAAAAGTAATCAATGGATTTGCGTAGGTATCTCCAAATGTTGGTGAGCTTGTGGAAGGTATGTGCTGCCATACCGACACTGATGAGAAAATAACGTGTTTTAATGTTGCTGTCTGGTTTGACGAAGCTGTAAATATACTTGAAGCCGTGCACATCGTCTAGCATTTTCTCTCTTACCGTCTTGGTTGGGTGTAGGCCCATGTGTTCTTGTTGTGCTGGCTACTTTGTTTATATTTTCTTGGATGTCATTTTGAGAGTGTTACAGGAGGAGAATATCGCCGTCGAAGTATATCCTCCAGTCGTGCAGAAAGTCACAATGACATACGAGTCATCTAGCTCTATCACTAGTGGCTGTCAACAACAACATGCAGAGAGAATAACTGCGAGATGACGAGTCCACGCCTGACACAATTGCCCTCACGTGGAAGAAGTCGCTTTATTGTCCATCATGCCTCACATAATACTGAACACTGATTGTCTGCATACATCCTAAGGATGTTTGAGGGAGCCGTATATGTCACAGAGGAACGGATAATTGATGCCAACGAAGGTTTTTTCAAAGTCGATGTAGTTGGTGTCAAAAGATGTATTCAACTCCAATGCATGACTGCACTTCTGTGGTCCGAACTACAAAGACCTGATCTATGCACAATCTTCCGCTTCTGACACGAGCTAGTTCCTCCTGACACCTGTCTCTTTGCCTTTCTTGATTCGCTGTAGGACTCCACAAAAATATCTTTTTATAGACTGCATATCTATATATGCCCCTCCAGTTAACATTTATAATATGTAAGGTCCCAGTTTTAGAAAAGTCTTGGTGATTTTGTTCACGGTCATTGTCTTCTGCACTGCAGTATAGTAGATTACGTTTGATGGTTTGTGCCTCTTCCGTGAGCTTCCAGGAGTGCTTCGAGTTCTACTCTTTCCTCTGCCATATGCAGTGTCCTGTGATGTCCTTCGATCACGACATCCAGGAAAACTTCCTGAATTTTCTGACATTGTTCAATGAGGTTATCTACAGGAGTGTTATTTAGGATTTAGAATCCGTTGAATTGTTCGGGGGGATCGTTCATCTTTAGGGGTTGAAAAGCTGATCTGTTATTTTCTTTCATGTATTTCTTCATTTCAACTGCAGTTTACACTAGAGAAGATTACAGTCACCGTCAATACCTGCTCCTCTGATTATTTTGACATGCTTCATAGATGATTTCCATTTTTTTGCTGATTGACATGTGATCATTTTGGTTGCTTGTTCTGCTATCTGATATGCTTCAAACCAACTTGTGGATGGTTTTGTAAGGGTTTGTATGGCAATTTCCGTTCGCTCGAGGACATCCTACTTTGGTTGTGTGTGTATGTGTGTGTGAGTGGGCGTGCGTGCGTGCGTGCGTGCGTCATTATGCTCGCGATATAAGAGGTATGTTACATAAATTGTAATAAAACATGACAACAAGTTGCGATATACCTGCTTTTTACTAGTTCGTAAAATTGTGTAGTCGACACAGCACAACGACAAGGCCTTCTCCTGCAACCACTTGAAGTAACTGCTTGTCAAGGCAAGTCTGGTGTTTAGTAGAGAGGTGACGCTTTTTCTTCCGCGGAACAATCGCTTCGTTTCGTTTCGTTACTTTGCCAATAATTAAGAAAGTACGGCGGCACATTTGGGACTTTATCACACCTATTGCAAAGCACTGGCTTATCGCACTATCGGTCCATCGCGTGCACTCTAGTCGCCTTGCCACAAGACGCTGGACCAATATCGTTTTGCTGTCACCTCGCCGTATATCGTCATCCTGTCGCCTGTCCTCAACTTGCCGCCTGTCGCCGCTGTAAAACAACACGAAACATAAAATTTAAGCCAGATCAGAACAACACAGACGGCTGGGTTTCATATTAATTCTGGATAATGAATTAGGCACATGTTGAATTAAATTATGGTCACGCGCCGTTCGTAATGCATGCGTAATTGTTGAATGACAAAAAACGTGTATAAACACTAAACCAGGGTACAACATTGTATTATGCAGAAATTTACCTAGATTACATTAGGTGCAGGTTTTTCTGGTTGCGTTACCTTGAGGTGTTCACTACCGTCACGACTTATGCTTCGCACATAAAACAGAAAGAAGACAAAACTAAAGAAACTTGGAATATAACTTCGCAATAATACAACATTTGCCCTACCTGCGCCAGTTGCAGCGTGAAATGTCAACAACCTGGCCAGTGACTCTACTAGTGCATGAAACCTTTCCGGACTGGGATTCCGTGAGTATTTCCGACCTACAACAAAGAACACAACCGATAATGAAAGTGAAGTTTAATAACCAACCCATCACTCGTGTGCCCTTACTGTACCTGCGCCAAAATTGATATCAAAATATCACCACTTTGGCTTGTGGTATCTTTTACCGGGAGTCAAATAAAACCTCATTGCTGATCTCTAAAGGCATAATTATCACATCTAAAAGTTAAAACGAATGTTCTGAATTAAAACATGACAATATCTTACAAGTAAGTCCACAGGTGTTTAGAACGAATCATAACAGTGTTACCTTTTTATTGCAGTTGCTGCTACTCTTTCGTTGTTCCTTCCGGGGATGTCATGTTTTGTCACGACTTGTGTTGAACTTTCTAACATCACTACCTGTAGAATTAATTTTTTCCGCGGCAACACAAATAAATAGAACTTCAGCCTGGATACATCAGTCACTATAGCAGCAATGACATGCCTACCTTTGCATGGTGTCTTTAGGTACCCGCTGACGTCACGGTTGATTCGTCAGCATAAAAACAGAAAGAAAATAAAACTAAACAAGCGTGCTATAACATCACAGTGATACAACAGTTGTCCTACCTGCTTAAGTAGCGGGATGAAACGTCAACAACCTGGCTCACGTCCATGAGATCATCTGAAAGGCACACACAAGTTAAGAATCAACACATTAAAACAGTATAGTCTGTAAACGCATATGTGGAGATAGCAACTACGTAAATACCTTTTGTTCGATGATGGTCTTCAAGTGTCCACTGACGTTATGGTTGAAGCTTTGCACATACAACAGAAAAACGATAAAATTAACATACATATCATACCATGCCTTTTTGCTCGAGACTCCTTCCTATGTTCGGTGACGTCACTGCACATGAACACAGAAAAAAAGAGTTAACAGAGCAATTAACAACCTGGTTAGGTTCACTTCTGCATCATCTTCTTGGTCCTCTTCTACGTCCGCTTCTGAGTCCTCTTCTATGTCCTCTTCTCTGTCCCCTTCTGCCTCCTCTTCGGTGTCCTCTTCCGGGTCTTTTTCAATGTCCTCTTCTGCATCCACTTCTAAGTTCCTCTTCTGTGTCCTCTTCTGCGTTCTGTTCAGTGTCCTCTTCTGGGTCAAATCACCTGAAACATAAACAACAGTTAAGGATTAGCGACATACACCTTTTGCTCGATACTCTAGCTTCAGGTGTCCGCTGACGTCACGACTGACGCTCTGCATCTGAAGCATAAAGAAGAACAAAGTTAACACAGCTAAGAATAAGCTGGCCAATTACCCTTTATAGGGACCGTTTCCGGGTACTGGCAGCCGGGTCAGCTGCACCAGGGGCTAGTTAAGGGCAAGGATAACCACACCATGGACTGCATTGTTTTTGCAGCCTGCTAACCTATAATTGTCTAAGCCATATTGGTATTAACACACTACAGTCATGATTCTAATGATAAGCCTATCATACCTTGGTACGTGCACGGTATCTTCTTATCGTGAAGTAACTAACTGTATGCGTATTAAAAATAAAGATGCTGCCTGCTATACCTACAATTTACGCACATCGAAGACAGTTTATAACCTTATACTTATGAGTAAGTGGAAATATTCACGTAGGAGTATCATATAAATGTGGGTTGAGCGAGCGCCTGAATTTTCCAAAACTGGACTAGTAAGGCCTATTATAAAAAATACTTTTAATAATGAGAACACTAGCCTTTAAATAAAATGGCAGCGTCGCGGCAGTGACGTTATATTGACGAAAAGTAACCAATATATTATTATTACACAAATGTTAACAACATAGACAGAAATAGTATTTTGATACTAGTTACTGCTTATGTAAGTGATCTAGGTGAAAATACTAATATAGCGAAACTGTGCACGTACCTTGATTAGCTCGCTCAACTTCACAAAACTGTTTGGCGTCGCCGTAGCGGCGTGCCTGTGATAGTGTCTAGACTCTAGTGTTGCAATAACTGCCTAGATTGGGAATTTCCGTTCCTCCCGCATAAAATATTGCGACAACTTACACATATATTTACAATATTATTGTTTCTATAAAATCAATCTTACCGTGTGACCGAACATCCGTGCGCTGCGTATTTCTTCACCAATAGGCCATCACGGACGCCTCGTTCCTGGTCGTTCACCATGGAGAATGGACATGCGTAAAACGGTGTTCACGTCATTTCCGGTCCACACGTCACGTCCCACGTTCTTACAGACAAACTATGCGCGTGCGCGGAAACTACATTCACATAATTTCCTCTCTAGACGAAACGTCCTTTAACCGTGGTATAAGTGCTATATTATGTGGACATCTTATTCACCAATCTGGGAATCGTATAGTCACGCACTCGTACAGATACTGGATGGAAAGAACTGTTTAGTGGGCGTATATGGGTAGAGTGCCGATAATAAAACAGAAGTCCTGTAAGACAGTCAGAATCCTAACGAGTTTGAAACCGATCGTTTTACTGGCTATCATGCGTAAAACGCTGTCGCTTGTGCATGGGTTTTTCTCGAATCGCATCGAAAGCATTGACGCGGGTACGGGGGGGGGGGGCAAGGCGCAGCTGCTCCCATGGAATTTCTCTGGGAGAAGACATATGGTTCTGCCCCCCCCATTAAATGTGAGCGTGAATGTTTGTTTTTTTGTGGCGAGCGTCAATGGCGGGTGGAAATGTAAATTTTATGAGACTATTAATGTGTATTTTTGTCGACTGTGAAAGGTGTGTGCAATTGGAGGGTAGACATATTGTTTTCTGCCCCCCCCCTCCAGTAATAGGCGGCGTGGTGGCGAATTTTTTTCGAAAACACCCCCGTAATATAATATTCCAGGCCGTAGTGAGGGGGCTATGCTGCCATCTCACGGCGCCCGGGTAATCGAGGTTATTAAGACGATAGGTTCACTACTAGGAGACGCAGAGGATTTTGCCCGCGGAAAGCAGCTCGCAAATATAGCATTTTGTAAGATGTGGACAGTCTGGTTTGGCGTTACGGTTCCGCGTCATTCGTTCTGCCTGTGCTGACCTACAACATGTGCACGCGGGGTCTAACTCAGACAGGGTTAAACAGGCTGGATTCGTACCACCGCCGCCACTTGCGTCAGATCGTTGGCGTTCACTACCCATATAAGATATAACCTCAGAAACATTGTATTGTCGATTTCAGGGCGAGTCGATCAGACGGCTGGTCCAGAAAACTCGGTGGCGACTCTTCGGCCACGTGTTACGTTTACATACAACTGAACTGACGAGTACTTCAGACCAGACAAGGTCGGCTTTCGCGGGCGTCCACGGATGACATTGCCAACTGTGCTAAACGGCGACTTGGTTAGAGTTGGGTTACAGCTGCGTAACTGCAGACATATATCGAGATGCTGTGTGTACTCAACCGTGTCGATAGGTGCGGAGTGACGGGGCAGATTGTTGAAATGGCATAAGCGAATCCTACATACCCCGGTAGTTTGAAACGCGTACATGCTTATTTGTATTATATATGCGCTTATTGGTGTCTCTAAATTGTGTCTTAGCATGCAATCACATAACAGTAGACTCAACTTTCTGCTTCTTCTGCCAATAATAAGCCTAGATGTTAGCTTCTTAGATTCATTTGGTGATTCATTAATAGAAAAGACCCTTTGTTGACCTATGTTTACCTTTTATTTTTCAGTGACAGTGGATCGATGGACTATAAAATAAAAGTAGTCCTAAGCTGTTTGTAAATCCACAATGTACGCGTTTGGAGGAATGATTCCAAAGTTACAAACACGTTAGTACATAACTATCTGTGTGTTTTTAATGCATCGTCAGTTAGTAGATGAGACGCCAATGGACTAAGGAAGCTAATAAATACATAAAGAGGCGAGTAGACCTTAGTCCCTGGCACATGGGAAGAAGATAATGATAATTGGGGGGGTCATTCTGATTATTTGTAAACGACAATATTATTGCTTTAAATGGCTCAATAAAATTTGTAGCGACGATTTTGAGAACGCAAAGACCCAGTTAAAGGTCCTGCCAGAGGCTTGCAAAGAGTATGAAGAAGCTCGAAATTGGCGTGATGGCAAGACTAGCTATGGCACGGGAATTTAGAACGCACGAATAAGTCTACAACATGAAAATGGCTAATCAATGCTAGTCAACGTTGGACAATGCGGTATCTTTGTTGTCTTCACTGCGACCGCTGTTCAACCTCTTTAAACGCGGGTATCAACCACATTCGACTCTTTCCAGAAGAAGCGCAGGACAACACTGCATTTAGTGTTCAGGACAATTTCAAAGTCATTAATATCAAACTTACCATCACATGAAACACGTTTTTTTTTTATTTTACAAACTGACTAGTGCAATGTCGGACTGCATCAACACACGTAGTGCAATAAGTCGACTATTCGAGATTGCAGGATCTTGATTAACAAAGACTGAAGCAAGTTGATGACTAGATAGTTAGTGGCAGCCAACTACCAGTACGATAATGAAGGAATCTTACCGACGAATATTTTAATTAATTCTGAAACGTGACATATAAGGAAACTTACCGCCGAACTTGTGCAATTTTCAATTCACTCTAGTATTAAAACATGCGTGCAACGTCAACAAAAAGCCTATAAGGAAAATTTTCACCCGCTTGTCATACAGGATCTGACACAGAAGCGGATAAATTTAATTGTGTTCACATCAATTGACTGCGACATTTTCTGAAACGTTATATTTTACGTCCATCACTGACGACTTCTCGCTACGAAAAATCCCGAAAGATGATATTTTGGATGCATACTAACTAGGCTTAGATACATTTTGAATACCAGGATATTTTGTTTGATTGCTAAGCTATCATTAGTAATGTTACTATATAAATTATAAATGTATGTAAAGATTAGAAACATCTAACAATACCATAGTTTGTGTCATTTTAAACAGTGATATCAAATGGCATTCTAGGATTAGACACCGCTGGGTAAAATCTTGATACCCAGTTGCCCATATAATAATCGCCTACGCCACTGCTGGAGACCCTTGACGACTCATTCAAAATGGTTTATCAACCAAATTTAACCCTGGGGTTAAAAAAATGCTGCGATAGGTTAGACAATCCGAACTGTGTAATGTTTGAGAACCCCCATCCCTTGAGGTTCGGTAGCCGAAGGCCGGGGTTTGTTTTAAGAAATTCGGTGATAAAATGACGGTGCCAAAAAGGAGTCGATGAGTTGTCGAAATTTGTGTCACTTCAAAAATGGCACCGCTAGTAAAAAATGCCGCATTTTGCTATAATGAGCGTATAATCTGGGAAAGGGTCCGTTGAGAGAAAGGCTTTTGGGAGGTTCGTACACGTTGACCAGGGCCCTCGTTCTGGAGGGTTGATAAAAATTTATTATTCTGAACCACCGATCGAACCCGGAAGTACATCCTCGGCAAGAATTGTTTAACAAGATTAGATTTAACAAGATTACCACCCAGAGAATTAACTCTGGGTGGCAAGTGGACAAGGAAGCCCTTTGGCTTATCGAGAGTCCAACCCTTTTATTTATGTGTATCCCGCCCTTCTGAGGTATGTGTCGATTTTATTTTTAAACATATTCACGCTACTAGCACCCACACAATCAGCAGATAATCTGTTCCATTCATTTACAGTCCTTTATAAAAATTTGAACTTTCTTATATATAATCTACACTGCTCCTTTGCTAATGTAACTTCATGTCCTCTAGTCCTTCTATCTTTCTTAACTGAAAAAAAAATGATATCAATATTTTCATAACCATTCGTTATTTTAAACACTACTATCTGATCTCCTCTCAATCTCCTGGTCGCTAGTGTTGTTAAACCACATTCTTTTAGGCGAATTTCATAACTAAGATCCCTCAGTTTTTTTATCATTTTAGTCGCTCTTTCTAGCATATCTATGTCTTTCTTGCGATATGGCCTCCACGCTTGTATACAATATTCCAAATGAGGCCTAACTATTACTTTGTACAGCGGTATTATTAGTTCTTTATCCTTATACGCTATATTTCACCTAATTAATCCAAGGATTTGATTTCCCTTTGAAGCTACAATTCCGCACTGCTCTGAAACCTTCATATCAGCACTAATGGTTAACCCTAAGTCATTTTCTTTTACAATAGTATTTAATACAGTACCCTCCATTGTATATTATACCTCTTCGTTCCCATGTCCTGCGTGAAGGCATTTACATTTCCCAAAATTGAACAGCATTTGCCACTTTTCAGACCATTTGATCAACTTGTTAAGATCGTCTTGTAAATGTTGTCTATCTCCATCACTTTTAATCCTTCTAAACACTTTTGTATAATCCGCAAATTTCAACACCTTGCTTGTTATTTCATCATCCAAATCGTTGATATATATTAAGAATAATATAGATCCTAGTACTGATCCCTGTGGTACCCCACTCAATACCGATTTCCAGTTTGAAGCCTCTCCATCGACTACTACACGTTGTCTTCTGTCAATCAGCCATTTTTTTTACCAGTTTATTATACCATTTCCTATGCCATGGGCCTTTAGTTTAAGCAGTAATCTTTGATGTGGTACTTTGTCGAAAGCTTTTTGAAAATCTAAGTAGACGATATCTACTAGTGATCCCTCATCTACCCACTTAGTGATGTCTTCCAAAAAACATAACATATTTGTTAAGCATGACCTCGCTTTAAAAAAAACATGTTGAGATGGGTTTATAAAGTTATGTTTAACAAGAAAATCCACCGTGTGATTTTTAATTAATCTTTCTAATAATTTGCAAATCACTGATGTTAAACTCACTGGTCTATAGTTCTCTGACTTGTTTCTCGAACCTTTTTTTAAATAACGGTATAATGTTTGCCTCTTTCCATTCTAAAGGAACCACTCCCTCTTCTAATGACAAATTGAAAACTGTTGCAAGCGGTACGCTAATTTGTTCTACAATTTCCAATAGTAGTTTGGGCGGAATCCCATCCACTCCAGGTGATTTATTATCCTTCATAGCCCTTATTTTCTTAGCTACCATTTCCGGGGTTACAGTTAATTGTCCTAAATAGTCTGAATCTGCTCCCTTGAACTTAGCCTCTGGTACTGGCAGTAAACTAATATCTTCCCTGGTAAACACTGAACTAAAATACTCATTCAGGTCTTCTGCCATTAAGAATCTCTCTGATATTATATTTCCAGCACTACCTTCTACAGGACCGATATTATAAATGAACTTTCTGTTTGCTTCGAACATACGCATAAAAAACTCTTGCTGTCATGTTTTATATTACTAGCTAATTGTTGTTCATAGCTTCTCTTTGAATTTCTAATTTCAGCTGTAGCTTGGTTAAGTGCTTCTTTATAACTGTTGTAGTCTTCATAATTTCCAGTACATTTATATGACTTCCACATCATTTGTTTATACTTCATTTTCTAATGGCTTCTTTCGATAAGTTTTTGTTTTTGGACCGTTTCTCTTGTTTTTTAAGGGTACAAATTTATTGACTATGCATTTAATTTCACTCTTTAATATATTCCAGCATCCTGTTGCTGTCTTATTTTTCAGTGTGTTATTCGAGTCTATCTTTGCTAAATATTTCCTCATGTCCTTATACCTTCCTTTGTGGAAATTTCTCCTATACTGCTTTCTACTATTCCTTTCTGATTTTGCTTTGATGGTAAAATGTATCTGGTTGTGATCACTACTCCCCAGTGGCTCACATATCTTGACATTGTCAACTAATTCATTCTGTGAGGACAAAACTATGTCTAACACATTCTCAACCCTGGTTGGTTCTAGCACATGTTGAGAAAGGAAAGTATCTTGAACTAAAACTAAAAACTTGTGGTCTTCACTACCCATACTCTGTAGAGATTTCCATTGTATATGCCCGTGGTTAAAATCCCCCATAATAATACAGTCCCGTTTGCTTACTTCTCTTATAGCGTTTTGTATTTTTTCATTCTCTTCTATGCTTATGTTTGGACTTCGATAAACTAACCCAACTGTTAACGTTAAGTTTCCTGTAACTATGTTAATACACAAAACAGCTTCTTCGCAATCTGCTTCTCTTTCTAATTTTATTTCACAAGCCTGGATAGATTCTTTAATATATAACATAACCCCACCTCCCTTTCTTCCTATTCTATCTTTCCTAAACATTACATATCCTCTCAGTCCCAATTCGGCATCTGATATATCGGTGGTGGTCCAGGATTCGGTTATACCTATTATGTGAGGGTCAATATCTTCTACCATAATGTTTAGTTCATTTCTTTTGTTTAGTATACTCCTTGCATTTAAACAAACACATTTATAGCCAGCTTCAGAAGAGTTTTCCAGACTGTTCTTGGCTGATTTATTTGTGCTGTTTTTATCTATGTCTCCATTTTCAGGCTGCGAATCTAGTTTAAATAGATGCAACCTATTCCACTGTCAACGGATCGCAGCGGGTTCTCTGAGAAAACTGCTGTCCCCTTTCCTCTAAGGTGGAGGCAACCTCTCATGTACATATCTTCCCTCCCACGCACACGCACACACAATTATACGTGCATATTTCATTGTATTGCTTAAGGTATATGATATGGGGAAAGAGTCGTTCGTCGGTGATAATTAGGGGATGTTTAGAAGGTTCGCTAGTTTTGACCAGGGGTTCGATCGTTTTCGGGTGTGTGTGCGTGTGTGCGTGTGCGTGCGTGTATAAACACAGTGGTAAATTTCAATAGCACCGACATTTTGAAACAGCGAAATCTGAGTCGAAACTGAGAAGTAGGCGTTTTACTTCTAAATGCCAGGTATGTTTAAATAAAAGGTCCGTTTTCAATGGGCCCAGTGATATTGTCTACCAACTGCAAATGTAACTGTGGTCGATCCCCAGCGCGTGGAGATGAAAGAATCGCGACATCCATCGGATAGTGGAATATCAACACAAAATGCATGGTATCCGATAGATGGCGATACCATATCTTTTAATCGATAACAGCGACGCTTAGGACTTCGTTGCACACGTTTTAACAGTTTGGGTTTCTTTTTGATTGTGAATTATCTCGTATTTGTCTGTCATCTACTGTGTACAATGGCTTACTGCAGCGTACTTGTCTTGTTGGCAACAGTTTACTCCATTACAGGAACGGAAACGTTCGACGCAACTGATCAGTCAACCGTGACCCCGAAATCTGACAGAGACATCAATATTCCACAAAAGTTTACATGGGATCCAAATGGATATCTTTTGTTTTGTCTTTGTATGGGCAAGTAATTTAATCGCAATTTAATGTTTTATACGCATAATGAAAACACAAATAAATATAATACTGTAAGTTTTGGAATGTGCGCATGTAAACTAATTTAAGTTACACCTGTCGGTGTGACCGAGTCGGGGTGTGACTTTTAGTCTTACCAGACTCGGAGTGATTTATAGACTGGACTAATGTCCTAAAACAATAATATGTAGGTATACTACATACACCATAGTTTAGGCTAGAGGCTTTAACTAATGTTTGTCTATTTCAATTAATAAAATTGTCTTTCAATTCATAAGACATGTTAATTTATTTTACACATCCAAGAATGGATCATACTCATGGTTACCCACACTGGCTGCACTAGTGCATTATAATCATACTAAGTTTTACTAGCCCCACTCTTTTTTTGGTGAAAAGTATCTTGGCTATGCAGCCACAAACTAATTTGTGGAAGAAAAAATATAATTGCATACACTGTTTCGACCGTATTAAATGCAGTTTGGCAGGCAGTATAGCAGTATACCTTCAACATGTATATTCATGTTAGGAACATGATATTAATTAATAAAACAATGTGGAACAGACAGCATTCCTTTAGATAATGTGCACTCTAAAACCTATATGAATGTATGTATGAATTAATTTTGAATATGTGTAATGACATCATTTTTGTTCCGAGGGAACGCTGATGATGAATCAGTGTGTGATATAAACGTTGTTAATTTTATAGGACGATTTGGCAACCAAGCTGATCACTTCCTGGGAGGTCTGGCTTTTGCAAAAAGTATCAATCGCACTCTAGTTTTGCCACCATTCAGAACATACGTAAGTAATGTAAGTGATTCATTCTTATTTTGTACAGAAAGGATCACAAAGATGTATTGAAATTAGAAACTACAAATTGTGTTTGTGAAGCTTTCTTTTAAATATGTGGGGCACAGTGGCGTAGCGTATAGAGCATCAGACTGTCTAGTATAGAGCATCAGACTGTCTAGTATAGAGTATCAGACTGTCTAGAGAATCCTCTTGCTGACGTATCGAATGTTGAGCAGGTTCATTCACTGCACATTGCTCCAGTATATGAATGAGTACCTGCACCAGTTCACTCCAGTATGAATGAGTACCTGCACCAGTTCACTCCAATATGAATGAGTACCTGGCTTTAGACAGTGGTCGACATTTGTGTATGAATATACTTCTTGCAATAATTGCAGCATGGCTGAATACTTTCCATAAAAGCTGAGATAGTGATCAACTGAACAGGTCTGATGGTAGAATGTATACTGAACATGGAATTGCAAGTATTAAAATTATATTTTTGTCCAACAAAGAATGGTTAAACACAAATATTCAGTGTTCGTCTCCGTGCCGACAGAGAAATGTGATGTTCACGGAATGGTTCAAGCAGGATGTCGTGGTGCAGTACCACCGTGTCATACTGGCTGAGGACTTCATGGAACATCTTGCTCCCAAACACTGGCCCATTGGACACCGCACAGGTTTCTGCTGGCTTCCACCAAACTCCAAAAGCAAATGTGTCATGAAACAAGGTAAGTGGCTGATGATCGGAGGGGTACATATGCAGCAGTATACATTTGCTGTAGAACAATTTCAAAAACATGCTTTCTGGATATGCTGATTTTTATGATATATATATATATATATATAACGGCAAAATGCGATATACCCGTTTTTGTTTTTGACAAAAAAATCTTATCGTAAGTTTGGCATTTTCGTTATAGGTGGAAGTTCTAGGTGAAATGTCTACCTGAATCTTCTATGCAGTGATCTTATGGTGTCTAATGGTGCCATTGATCTGTTTCAGGAAATCCGTTTGGTCCATTCTGGGATGGCCTAAAAGTTGACTTTGATGACTATGTTGTTTATCACTTGGGCTACCATGAGTATGACACTGAGAAATGGAAGGAACAGTAAGTCATGCTTTTTTAGGGGCCATATTATTACTTTTATATATAGCACATCTAGAATCCATGATTTATTTCAGTTAAAGTTGCCACTAGTTTCTCAAAGAAAATCTGATAATTTACAATAAAGCCTGTGTATAAAGACAGCAGACATTCCAGTTTTTGATGACCCACTGGAGAGGAGAAGGAAGTATCATAATTGGTGGACAAGTGTTTTAATACACCATTTACAACTCGTATTATAGTATATAATTTATTACATATCATTTAGGATAGTAATAATGTGTCTTATATAGTGCCAGTATCTGCCATTGACAAGGTGCTCAGGGCATTTATTCCAATACAGAGCTGCCAAGTCTCAGGCACTTGGTGTGATGCTCACACATTTACTAACCATCATGCATTCATGTAGCTACCTATAAATATCATGCATATTGACTATGAAATCCTCAAGGTTATTCTTATTGTCAATGACACATGTAAAATGGTGTTTTAGCAGAAATTTTAATGTCAAATGGTACTGCCATCCGATGTCATATTGGGAACTGGAGTGTGGCCACCTGGTGTACTGTTGGGGCCTCATGCATATTTCCCGACACGACTTGTTTTATTAGAATTGAAACCTGGTAGAAGAAACCAATGGTTTATAGTGTCTCTTTCGTAAGAAACAGGCAATGTGGAGTGAAAATAATTGCCCATGTTTCAAAACAGCACCAGATGAACTCGAATCCTTGTCTCCCCAATTGACAGTCCGGTGCTCTACTAGATAACTTTGCCCCATGTGTACTAATCTTTCAAAACATTCATCCTTTCTCAGGAACAGCGAGTCACATGTAAAGTATGTCACAAGTTTGTATCACTATAATTGTTAACTAGTTTACACCCACCCAGGGGGAAACACGCCAGGGCAGCAATTGTCATCATTACAGATTTTGAACTTAAACTTGTTCCTATGCCAATTTAATTTTTGTGGTCACCAATTATTTTTTCACTGAAAAAATAAATAACTATTTTTGTAGTTTTTTGAAATGCATAACCCATTGGTAGGTGAGAGACAAGTGGTCAAAGGAAGCGAATGGATGTAGAAAGAGGCATCACCCATTGGTAGGTGAGAGACAAATGGTCAGAGGAAGCGGATGGATATAGAAAGAGGCATCACCAATTGATAGGTGAGAGACAAGTGGTCAGAGGAACTGGATGGATATAGAAAGAGGTATCACCCATTGGTAGGTGAGAGACAAGTGGTCAGAGGAAGTGGATGGATATAGAAAGAGGCATCACCCATTGCTAGGTGAGAGACAAGTGGTCAGAGGAAGTGGATGGATATAGAAAGAGGCATTACCCATTGGTAGGTGAGAGACAAGTGGTCAGAGGAAGTGGATGGATATAGAAAGAGGCGTCACCCATTGGTAGGTGAGAGACAAGTGGTCAGAGGAAGTGGATGGATATAGAAAGAGGCGTCACCCATTGGTAGGTGAGAGACAAGTGGTCAGAGGAAGCGAATGGATATAGAAAGAGGCGTCACCCATTGGTAGGTGAGAGACAAGTGGTCAGAGGAAGCGGATGGATATAGAAAGAGGCGTCACCCATTGGTAGGTGAGAGACAAGTGGTCAGAGGAAGTGGATGGATATAGAAAGAGGCGTCACCCATTGGTAGGTGAGAGACAAGTGGTCAGAGGAAGTGGATGGATATAGAAAGAGGCATCACTCATTGGTAGGTGAGAGACAAGTGGTCAGAGGAAGTGGATGGATATAGAAAGAGGCATCACCCATTGGTAGGTGAGAAGCAAGTGGTCAGAGGAAGTGGATGGATATAGAAAGAGGCATCACCAATTGGTAGGTGAGAGACAAGTGGTCAGAGGAACCGGATGGATATAGAAAGAGGCGTCACCCATTGGTAGGTGAGAGACAGGTGGTCAAAGGAAGCGGATGGATATAGAAAGAGGCAACACCCAATGGTAGGTGAGAGACAAGTGGTCAAAGGAAGCGTATGGATAAAGAAACATGCGACACCCATTGGTAGGTGAGAGACAAGTGGGCAGAGGGACCGGATGGATATAGAAAGAGGCGTCACCCATTGGTAGGTGAGAGACAAGTGGTCAGAGGAAGTGGATGGATATAGAAAGAGGCGTCACCCATTGGTAGGTGAGAGACAAGTGGTCAGAGGAATCGAAAGGATATAGAAAGAGGCAACACCCATTGGTAGGTGAGAGACAAGTGATCAAAGGAAGCGAATGGATATAGAAAGAGGCAACACCCATTGGTAGGTGAGAGACAAGTTGTCAAAGGAAGCGGATGGATATAGAAACATGCGACACCCGTTGGTAGGTGAGAGACAAGTGGGCAGAGGAACCGGATGGATATAGAAAGAGGCGTCACCCATTGGTAGGTGAGAGACAAGTGGTCAGAGGAAGTGGATGGATATAGAAACATGCGACACCCGTTGGTAGGTGAGAGACAAGTGGTTAGAGGAAGTGGATGGATATAGAAAGAGGCATCAAGGAAGTGGATGGATATAGAAAGAGGCATCACCCATTGGTAAGTGAGAGACAAGTGGTCAGAGGAAGTGGATGGATATAGAAAGAGGCGTCACCCATTGGTAGATGAGAGACAAGTGGTCAAAGGAAGTGAATGGATATAGAAAGAGGCAACACCCATTGGTAGGTGAGAGACAAGTGGTCAAAGGAAGCGGATGGATATAGAAAGAGGTAACACCCATTGGTAGATGAGATACAAGTGGTCACAGGAAGCGGATGGATATAGAAAGAGGCGTCACCCATTGGTAGGTGAGAGACAAGTGGTCAGAGGAACCGGATGGATATAGAAAGAGGCGTCAACCATTGGTAGGTGAGAGACAAGTGGTTAGAGGAAGTGGATGGATATAGAAAGAGGCATCAAGGAAGTGGATGGATATAGAAAGAGGCATCACCCATTGGTAAGTGAGAGACAAGTGGTCAGAGGAAGTGGATGGATATAGAAAGAGGCAACACCCATTGTTAAGTGAGAGACAAGTGGTCAGAGGAAGTGGATGGATATAGAAAGAGGCAACACCCATTGGTAGGTGAGAGACAAGTGGTCAGAGGAAGTGGATGGATATAGAAAGAGGCGAGTAGACCTCAACATCTGAGATGGGATACACTTGCATTGCTCCATAGTTCCTGTTTTAATATAGATGATCTACCCCCATGACAGGTTTCCTGGCGACAAGTACCCAGTGCTCGCAATGCGCGGCGCCCCAGCGGGGTTCCCAGTTCGTTCAGATCATCGCCAACTGCAACGCTACCTGGTGTTCTCCGACAAAATTGAGAATGACGCGAACAAATACATCAGCAAAAACTTCCCCGACCAGAAATTTATAGGAATTCACCTGAGAAACGGTCCAGATTGGGTAAGTGCATTTTAAAAAGAATTTGTTATATTTGATGATTTATAACTTTATAATTGTGCACTTGAGTTAAACAGCTAGGGTATTAGAGAACCACCAACTTTGTAACACTGGTGATTCCCCAAACTGGATAGATTTACTTTTTGAAGCTTCAAATTCAGCCTTTTGCTATTATTTTGTAGTTTTGTTGTTTTTGCCACAGGGTCTTGAAAGCTCCTCATAAAACGCGTTTTCTGTTACAAGGACTTTGGACTACATAATTTTTTCATTTTTATGATAAGTAATTTGCATTTGATAACTATGTTGCTGTAATTTGAGAAGAAAATGGACTTATCAAAACAAACTCTTTTTAAAAGATGGTTATCCAAGCCAAAATTTACCTGTCACGGGTCACCAGATCAATACAAATTTTCTATCCTGTGTGTATGCAACATAATAAAAGGGACAATAAAATACTGAGTAATAAAAATGTTTGGGACCATTTACTTTATGTGGCAACTCAGAAGCAGTCTTGTCTGGCATCAGTGTGCATAATGCTGTGTTCACATTGGCATATGTTTTGTGTATATACGACTTTGTGACTCCTATGTGACCCATGACAGTTACCACTAGTGAAGTTGAGCTGCTTCTGAACTTTTTAGTTCACCACATGGTATTCGCAGTAAACACGAGCTGATTGGAACGCAAAATTAATATATGTTCCATTTGACGCCAATGTAGTAATTTATTTCGCCCCTCCCATCAACACATGGTGTGGGCCTTAAGATTTTGAGCGATCCCAAACCATAGCCAGTGGTCACCGCATTCAACTGGCATGACATGGTTGCCAAGACATTACCCATCATGCTGTGTGGTTCCGACATCTACAATAGCATCAATGTGCATTGCATTAGTATCTAGTCCAGTTGATAGGTGGTGCCACTGTACAACACCACCCACTCATGTAATGCGGTTATGACCTGGTGAACTCATGTTATCACCCCTTATACATACCCATTGTGTTGTACCTAGGTGAATGCTTGCGACGGAACGGAAGGCAGGGATTCCATGATGGCATCTCCGCAGTGTCTCGAAGGAACAGGCCAACTACTCACGCATAAAATATGTTACCCACCAAAGCAGGAAGTTCTCAGGTTTGACATACTGTAGTAGCAAGATAGAATGTTTCTATCTTGATGGAAACGCCACCTAGATTAACGAAATGTTGCCGTGACAACCACAACGTGAGAATGGTAAAATTGCTGTTGGTCACTTTAGGATAAGGAGTGCAGATATGTCAATTTATCACTCCACCTTTCTTCCTCTTCCCCCTGCTCCCTTGTGGGGTAGGGTCCACATCACTGGGCAGTTTCTTCTGCTGCATTGCTTCATAATACTCTCTATACCCGTGTCTGCTGCAATGGTCTTCCATTCTTGGCTGTTTGCACCTGCCCTCCCAGGATCACGTCCTATACCCTGCCCTACTTTCACCATTCCCATCTCAAACGGGAAAGCAGGGGAGATATACTGTTACATACACACGTGTGGCTGCACCCCTCAAAACATACACACGTGTGGCTGCACCCCTCAAAACATACACACGTGTGGCTGCACCCCTCAAAACATAAACACGTGTGGCTGCACCCCTCAAAACATACACACGTGTGGCTGCACCCCTCAAAACAAGTGTGATTTTAATGGGTGACTTTTATTCAGTCGCAGACAAATAATTTGCATAGAAATAAGTGTACCATGGACACCAGCCTAGTCATTTATTTCATATTTTGTAACAGTTATGTAATATTATGTAACATATTGGAAACCACTTCAGTGTGGCTGTATTTCCAAACAGATAGGCTGACAATTATTGCAAATAATGATAACCACCAAAATACACAAACACTCTTCACATGGTATAATATTACACATTACTATTGTTGGCTTGTTTGTATTAAAGGAATATTAAAGGAAGGTTTTCCTTTCATGCTTATTCATACAGTGTAAACTATTTTATACTTTCTAACATACTGACTGCCCAGATAGTTTGTGTAATGAAGCAGAAAAACTTTGATTTTAATGTTTACAAAATCGCCACACTGTGACTCAAATCCCCGAATAGGGAGCTTTCATAATTCTGATGAAGGTCATAACCCAACAGGGGCAGAGCTGGAATGTCAATAAGCTATCATCATGGCTTCAGACCTGAGACCACACCTTCAAAAGCGCAACGTTGCATTGCGATGTAAACACACCGTTTCTTTCTGGAACACTTAAATTTCAACGACAAAATCAAACACATTTGGATGTTATAATAGATATAGTTTAAACCGTGGAACATGATTTTAAGATAAAACAAAAAAAATACCCTTTACGATGCAAACTGCACTGGTTTCAGGCTCGTCAAAAACGTTATCATGCAAACACAGGCAAAGGTGATCTTTGTAGCAACAGACAAAGACCCTATGATTAAGGAAATCGAGGAACATCTGAAAAACTGGAAGGTAAAGTTGTAGATTAATGCACAAAATAATTATATGGTGTGTCGCAATAAATATTCTTTTTTGAAATACTCATGCGTAACTGCAATTGTGCTATGTAATTCCCACAAAACAGGCAAACTGTAGGACTCCAATTGCTGATTAGGTCTTGTAACACAACCAAGTTTCATTGACGAATATTTATTTCATGTGTTTCCTCTTCATAATAACCTTAAGAATTAGGGACGGTATTAATATGTTGTCAGTTTTATTCTGCTTACACATAATCCACATGGTCAGATTAATTTGACCATACAAAAAGGTAAGCACAGTGGACACGTGTGTGTAGTGTTGGTTAAACCAATTCCATATATCCCTCGTTTCTTATAGCCATGTCTACACTACACAAAGCATTACAGAAATTTCAAAGATGATCCTTTTAAGGGGACGTTTCCTACAGTGAGAGTCAGAAAAGATTTCTTGTATATTATCATGTAGTAAATTTGTCTTAACAGTGCAAACAAATATACAGTGTACCACATTTACAGGAATTTATCAGGCACCATCATCTTGCTTTTGGGCTGTAAAAGTGAAGGTCGCATAAGTTCACAAAGTCACAATCACCATAATGCATTTTCTTGAGATGACCCCTGTGGTGGTGTTTACAGGTGAAGGTGTACCACCTTGATCCCTGGCTGCCACTGGATGACTTGGCCGTGCTCGTCAAATCTGACCACTTCATCGGCAATTGTGTGTCATCATTCACTGCCTACGTGAAACGTGTGCGTGATATTGAGGGAAAACCGACCTCCTTCTGGGGATTTAGCTAATCAAGACTGGATTTGCACATTCCACAACAAACATTCATGGAGAACATTTATACAGGGTTTTATAAGAGTAAAACATTCCAACAATGTTATGGTATCTTTGCATACAGAAGATTATTGTCACTAACATTTGCTTGTGCATGAACAATCTTTTAATTGACATTCCACTTTCATGTTATTAACATTTAGTCACTTCATGTTGTTGGATTTTGTACTTATTGTATACTTTTAATTAAATAAATACTTATGAAAACTTGACACAATGTGACATGGATTTGTACACAAGAGTTCACTGATTCAGTCTAATTACAAATGACATCAACAAGAATCAGATCTGCTGTATTGTGTGTGATCTCTTATGAAAGAGACAACAACCAGAATCTTCTCTCTGCCAGTTCCAGTTTGGTTTCTGGCCTAAGACTCTTCGATACCATTCATCGACTGGTCAATTTCATCCAAAGTTAAGTCATCCTCTACGGCGTTCTGTGATGATGACTTCTGCGAGGGGGTTGATTGGGAGGACTTGGGTTGGGAGAGTTTCACTCCACTGCTAGAAGCTGAAACACAAAGTTATACTTTGCTGAACGTTCTTCAGGATAGTTAATTTTTATGCAAATGAGTTCTTTTAGACACATCCAATATGTTAATTTTTATTTTGTAGAGGCTTTCATCGATGTGACACACCAATTTCTTCAAAACACGAGACGTATGACATCGTACATGTGAGATAGTTCATAATTCCCCTCATCTCAGTTGATTCCCGTTGAGACGAGAATTGCAAACTACCTCACATGTACGATGATGTGGGCTACATCGAAGAAAGCCTTCGTCTACCTGCATTAATAAATGGTAACTGGTCACTGGCCTAGTTGTTAGGACAACCTTTTGCTAGAAATCTCAATCGCCCACCCGTCTAACTGACATAACCAGCAACAGCGAATGAAATTTCAGTCTAATACACACAAAACTAACGGCGCACAAACAAACAGAGAACGAACTGTTTTATAATAAGATATGTCGCATTCCTAGTTATCCAATATAACTTTTGACAGTCACTTTATATATACGAAATTTACGGGCAATAATTGCGACACTAAATGACACAGCTCCATCTGTAGGAAATATATGAAATGTGAAAGAGAGCGCTACTTATAAGCGTGCAGATGTGACCAACAAGAGTAGTGCATGTTAAGCACTGAGGATTTTCATCCAACGACATATTTGTAGATGGCATAATTATCTTTACGATGATATAGAAAAACCTTAAGTTCTGTGGCTGGAAGTCCACGTACAGCCTTTTGAAATATTGAGCTCCCAAGTTCTCCACCCCCCAGACGAAATTTCGAAAATGTCAAAATCTACGGACCATCTCAATGGGCCTGGTAGATCACATGCAACATTTCAGCCCGATACATGCAAACCTAACGGAGATGTGGGTGCACAAACAAACGGAGAACAAACTATTTTATAATATAGATGATAGTCAAAATTTCCTCAACCGATGTCTGCGAAGTATCATACACATAAAAACGACCAGTTGAGCAGATTCTGAGGAGAAAGTGGGGCTGGATCAGACACACACTGAGAAAGTCAACAATGAATATTACAAGACAGTCTCTGACTTAGAACCCTCAAAGAAGAAGCAGAGGAAGGAGATAAAGAGGACCGTCCAAAGTTGTTTGCACTGGAGATTCATCATGGATGGCCTATGCTCCTCACAGAGCAAGGGGCATAAGTAAGGTAGTCAAATACATATATACAGTGTTAAGCTGGTTATTTCAATTATAATTATGCCTGAAAAGTGGATAGAGTCTTCTACAAGCATCAAATGCCATCAATATGCAATCTTCTCTTCAAAAGGAAAATGATCGGAGGAGGGGGAGAGGGAAGAGAAGACATCGGAACGAAAAACTGAAAATCGAAGTACATGTATTTAGGAGCAGACTGCGTTGGGCAGGATATGTACAGATCCATTTGTGAAAGTTATCTGATCTAACGAGTTGTTTTGATAATTTTACCAAAATGATCCACATTTTTATTAAATCGACTGTGCATGGTATTAGTTAAAGGAAATAAAAATAAGGCATTAGCTAAAATCCTTTTTCCATGTGTACACAAAGTTTAACATTGTATGTAACATTTGACAACATTAAACAAATACAGAAAAATACATTTGTAGCATAAATTCGATTTTAAGCCCATCTGTGAAGCGATTCCCGCGGAAAATAAAATTTTAATGAGCTAGGCGATCACGTGGTATCGTGACGTCACTTATGACACACTCGCATCAGGCCAACCCTTTCCATGCATTCAGAGCATGTTTACAAGGATAGCTTTTGGGTCGAAACGAGCGTCAGAACGAGTTATTGTGCAATATTCCGAAGTAATACAAACACTAGTCATCATAGAGGAACAAACATTTATCTTACGGTTCCACATGAATCGAATTTTATTCAAAACAACGAATGCGAATGGGCCTACAAGTCGACTAGGTTTCGCCGAGCTTGGACTCGTTTTCAAAATAATTATATCGAATGCAACCAACGGGAGATAATCTACACCAATAAACATACATAGCAAACATATATTGTATCCAGCTACATAAAGTAACGTATATAATCTCATAATATCACTAGAATATCAATATATGAAGGAGTTGTACAATTTATCATAACAACTTAAATCAGGCAGAGTATTTCCGTTGGTCCCACTAGCTCAGTGGGTAGGCGCGTTGGTTACTTGTCATTTATTTTACAATCGGGCGATGCCGGTTCAATCCTGACAGCATGCAAACCTTTGATTTTCTTTACACTTTTTTTTATGTTTTCACGAAGTAATATAAACAAAATCATTTTATACTATAATGACCTGTTTGTAAAAAAAAAATATTTTTGTAATTATTTATTCGCCATGAAAAAATGAAAATATGGTCATTATATATAACGATGTTTCTAAATTGTATTTATCCAGACATATCTCAATCTGTTTTCACATATATAATTACAATATATTACCGTACAATATATTTACAATTAATAAATTATATATCCATTACATTATATTTGTTTGGATAAATACAATTTAGAAACATCGTTATATAATGACCATATTTTAATTTTTGTGGCGAATAAATAGTTACTACAAAAATAAAAATTATTTACAAACTGCATTATAGTATAAAATTATTTTGTTTTTATTACTTCGTGAAAACATTAACAAAAAAGTGTAAAGAAAATCAAAGGTTTGCATGCTGTCAGGATTGAACCGGCGTCACCCGATTGTAAAATAAATGACAAGTAACCAACGCGCCTACCCACTGAGCTAGTGGGACCAACGGAAACTGTCTGACTGATTTAAGTTGTTATGATAAATTGTACAACTCCTTCATATATTGATATTCTAGTGATATTATGAGATTATACACGTTACTTTATGTAGCTGGATACAATATATGTTTGCTATGTATGTTTATTGGTGTAGATTATCTCCTGTTGGTTGCATTCGATATAATTATTCTGAAAACGAGCCCAAGCTCGGCGAAACCTAGTCGACTTGTAGGCCCATTCACATTCGTTGTTTTGAATAAAATTCGATTCATGTGGAACCGTAAGATAAATGTTTGTTCCTCTATGATGACTAGTGTTTGTATTACGTCGGAATGTTGCACAATAACTCGTTCCGACGCTCGTTTCGACTCAAAAGCTATCCTTGTAAACATGCTCTGAATGCATGGAAAGGGTCGGCCTGATGCGAGTTTGAGTCATAAGTGACGTCACATCTCGGTATCCCGAAAAGCGCGCCAAAAATATGCATACCGGTATTCGAAAATGTCCAGATGCAAACCATAAAATGTGGAATTTCTAATTCATTGAATTTTTTTGGCTTGGTGGACGTGGAAATAGATAGCAGGATGTAATATAACATGAATTCGAGCAATAGATGTTTTTATTCCCTTTAAAACTAAACATGCACTACAGATCTGAACAATAATTAACCTTATTTGTGATGGAATCGAAATACAAAAGCAGACATTAAATAAACTGACCTGGATTAGAACGTGACAAAGCACTGATAAGAAAGTAATGTCTAATTTCCCCTCAGACAACATCGCATCTGTTGCAAATAATTGAGTTGCTTCCATTTGTGCACACACTGACCACAAGAGAAATGTCCTGGATAAACCTATTACGAAAAGACACAAAGCTCACCTCCAGTATCTTTGCCCCCATTAAGCACCTTCTGGCTTTCATCAAAATATTCGTTTGGATGGTTTGGTGAGAAATCATGTCCTGTGTTATGTGTGAGCATGAAGTATTTGCCACAGGCCACTTGGTAATGAGACCCCTTCACTAGATTCACAATCTGAAACAGGAGAGAGCCACTTCTGCATTAAGACATATTTCATCGACAATTTTCATTCAATGATTTATTTGTCTGTGAATAACTGCATCAAGGAATCTTTTATATGGATAGTATTTCTATCCAACCAAGATTTTATAAATGCTGACAAATTAAAATGTATGCATGCTTCAAATTTTATGCTATTTCTGTCACAGTACATATGTTACAAAAATAAGATTAAAACTTTCAGTTTAATATGTAAATTTACAAATGATTTAGGTATTTAATCATACCAAACACCCAACTAGCACTATACAAGTTAATTAAAAGCATTGAAATATCCCTTTAAGAGATGTAAAACATGGCAGATGGCATTGATCCTTACACAATATATTTAACTGTTCTGCAGAAGGAAATATGTTTACTTATTGATAAATAATAATATCCTGTGTTTGGTTTTAATTTGATGTACATTCGACTGCAATAAAGTGACAATTCTAATTAATCAATGCATGCAGTGAGGTTTTCAATAATGCTCTTATCAAATCATATTTGCCCTTTTTAATAACTTAGAAAGTAGGATTTTAACCCAAAAAATATTTCCACAAATTATTTGTTAGAATCACATATACAGTTAGTTAAAATCAGAATCTGCTCATTTGCAATCAAGGTAGACGTCACACCTCGTTCACTCCGCTCTCTGGAATACGCTTTGCTTGCAACTTCTGCCTCAAGATGGCGACATCAACATGACGAAACGGACAGCCTGAAACCATAGGCATTGTTCAGTTCATATATCCACACCAACCAAGACACTTGCATTGCCAAACTATGGTTTGTATCATACAGCATTGTTATACTGCTCATTTCAAGTGCATTGTGCAGTAAAAACACCCACAGTGGCACCGACTGGCGTAAACCGGAGCACTATCTGGCCCTCAAAAGTACCATAAAACTCAATTTTTTTATAACATTATATGCCTGAAACGATGTGGAATGATCGCCATAGGAATGATCTGTCCCAGTAATGGTAGTATTGAAAGGAGGCAGTCTGTTCCTAGTTTTTTATTAATTAATTAATGTTTTTAAGACTATACTATGTTGAAGGTATATTACCAAGCAAATTGTGTTTAGTAAGTCCATAACAATGTTCGCAATTTGAAAATACGACCATGGATGCGTGTTCAATTAGAAAACAAAACATCCAGTTTCAACACAAACTTTATTGGCAATACAGCCAAGTCGGGGTAAGTTAACCGCAATGCACTTTTTATGTTCAATGATGCCCCTTTTACCACGGTCAACACAGCAGACTTCCTGTTACAAATTACTACGCCCTCTAATTCCGGGACAGCAGACCTATATTCTGGTTAATTAGGATAAATGCAAGGTTGGATTACTAACAGGAAGTTTTTGGGGTAGGCTGGTCTGAGTAGGATGGTCTCACCGTGATAGTCGCCCACGGCGGGGGCGTTGGTTGTGATGATCTTCACGCAGCTGTAGGGTGTGTAGTCAGCCCGCTTGCCCTCCTTCCCGTAGTTGTGGCGAATGTTGTACGTGTATTGCTTGTCAAACTACAACAAAAGTTGCACATTTACAACTTGTCAAAGTACAATAAATATTGCACGTTTACAATTTGTCAAACTACAAATGTTGCATGTTTACAACTTGTCAAACTACAACAAATGTTGCACAATTACTACTTGTTAAACTACCAAAAAACAGTTAGGGACACAAACTTGTATCATTGCCCTGCCACATGTTTTACACATGATGACAACTGCCCCACCGATGGAAGATTTCTACTGAGTTACCATCAATATCTGGGTTTGGATGGTACAAAAAAACATAAAATAATTTTTCCTGAGAAATACATTGTACAAAAATCAGTTATACAAGAAATATGCCATTTACGATAGATTCTAAAATGAATGACATATTAACACATGTTCCATACTGTAAATACTAAAAATAATTTTTTTTGAGATCAGGTGCCCGTTTCATTATCATTTTAATGAGCACATACCCCGATTTTGCTGTTTAAATCGATTCCGATCATGTATACAGAGATGTCATGGAAACTGGTGTTCTCAGTGATATGGCTGTGGCTTTTGAAAGCTCCTTAAAATTAACAACGGATTCTGTTAAATAATGGATTTTCCTTCTCAGGTTATAAGAATGTTAGTGAAATGCTAATTTTCTTTATTTAGCCATGGCTGAGCTAAGAAATAGTCCCGAACCTTGTCGCCATCAATGATTTTTGTGAACTCGGAACGCCAGAACTTGAGTGCTTCTTCCAGAGAGAGGCCGATGCCTTTGAGAAAGAGGCCATACTGCTGACGCCCCCAGTGGCGCAGGTGATGATGTTGTCGTAAGCTCTGATGCAGCTCTTGCATGCACATCGGAAACGATGTTCGTGAAAGCTGCAAATATGGTCGTTTCAGTTATCTCACAGTGTAATTTTGCTACCTAAACTGGACTATAAAAGTGCTCGATACATGTAACTGACATAACATCTGTGCACAAGGTGAACAAAACACTACAGAATTGGCACCTTGAAGTAATTGCTTGTTAGAAATCAGAAAGGGAGAAGAAACAAGATTCTTACATAATTGAAAAACAGCATTGTTTTTAAACTATATTATATAATATAATACAATTCTGATGGTTTGTATGTTGGGATTTATTAAAGAAAGTATAAACACATAGATTTTTTTCTAAATGCAACATAGCCAAATCTTCACAAGTTACCACACAAATTGTGTGTATGCATGCATACACACACATACATATGTGTACATGTTATACAAATGTTTGTTACCACCCTGTCTTGTACCCCTGAACCCACCAGGTCTATCATGTCCGCTGTGATCTGCCCGGCGGATGCCTTCTTGCCGTAGTCCTGTCCCAGGTAGGACTTGCTCATACTCGACAACATCGGCAGTAGACGGTTGTCTTCCTCCAGGTTTGGTAGAGCCCGCGACGCAATCTGTGTCACACAGGAATGATTTAAGGCTGAAGGGAACCGTTATCCAAAAGTAAAAAGGTAATTTCTTTTATAATATAACACAGTATCCAGTCAATAGGACTGTGCAAAGCGCTTTACACTTTACCCCCTAACAGACCTGTTCAATCGTACACCATCTAGACTTCTCTGGGAAGCATTCATACAGCTGAGTGAACTGAAGCAATGTAGAGTCAATGAACTTGCCCAAGGTTTGACACTGCAGCACAGGATTCGAACCTGCAGGTCTAATGTTCGGGAAGTAGAAGTAATCATTTTAATACACAATAGCACTCAGCCGCTTATGAGAATGGTTGAACCGGTAATTACATTGGCATTCCCCGGCTTTGAATTAGGGTCTGGGTGTCTGCACTGTTCTCACAGATGGTACAGTCACGACCGATGGAGTCAAGTACCTGGAAAAGGTACAACTGATTCAGCTAATTACCATACATAGTGTAGGATATATCTGCCAGAGGTAGTGTAGTTAACGACGACCCCTAGCTTGAGAAAATAGATAATGACAAAACACTGTTGCGGAATGAAACCATCCGAGATGTTTACCGTGAGAGCATGTGACAGTTGACTGCGGAATTCACTCAGAACCAAAGTAATGAGATCGTTGTACGGAACGTATGCAAAGCCATGTGACACGTGTACTTTTCGCTTCTGAATCAGGTCAAGGACATCGTAGAACTCCACCTGAAAGGTCAAAGGTCATGTTAGTTGTTTCAAAATGTATATTTTATTTGCACAAACAGTAACGTCTTGTTTCCTATTACAGATGAACTTCACTATGTAATAGATGTTATCTAACTGCCACGTAACTGAAATAACAGCCTGACCGATCATTTACCTTGACAGCAAAGTTTCAGTATTTTATGTAACACAAATCTAATTTTAAGTCAATCTGTCCATAATCTCAAGATTACTTATTTCACAGGAACAATAACTGCAACTGAAACTGACCACAGACCATAAGTTACTACAACACTTTAACATGCACAAGTAAAACCGTACTTTAATTTTCACAGATATTTTATTTACCTTGTAGAAGTCGAGGAATTCAATGAGGTGCCCCTGAGTCCCACAAGCCACCAGTTCACTGCGGTGATCTTCCTTCTCGGTGGCAGAAACCTGTTGGAAGATTGTCGTTGTACAGTGTAGTGAGTGAATCGTACATGTGAATTAATTTTAACCAGACATTTGTACTGGCCATTACAAAATCTTCGATGTACGACAGCATTATCAAGCAAACAAACCAAGAAAGTGAAGCACTTTTGCTATAATTGACCTATCCATCATGTGACCTGTTGCCTAGCAACAAGGTTCGTAATGCTATCAAAATATGTATTCTGTCGTATATTTTGTTGAAATTTTGTCCACAAACGTTTTTCCTTATGACAAAAAACAAGGATGTTTAAGCGAGAATTGTCTGCAACAATGTTTGATCTAGCAGATATCATGCCGGCTAATAATGTAATGCTCATTTATAATATTACCTTTATTAACATTATTGGCAAGGCAAAGCTTGACGGAGGTCATGCGCATAATTTTGATCATGACTTACGCAAACCACGACATACTGGATCCATCAATTAACTACATTCATCACCAGCATCACGTGTCTTGCACTTAGGTCATCATGACTCTCCATCTCCCACTGTCACATGTGACCTCATTCGGTTCTGTTGTGGTTCTTCCTACTCTAGACCACAGAGCATTTCAATTCTCTGCAGTTCTCCGATTCTTTTCTTCTCAATAACACAATCACACAAGATGCTTTAATTATCTTTTTCTCACAAAGTGACTTAGAAATGATCCTTGCCTTTTCCAGATTTTACATATAACCCTTCTTTCAGCGTTAATACTTCTAAGAATTTATTAATTACTTTTCCGTAAATTGCATTATGAAAATGAAACAAACATTCTGAGCAGGGCAAAATGTGCTACATGTGCATCATGGGAGTAATTGTTTATGTTCGATCTCGTTAAACCATGTCTTAAGTTTCACTGCCCTGCCTATATCTTTAAATTAATATGTACAATTCACAGTAATAACAGTACAAGCATACTCACAAGGTCATAGTTCAAGTTATTGTTCTCGAGAAACAGTTTAACGTTCTCTTTGTTCTCATTCTGGAAGCGGAATCTGAACAGGTCCAGCTCCTGGGCTATGAACCACCTCCTCAACTCCTCCCTGAAAATATCCACAAATTATATTTATAAACATTCGCAAGATTACTGTCTTAATAGGGATCCATATTCTTATGATTTATATCGAAATATATTTCATGAAACTACCTGGTAAGTAAATTAATTTAAATAGTTTTAAAAGGAAATAATCCGTGAAATGAGTTTTAATTAAAATTCCTTGCTGGTGTTAATAATGTATTACCACAGATGGATTTATCAAGTCTTCATAAATGTTGTAACAATGTCAGTTTAAAAGTTAATTTTGTAGGTATTGTTATATATGTAACATGGTAAGGCCAACTCTGTAATCAATTGTTATTCAAATATTAATCCGACAAGTAAGACACAGCCTGGGAACGTATTACTTGTTTTTTAAACACTGGCTATGTCACTTACATTCTGCAGTAAGCCAGTCTTAGAATGAAGTGTGATATATGATCTTTCCTCATGTCAGCAGAATCACATGTCTGCAAACATACAAACACCACAGAATTAGTAAAAAATACTACAATAACATATAGACGCAATATGTATCAATCGGCAAACATCTAAGTACCATCATGGCGAGGGTCAAAGCTCCAGCTGAGCAGACAGAAATGTTGTCTTACCGTTCGGCATACAGCTCTTGCCACACCCCCTGGAAAGCTTCGCAACACTTTTTCCATTTCATTTCTGTAATCCTCAGACCCTTTGATATGACGCAGACCAACTGTCTCCACGGCTTTCAACACTGAAACAAATATAATGACCACCTCATAATCCAATGTTTTGAACAGCTGGAATTCCTCTTTCTAGTGCAATCAACGGCAATGATGATGATGTTCATTATTATTACAAATGTACGTGCCCCTTGTGAACTTTGCTGCAAAAATATTTTTAACAGCATCCCCCGTCTTCCGATGTCATCAGTCGAGCCAAGACAACGGAGAAGCTGAAGTTATGGAGGCAACATTTTTTTCAACAGCACCCCCCGTCTTCTGATGTCATGATCTGCCAGCATGAAAGCATAGTTGTGCTGAAGTAGGGACACTGATTTTCCATGATCATGGAAAACGGACGGAATTTGGGTTTTGAAACAGAATTGATCTTTTGGAACTGAAATTTCATGATTGTGGAAAATGGGTGGAATTTTGTGTAATCAACATTTTGAAAAGGGATTTGCATTTTCGAACGGAAACTCCGTAAAAGCTGAAAGAGTAGAATCATCAACACCGTAAACGATACTGACTTTTGGCGTTATTTTGAAACAAACACCATTACTATGTAACGGTATTCATTTATTTTGGTAGATTTTTGACACAGGATTTTTAAAACGTGTAAGGCAAACCGTGTCATGGCATCCATGCTACCTTGTATCAACCGACGTAAACAGGGACACGGGCAGAAAACGGTAACATAAACTGTTTCGCAATCATTGTCTGGCTGTCCACTAAGCGCATTGAAGACATGTTTTTAATTAAATATAGTTGTCACATAGTTAGAACACGCAAAGTGTACATATTCCAGTTTCAAACATAAAACTCAAAGGAATAACAACAGCCTAGATTACGCTGGCTCAAAGTGATATAGTCCGCATTTCATAGTTCTAACAAATTCTGTTGAATGGTGTAATATATAGCACTAGCTAAAATGGTTGTACAAAACTATTAGTGAAACAGCATCAGTGATTTGAACATACATAATTGTTAATATGATTGCTTGATCAATTTACATTTGTTATACTTATTAAGCACTGCTGCATTAGAAACAACCAGTCGTTTATATGTTATTGTGTGACAGGAATTGTTTTATTATCTAAATTGATTATGTATGGTTGTTACTGTGTTATAAATATTGCACAAATAAATATTGTTAGGAAAGATTGATTTTTGGCCCAGACAAGTAAAATGACTATACAAGGTTATCCGGTGGACAAGTGAAAATTTACAGTAAATAGTGACGCGTGCAACATTACAAAGTTTTTATTTGAGGAAATTCAAATGTAAATGAAGTTCGCTAGCAATTGTGCATGTTGCCATTTTGTTTGTGTTGGCGTCTTGTCGTTCCGCCGCCAGTGTGTTATACATCAGTGTTCGACCGAGTTTAGTGCCTGCGTCAACAGGGTCATCTGCTGAGCGCACCGACCTAGCTCTGTCATACGTGTAGGACAGACTCCACATCAGCCATCGTTGATCAAGGCTGTATTTCAAAAAATCGTAAATCGTTCAGTTTGGTCGACGTACAACTTGCTTTCACTCACGGATCATATTTGATGAACTTTGGAAATAGTAGACTTTGTATCGCTACCTGTTATTTGAATAATGATATAGTTTTAACCAGCGTTCGAAATAGCACTTGTGCGTTTGTCCGGGACAAGTGATTTTTGGCCCGGACAAGTAAAATGACTCTACATGGTTATCCGGTGGACAAGTGAAAATTTACAGTAAATAGTGACGCTTGCAACATTTTTATTTGAGGAAATTCAAACGTAAATGAAGTTCGTTAGCAATCGTGCGCGTTGCAATTTTGTTGGTGTGTCGGCGTCTTGTCGTTCTGCCGCCAGTGTGTTGTACGTCAGTGTTCGACTGAGTTTAGTGCCTGCGTTAACAGGGTCATGCGCTGAGCGCACCGACCTAGCTCTGTCATACGCGTAGGACAGACTCCGCATCAGCCATCGTTGATCGAGGCTGTATTTCACACAATCGTAAATCGTTCAGTTTGGCCGACGTACAAACTTGCTTCCGCGCACGGATCATATTTGATGAACTTTGGAAACAGTATCGCTACCTGTTATTTGAATAAGTATATACAAAGTTTTACCCATTATTACGCCTAACGCATGCGGACTCGGCAGTCTTCCAAGACCAAGTCATTGAACTGTCGTTAGCCGATCCAGATCGGTGACGATTTTCAAAACTTGTAACTGGCTCTCCGGTAAATCTATAGTGCTGGTTGATAAACGGAATATTAATGACATTTCATAAATGTTGTATCTATGTAACATTTATATTAACCATAAATTGCGAGTTTTTGAAACCGAATTATGCAAGATGCACGGCCGGGGACGGTGCACCAACCGCCGTTGACATGTCGGCTTCCGCCAACTACGGCGGTTTGCGCGCGGCAGCAACGTTACGACGTAACTAAATCAATAAATTATATTCAAAATTAAAAAAAATTATATTCCGCCTGGTAAATGTAATTCGGGCACCTTTAAAACAGTTTTATCATCATTGAAATGGTAATATAACATTTAGGAAAAAATATGCGTTTGTTTGCTGATGATCAATTGAATATTATCTTTGTCTGTAAAATACAGAACTTTATTAATATTGAAGTTCGTAGAGGTTGAACAAAATAATATCAGATTACTGATTATATAATTTATTTTGATTTTTGTGACAACATTTTCTGGCTTTGAATTGGTCGTGTTCCTAATGGCTAAGCGGCATCTTCAATGACAAACTGGTGCTAACATTTTACAGTGCTCAGTGTTATATATATATATATACCATATTAACCCTCTCAAGGTCAGATTAATGCAAATATGTGCCTGTTATTGAATCCTATTAAATCGAGAGAATGTGCTGTGAGTGAATCATGTGATATACTCGGGTTGCATGAATGCAAATAAATAAATAATTTTTGATCCGATTCAAATAAAATTTTCACTACATCTGATGAACTAATTCCTGGTGTAACTAGCCAAGTATGTGACACCAAAGCTAAAAAACACCACCCGCTTCATTGCGCGGCGCATTAATACTTCTTTACAACAAAATAGACCGCTCAAAAGTTAGCATTTAATCGTAGAAATCGCCTGCGGACGCGTGTTTGGGAATAATTCCTGGGTGCTTCCATGTTTATGCCCGCAGCAAATGTTAAACTTTAATTTCATTGGCTGAAAATCACCATTAAAATATTCACTGCATGGCATAAAAGAGGGACCGGAAATTGTGTGTTGCTGCGTTCGACTACAAAACCGCATGGTGGTTGGTGCTATTTAGCCACGGAAATCGCCATAATTTCTCACTTTTGAATTAAATTACCGTTATTGGATGACACTGTTTCGCTGTACCAGTTTAAATGTGCCCCTGTATTCGGGCGTATTCAGGCGTTCTGGCCGTGAGTGGGAGTCGGGTTGATTCGGGCGTTCTGACCACGAGAGGGTTAAACATAAACAGTTTTTGTAACATTATAACAAATAGCAAGGAAAACAATTGTCTCATTCCTATCATCGTAATAATTATTTGTTATTAATAAAAGCGTTCATATCAGCATCACTAAAATATTGGTATACATCATGTAACGTGTCTACTTTTAATATTCGTGAAGACTAATAATGATAATGGACCGGAAAATAGTTGCAAATATAATTTTGCTATCTGAAAATTTGCAGATTAAATCAAATTGTGCCTTCGATCACAAGTCACTCAGATGTACATGCAACAAAACAGCAGGAACATTGTGTTGTTGTCATAAAAATAAAACATACTTTTTTACCTTTTTTTTTAAGCTTCGGTTCCCCTTGACAACCACTCGGACAAAGTAAAATTTTTGCGGATTTTTTGTTAGATTTTAAAACTTACTTGTCCAGCGGACAACTAAATATTCTAGCTTATTTCTATCGCTGAGCAGCATTATTTAGATGCAGAGTTCATAACATTGTGATATTTTAGATATTTCATAGAATGTATTATTTTTTAAGTTAACTTTGAAATGAAATATTTCTTTTCTTAAAAAAATTAGTCAGTATGCTATTTTTTAACGCGAAATGTCTTTTGACACAGAAAATGTTTCATTTGGAATTTTTTTTCTGAAACGGAAAATACATTGTTTGAAACAGAATTTGCCTTTTTTTCTGAAATGGAAAATGCATTGTTTGAAATGGAAGTTGCCTTTTTTCTGAAACGGAATTGAAACAGTATTTGTTTTTTTTTTAAATGAAAACTCCGTATCTCTACTGAAGCTCCGGCTCAGACGACCCAATTATAATATATGAATTTGGTTCGGCCGCCAGTGGAGTAGGTTTCTGGGTGAGCTTCAACAAGGGGTCCAAATCCAATTTGAGGTTTTTGCCAGAGGGAAGGGGAGCAGCCTAGACTCTGGGAGGATGATGGCGGACAAGTTAAGTAAAAGGCTGCCTGTCGAATTTTTCTGAGTCTTGAGTTGAGACTTGAATTATCCCTTGAATTTCACAGGGACGTGAGTGACAGTCAGTGAGTAGCAGTCAGTGTCAGTGAGTGACACTGACAGTAACCGACGCTGGGTCAGGTTGAGGTTACAACTTACGTTACCTTTCAATCTTTCCAAAGCAATATCTTCAAATTCCTGTAAAGACAAAGTGCCAGTTGGTGGGTATCGATAAAACTGAAGTTTCGAATGTACTGATTCAGCCTCATGATCTACACGCTTTCTAGATCTTGACGTACGTCTGCTAACAATCTCCATCGCGATCTGTTGTCATTGATTATTGTAATTTCCCGCGAAATATTGACGGCAGCAAAAACGATGATGCGTTAGTGTTTGTGTACAACGTCATGCGAAATTCTGACTGTGGCGACACCTAAAGGCGTCATCTAACAACATGCAACGTCTTTTTTGTCCGTTAGATGGCGGTTTGGCAAGTGATGCAAGACACGCTGGCCGTTGCCAGGTAAACCGTACGGCTGACTGCGCCAGTTAAATAAACGATTGCCTTATATTTTCGTCATCGGCACACACATGGAAAGACAAGATTACGTCAACAGATGTTCGATACGTAAAGGTAATGACGGAATATGTTCACCGTAGCTGCCACTGACACTGTCCCGTGTCAGTGTAACTAATGACTCGCTTGAGTCAGGCCTCACGTTGTCACGGACACTGCCCATGCAGCCTCTTGACAGTGGACAGGGCCTGCGTCCTATACAAATACTAACATTGCATCGGCTGTGCCTGCGAGTCTTGCCTGATAACTGCATAAGCGACTTTAGGCACGTGTGTCGAATCCGGGCCCACCTCGATTTCGCCTCAATAACTTTAGTTTTGCCGAACTTTGATACCTCAGCCTCAGGCTCGGTCCAGTGCGCCGTTAGTTCCATCATTCAACATCATTCCAGGCAGACCTGGGCCCTGGGGCCGAGTACATTTTCATGAATACGAGTACAAATACGAGTACATTAATGATGGATGAGTATGATTACAAGTATGGGTACATTGCTAAGAGCTGAGTATAAATACAAGTACGAGTACATTCTCACAAGTACAAGTACATTAACAAAATATAAATATTAAATAATAACGTATTTTAAAATTATTAATTAATCTTATTTATATATATATATATATATATATAACGCAGCACAAGTGAATATGCAATGGCAGTTGATAACTTTTTTATGAGGAAAACTGTAAAAAAACCTCTTTATTTCATCAACAATGAAATTCACTTAGTTGGCATTAATTTCAGTGGCATCCTATGATTTTAGCATCTATTTGCCATTACACCAAATGAACATTGTTCAAAGGTTGAGTCTTTCAGGCTGCACCGTTCAGGGCGGAATACTTTCCCAGCCATGCTAAATAGACAAAGCAACCAACAGGAGGATTTGTTACTTGACATTCCACTGGCTACATGACTTTGTTTAGCATTTCTCTTATCTCTGCTCCCTCAGCGCCTGTTCTCTTGGACCCAGACTAGCATGTCAAATGGCTTCACTGGTGTCACACTAAGTTGGAACCGGATTATACTAGTGTAGGAGGCAGTCTGACTTGAGCCTATTAAATGATGACGTCTGGCAAGGGCCTCCTCGTTGCTTTTATTTTTTTTGCTTTTGTGCATCAAGTTGGAAAAAAATTGCAGCAAAGGGGAAACATGTAAATATTTAGTAACACTCAAAGATTCTTGTGAACAATACAAACTTTGAGCAACAAATGCCCACGGAGAGAATAAAAACAATGATACCTTCCATCTTGTTTTATCTCCCAACCTCATGGCATGCAAATCCAACATGATGCTGTCAAGGAAGTCTCCGGTAAACAGACTTTTCGTGATGATGATATTGTGCTGTGGTGATGTAGAAAGTGATCCTGGACCAAGTAATAGGATTCCAACTTATCCTTGTACAGTGTGTGAGAAAGGCGTGACAACTACAAGTAGAGCCATCAGCTTTGATGTGTGTAAGCAATGAACACATGTCAAATGTTGTCACTCTATCAGCCCAACAGATTATGACCAAATGGTGCAACAAGGTGATGATATGAACAATCCAGATTTCGAGTATGATGACAACTGGTTTGACTGTTTCCATTGCAAGGGGCTGCATATAATTCACATCAATTCTAAGTCTCTACGAAACAAGATTGCTGGACTCTCGGTAATAGCAGAGAAATCACAAGCAAACATCATCGCTGAGTCAGAAACTTGGTTCGATTACTCAATCACAGACTCGGAAATATCTCTACCCGGGTATAACATCGTGAGAAAAGACACAGATTCACATGGTGGAGGAGTATGTATTTACATCAAGAACAATCTACCATATAACCCAAGACATGATTTGAACAATGACAACATCGAAGCAGTATGGGTGGACATTCTCCTAAAAAGACCAAGCCTATTCTGGTAGGATGTGTGTACAGACCACCGAAGCAAACAGATTTCCTAGAAACATTTCAAGAGACTTTATATTTAAGGTCCATGAAAGAGACAATTATTCTTGGTGATCTTAACATTAATATGTGTGTACAAAACAAGAATGCTAAAATAGTTAATGTATTTAACTTATTACTCCGCATTAACGGCTGAATGCAAATCATTATTAATGAACCAACAAGAGTAGTGAACAAGACTTCAACCTTACTTAATCATTTTCTTGTAACAAATAATGAAAATATTGTGCAAAAAGGTACCATCCCGATTGGATTCAGTGACCATAAACTGGTTTATTGTTCAAGAAAAATTGTAAATATTAGAATAAGGTAACTGGGACCCAGTAATAAAATGTAGCAATACCAATGTAGCCTGGGAAAACTTTGAAACTATTATGAACACCTTTATAGATAGTGTTGCCCCAAGAAAACAGTGTAAGGTAAAATCTCGTAGTGAGCCATGGATAACGTCTGATATTCTGGAAAGTATAAATGAACGTAATAAATGTCTTGGTATGTTCCATTAACTTCCATAAGACCAAGGATCAATCACATTATCTACAATACTGTAAATCATGAAATTATGTACAACAACTGGTTAAATCTGCTCGGCAAGATGATATTGTAAATCAGATTGAGTCAAACAACAATATTAAAAAGATGTGGAGTACACTACAGTCCCTAAGCTATAACAACAAAGCTAAGGTGAAAGAACCGAGTTATAAATATAAATGACAGAATTTGTTATGGTCCAGTGACAATTGCCGAATAAGTTAATGCCTTTTTTGTAAATGTGGCTCACAAGTTGGTTGAAAAATAGCCAAAATTGCCAGATGTTTTCAGTGCTTTTTCTGAAAACTGCAGATCATTTTATGGTAGACTAGGGGTAACACCAGATATTTATATTTTACAAGAAGTTGATCAAAGTTTTGTATTGATGAATATGAATAGCGCAAAGAATACAGGTCTAGATAACATCGGACCTAGATTTCTCCATGATGGTGCTGAAGCACTCACAGATGTAAGTACATAACTTGTAAATATATCTATCAAATGAAAGATTGTATCTGACTGTACTAAAAGAGCTATGGTGACACCCTTGTTTAAAAAAAACTTTATGTCAATCATTATAAACCAGTAAGTGTGTTAACATCAATTTCCAAGATCTTGGAAAAGGCTGTACATCAACAGGTTGAAACTTTCTGTACAAGTAATGGAATAATATATCCGCTCCAGTCTGGATTCAGAGGTCGTTACTCAACTGACACCTGTCTTGTATATCTTCACAACCACATTATATGTGAAATAAACCATGGTAAATTTGTTGGAATGGTAATGTTAGATGTCCAAAAAGCATTTGATAGTGTACGTAGACCATGATATGCTTTGTGAAAAAATCAGTCTTGCTGGCATAGACCCAGTATGGTTCAGATCTTATCTAGACTCTCGTAAACAAACTGTTTCGATCAGTAACAATTTATCATTTGAACAAACTATTAAATGTGATGTACCACAAGGAAGCATCCTGGGACCGTGATGCTACCTGATGTAATAGTAATGACATCTCATCATGTGTTTCATGTAAATTAATTACGTATGCGGATGACACAATACTTCTTGGTTAGTGATTGATGTCATTGAAAAGGCAGCTTCTAAGCTAAGTAATGAAGTTTCAAACTGCTTCCAATGGTTGACTAACAATCGATTATCAATGCACGTGGGCAAAATAGAAGCAATTGTCCTTTCATTGAAACGCAAAAAACATCTCACCAAGAACTGTTATACAATGTCAAGGTGATATTAACCGGACTCTGTCGAGTACCTAGGTGTGAAGTTGGACCAGACACTTTCTGGTGAATCTATTGCGAACTCTATACTGAATAAGTGTACATCAAGGCTGAAATTTATGTATATAGGCATGGTAACGTACTAAATGAAAAATCACGTAAACTACTTACATCTGCTTTGATACAATGCCATTTTTATTATACAGTGTCAGCCTGGTATTTGGGCATAAGTAAGACACTCAAACAAAAGCTACAAATAGCCCAAAACAAAATGGTACGTTTTGTTCTAAATATCAGTCCCCGATCACATATTGGACAATATGAACTTGACAAAGTTGTTATTTTAAATACTTCTGATCGTGTCAATCAACTAATGTTGAATCATGTGTATAATGTATATAATGGTACTGCACCTGAATGTTTGTGTAACAATTTCACTCGATTAAGCACTCAACACACACAGTCACTGTACTCATAATTCTGAACGTAACTTTGTCTTGCCTATGGTACATGGTGTAGCCAAGAGCAATCTTTGCTACAATGGTGTCAAGATCTGGAATGAGCTGCCTACTTCTGTCAAATGTCTAACAAATAAACATGTTTAAAAAAAAAAATGTGATACTGTATCTAAAGAACCGGGCTCTTGCTGAAGAGTGAAGTAACTTTTTATATTACAAAGGTGTGATATGGTTGAATCATATTATGAAACAGTATTGCCATCTCAGTATTATCATCTCAGTATTTTTAAAACAGTGTTGGTTCTAGTTTTTAATTCCAGACACTGTGTATGTATATTGTATAAGTTGACCTCTTGCCGCACTACGGGTACATCTGAAACATGGAGCACACTGGAGATAAATGGAAACACTTTTGTGTGCAATCCATCAATTTAAGTACATATATCTGTACAATATATACTATGTACTTGAATTGGAATTAAATCAATCAATCAATCAAGCTACCTTACTTCTACAGAGGAAGACTGGCAGTTCTTGTTCTTAGCAGTTAGCACTGTCAGCCAGTGACAAGTGGCATGATCTCCATACTACATCAAAGGCATTTCCTGTCTAACTGGTGGGTCAACTGCTAGTTGGCTCTTTACGCAATGCAACAAGTTAACAACAGATATGGTAGAATATGGCCAGAATAACCTTCTGATGGTTATTTATTTCTCACCAGATTATTGGATGAGTTATAACATGCAAATATTTACAAACAAATGTGGGCCATTTGAGGTCTTAAACATTGCCCCATTTACTTAGCCTATACAATCTAAATAAAAGGCCAACATTATAAAGCACTACATTAAAATCATGGTAGATAATACATAAAAACCTCTCAAAAAGATGTCTCACAAACATTTCGACAACTAAAACTACTAATTATAAAAACATACTAAAGAGAGGTGGGGCCATTCCGCCACAAGGTCACCTGATCATGTGACCACCCCACCAGAATGTGGATGTACTATGTGTAGTTACAAAGTATTTAAACAAAATTGGTTGAACATTTAAATATTTCAGGAAAGTTTAATTTTATAACTACAAATAAATTTATTTTCCCCAGTATATATTGAGAAAGTACTCAGATGTACTCGTAATGTACTCATAAAATCTGAGTAGAATGAGTATGTGTACGAGTCCATGACCCAGAAGTTTTATGAGTACGAGTATTTCAAAATGTACTCAAGTACACGAGTACCGAGTACTTCCGCCCCAGGTCTGATTCCAGGCACATTTATATTTAAAAAATATTGTGTTTTAGTGCACTTTTGAAGCCCAAATAGCGACCTGGTTTGCGCTAGTCTGCATCGCTGCGGCCGTGTGTTACCGTAACGCATGCGTAAACAGTAAAGTGAGTGATTATAGCAGCGTATGATGATGCAAATCTGGGCACTATATACACCTAAAAAATGTGCTAAGACGCAATATTCATAAACGTAAATATGCCTGATAATGTTGAATGATGATACTTAATGTGGGCATATACTATAATAGTAAAATTGAGTGCAAAATACATCTTAATTCAGCTACCTACCGCAAGGTGTCACCATTGGAGACACCAGGGATCACGCGGAATATTCCATGATTGGACAACTGACAAGTGATGTCATTCACATTGTCCAATGGAGTTAATTCTAAGAGCTAAATCCTAAACGGCCCTGAGCGACTAAATGATGTTGCTATAAATCTGCAATTTTTCAGGAATATAAGTGACTTTGTGGTGTAATTTCACGCAGCTCGCTGATCGCGAAAGAACAAAAAAATGGGTGCACGAAATAGCTACGAGGAGGCAATTTCGGCATATTTTGGGCGAGGCGGCATAGAAAAACGGCGAGGTGGCCCGCCTCACTTGTCAGGGGAAACATTGATAATTGTTGACGTATGATTGTTTGTAATAATTTACATTTGAAAACTTATCTATTAAGCATTACTGCAATAGTCATTGTCAGTCATATATATGTTATTGTATGATAGGAATTATTTTATTATCTGAATGTATTATGTATGGCATATTACTGTGTTGCAAATTTATATTGAACAAATAAATGTTGTTAGAACTATTTCTGTTTAAGTCGGAAAGACTGTTCATATCAGTTGCAGAGGTTGATGTTGTGTCCCATCATCTTTGTTTGTCTGCAGCTTAACCTTAACTGAAGGTGACAATGGCTGCAGTCAATGGTGGGACAGAGCAGGTCTCTGATGCCACTCAGCACGATGACTCACTCACTCTCGGCTGGCGGGAGTTGTATGAAGACCTGCAAGTCCATGAATATTACCCAGTCGATACATTTCTGGTTAGTGTCAACTTTCACATTTATAAGCATTCATATCCTCAAGAAATGTTTTGGACGGAAGCGTTTCATTTGATCAGTATAGTTTCATTATTCATGTCGTCACACTCTTTAATATTTGTTGATGGTCTTCATATGATGGATTCCAACAGTTACGATGTCGCCAAAGCTGTTCATAGGTGATGTAATCGCTGCGATGGTGCGATATCGCATGTCCATGAAGATGGTACTTTTCTACAATGCTTTGCAATGATGTATTTTGCAGTGGGGTTGATCCTATTTTTGAAGCAACATCACGGTGTCCAGTCGTAAACAACCTACACCAAACCACAGAACACGCGTCACATGACTTATTTCGGCATGCGATTTGTTACACTTTATGCAACCCCATTTAGCTCATGTAAACTAGGACCAATGGATATTGCTTGCAATATTTTCACTGCATGCAATGTCAAAAACCCTATAAAAATGTTTTCATTGTGATGATCATTGAAAACATGGCTTTTCTGCTTTGTAGCATCAGACATTGATTTCATTTTGATTGTTTTTTCTTAATTATGCTACATACAGGTATACATGGAAAGTCTGGTGACAAAAGGGAGACTTGTGCAAAACCTGGACTTCAGCGGTATTGATGTGCTGACAGATGATGTGTTCATTGCAATGAGAGGTGTCTGTGAGAAGAACAAGACATTTGCTGAGTCTATCAAGAGTCTGCGCTGTGTGGGCTGTGTACACCTCACTGACTGCGCCATTGAACAAGTCACTGCAGCGCTACCCAAGCTGGAAACAGTAAGAGCTGTCTACCATTCTCCTGTATTCTAACATCTTCTTTCCCACGGTCCTTTGGGGAATGGGGGTCACATCATCCAGTCTGTTCCACCCTTCTGACAATAACTCCCAATCTTCTGCAATTTTATCCCAATCTTCGGTGTTAATTTCTGATCTTTTGAGATATCTCTTGTTGCTCTCTCCATCTTAATTTCTGTGTTTCTTTTCAGCCATCCTCTTCTCCTTGTATCACCCTCTTCTTCTACCACCCTCTCTTTTTACACCCTCTTCTGTCTACTACCCTTTTCTCCTTCTATCACTCCCTTCTGCCTTCCATGCGCTCTCTGACAGTATTCCCTCACTCATTCTCTATATATGTCATGCCCATCTCAATCTTCTCCCAACTACTTTCAATTTTTGATCTTTCTTGATCCAATCCCTTCTCTTATTTTCCGTCTCCCTTCTACTACCTTCTACTCCCTTCTACTACCTTCTACTCCCTTCTACTACCTTCTACTACCTTCTACTCCCTTCTACTACCTTCTACTCCCTTCTACTCCCTTCTACTACCTTCTACTCCCTTTCTACTACCTTCTACTCCCTTCTACTCCCTTCTACTACCTTCTACTCCCTTCTACTACCTTCTACTACCTTCTACTCCCTTCTACTCCCTTCTACTACCTTCTACTACCTTCTCGTTTTACTTTACATATTCTTCGGACCCAGTTGCTATCTGCTACTTGTACTTCTCCCCCTGTCTCTCTTGCAGTCCAGTGTCCCAACCCATGTACACAGGCTGGCACCATGCAGGCATCCAACACTTTCCTCATTAGCTGTTTATTCAACTTTCTGTCCCACATAAAAGATTGCTTTCTACCTTCCTCCATGTTTCCATTCCAGCTTGAATCATGTTTCCACTCATACTTGCACCATATTTCCACTCCAGCTTGCACAATGTTTCCACTCATACTGCACCATGTTTCCACTCCAGCTTGCAACATGTTTCCACTCCTACTTGCACCATATTTCCACTCCAGCTTGCACCATGTTTCCACTCCTACTGTACCATATTTCCACTCCAGCTTACACCATGTTTCCACTCCTACTGCACCATGTTTCCACTCCAGCTTGCATCATGTTTCCACTCCTACTGCACCATGTTTCCACTCCAGCTTGCACCATGTTTCCACTCCAGTTTGCACTTGTTTCCATTCCAACTTGCACCATCTTTCCACTCCAACTTGCACCATCTTTCCACTCCATCTTGCACCATGTTTCCACTCCAGTTTGCACCATGTTTCCACTCCAGCTTGCACCATGTTTCCACTCCTAATTGCACCATATTTCCACTCCAACTCGCACCATGTTTCCACTCCAACTTGCACCTTGTTTCCACTCCAACTTGCACCATGTTTCCACTCCAACTTGCATCATCTTTCCACTCCAACTTGCACCTTCTTTCCACTCCAACTTGCATCATGTTTCCACTCCTACTGCACCATATTTCCACTCCAGCTTGCATCATGTTTCCACTCATACTTGCACCATATTTCCACTCCAGCTTGCACCATGTTTCCACTCCAGCTTGCATCATGTTTCCACTCATACTTGCACCATATTTCCACTCCAGCTTGCACAATGTTTCCACTCCTGCTGCACCATGTTTCCACTCCAGCTTGCATCATGTTTCCACTCCTACTTGCACCATATTTCCACTCCAGCTTGCACCATGTTTCCACTCCTACTGTACCATGTTTCCACTCCAGCTTGCACCATGTTTCCACTCCAGCTTGCACTTGTTTCCATTCCAACTTGCACCATCTTTCCACTCCAACTTGCACCATCTTTCCACTCCATCTTGCACCATGTTTCCACTCCAGTTTGCACCATCTTTCCCCTCCAGCTTGCACCATCTTTCTACTCCTAATTGCACAATATTTCCACTCCAGCTCGCACCATATTTCCACTCCAACTTGCACCATGTTTCCACTCCAACTCGCACCATGTTTCCACTCCAACTTGCACCTTGTTTCCACTCCAGCTTGCACCATGTTTCCACTCCAACTTGCATCACCTTTCCACTCCAACTTGCACCACCTTTCCACTCCAACTTGCACCATGTTTCCACTCCAACTTGCACCTTGTTTCCACTCCAACTTGCACCACCTTTCCACTCCAACTCGCACCATGTTTCCACTCCAACTTGCACCACCTTTCCACTCCAACTTGCACCATGTTTCCACTCCAACTTGCATCATGTTTCCACTCCAACTTGCACCTTGTTTCCACTCCAACTTGCACCATGTTTCCACTCCAACTTGCTCCACCTTTCCACTCCAACTTGCACCATGTTTCCACTCCAACTTGCACCTTGTTTCCACTCCAACTCGCACCATGTTTCCACTCCAACTTGCACCTTATTTACACTCCTACTTGTACCATGTTTCAATTCCATCTTGCACCATGTTTCCACTCCAACTTGCACCATGTTTCCACTCCAATTTGCACCTTGTTGCCAATCCAACATGCACCATGTTTCCACTCCAACCTGAACCATGTTTCCACTCCAACTTGCACCTTGTTCCCAATCCAACATGCACCATGTTTCCACTCCAACTTGCACCTTGTTTCCACTCCAACTTGCACCTTGTTGCCAATCCAACATGCACCATGTTTCCACTCCAACCTGCACCATGTTTCCACTCCAACTTGCACCTTGTTGCCAATCCAACATGCACCATGTTTCCACTCCAACCTGAACCATGTTTCCACTCCAATGTACACCATGTTTCCACTCCAACGTGCACCATGTTTCCACTCCAACTTGCATGTTAAAACATGTCAATTATTAATGTAATGCAACATTGCGCTTCAATGCTGAATGTCATATTGATTAATTATCTGATGTTTACCCATTGAATGAATGAATGGAGTGAGCTGTCGAACGACAGATCTCATCCTGAGTCAGTTGTGCGTCCTTTAATGATGGCACAGTCATAGGTTGTCACAGGTCCTGGCGGAGGTTGACCGTTCTTCCGCTGCATTCTTTTGTCTTTGCGTTGTTGACGCCGTTTCTGTTCAAAGTCCCGCAGACCAGTCATGCAGGTGTGATGCCAGAGGGGACGATTGTTTGCAGTCTCTTCCCAGGTGTTGTGCAGGAAGGAGCATGACTTCAGCGTGGCCTTCAGGACGTCTTTGTAGTGTTTTTATTGCCCACCTCATGAACGCAAACCAGTCTACAGTTGACCATAGAAAAGCATCTTTGGTATGCAGTCATCTGTCATGCGGACCAAGTGACCACACCATCGTAGTTGTGCGCGCTGGATATGAAACTTGATTCTGAACGTTTTGTATTTGTCCAGCACCTCAGTGTTTCGTATGACGTCTTGCCACTTGGTGCCTGCAATCTTTAGAATTGCTCTAAATGTCTGACATGGCGTTGATATGGGGTCCATGCCTCACAACCATACAGCAATGTTGACTGTATGACAGCACAATACACATTGATTTTTGTGCTCAAGCGTACACCACGTTCATACCATAGGCACTGTTTATCCATTATTGTATGACATAATATAGAGAGGAGCAACTAAACTGATTCCACAACTGAGAGAACTTAGCTAAGATAATCGCATAAAAGAATGTGGTTTCACTCTAGAGATGAGGAGGTTAAGAGAAGATTAAGTAGAAGTGCTTAAGATATTGAATGGATACGAAAATGTCGAGACAAGTTTTTTTACACTGAAGAAATATGTAACTAGAGGAGACAGATTAATTTTAACAAAGGAGCAATGTAGAATTGAGCACAGCCGAAGACACTGATCCAATTTTTGCACATTTATTGTCAGTGGCTGATAACTAGGTCACTCACACACTGATGCAAATTGGACAATTTGGCAAGGCAATATGATTAAACAATACCAAAGAAGAGTGTTCTGTTATGCCAGTGACGCTTATATTTGCATGCAAAATTGAAAATAAACCAGAAGTCGTAACCAAAACATGAAATGACACATATTTGCCAATCAAGTGTATTGGATCACGAAGTATATGTTAGTGAAAGTCAGGCATGTTGTGTTACCTGACTATTGCGTATCTGAAATAAATTAGAAATTAGTGTCCACTTTCATGAAATATATAGTTTACTCTGTGCAATGTGCATGCTAAACACATACAGAAGTTTAGAACGTGTTTGTCGAAACACATGGTATGACATTTCATGTATGTCATCACTTTCTGCTCCCAGAGTTAGACAAATACTGGAACTCGAGCCTTCTTGGCTGTTACATCTATTCTGTGGAATTGACTCCTTATCAGCACTAAATCAGCAGGATTTGCCAGGCACGGAAATTTCTGTGCCTGGCAAATTGTGATAAAATAATCATAAATCTTGCCACTTGTTGCAGCTGTACTTGGACGCGTGTCATCAGCTGACAGACGTCTCGCTCTACCATCTCAAGCGACTTGCGGCTAGCCTGAAATATGTAGGACTGTCAGGCACAGGCATCAGCCAGGAACCGCAGTGGGTCGTTGATGTCAAAGTGGTCCTAGATGGATGCGCTATAGACTCTAGTGGTGAGTAAACCATCCACTTGGTGCGTATTCATATAAATGAGGATCCATGCAATGTCAAATATAAAAATGTAGATAAATCTATGTCTCGAAAATGAAAGAAGTTTGTATAAGCTGTTGATGGTGGAGGCATCTCAGAAATTAGGAAATTAAGAAAAATATATTCATGTTATACAGCATAAACTATATATATATACATATATGATAACATACTGATTAAAAATATGAAAATACCAAGCCATTTTCTCAGTCTGTATTTTAGTATGCTAACTTTATTATTGCAAGTGCATCTACACCCAGATGCCGATGTCGTCTCACCTCCAAGGTTCATTCATTACCTTGGACCATTGGCCTCTGATCTATCAATTGGTGATGTGTTTCAGAAATGACAATGAAACCGTTAGTTATGTAGAGTTATGTATACATGTTTTTGATATGCTATGCTTTTCTGGAGGGCCTTTCTCCAACCTGAGAGAAAAATAACTGCTATGCATGCTTTTTGGGTTTGTAGATAACGCCCACAATGTACAGTGTTTAGGAGGAGTAACATAGCAAACAGGTCTGGATACACACCCTGTACACATGTACATATGCTAGCTCGATTGTAGTTAGATTACTATTACATATTACTAGCTGAGTTACCCGGTGTTGCCCGGGGGAAAAGGTAGTCATATGAATGTGACCCTCTGAGATCCTCACCTGTCCGGATGAATTTTGAGAAAATTTAACCTCTGAACCACCCCAACGGCCCTGCTAGATCACACACACATTTTCAGCCCATACATGCTAAACTAAGTGTAAGATAAGTGTCATTTAAAAATTGTCAACCCCCAAGATCCCCATCTCACGGATGACTTTCGAGAACAATCTCGATCTATGAACCACCCCAATGGGCCCGCTAGATCACATACAAACTTTCAGCCCCATACATGCAAAACTGATGGATACATGGGTCCACAGACAAACAAAGTTCTGTAAGGTTATATAATATAGACGTTATTATGACAATGTATAGCTGTTGGTGACGCACGCGTGAAACAATCTCAATCCAGAAATAAGAAACTGTAATTGTGTAAGTGCTTTTATATATGCACAACTCCTTCAACTAAACAACAGTGACACGGAACATAATGAGCGGTTTTTAGTTTATTTATTGATGCTATACATTTTCCCAATATTTTTTGTGCAGTTCTAATTTTTTAAATATCTGTTTTTTGTTATATATATCGCTACTGCATTATACAATATACTCTTTTATATAATTAATAATTGTTTGTTTTGTAGTTTTACATAATTTTACCTGTACATTTATATACCTGTAGGAAGATAAAATGTGTATTTTATAAGGTTATCGTAATAAAGAATGTTTATTATTATTGTCATTATTATTAATGTGGTGTGTGTTACAGGGACAGAGGGGACGGTCGAAGGGACTGTCCCACTCACCTACAAACTCGTCATGCTCTCCCGAGTCGCTGGCTTTGGTCATCTGTTGAGCTTTCTAACTCAGAAGGACCATGGGGACCATCAGGAGCATGGGGACCAAAAGGACCCATCAGATGAAATGCCACTGGACCTCAGCTGCAACGTCAAGTTCCTTGACTTGGAGCACGCTTTCAGTGTGTTTAAATGCGGCTGTGAAATTGTACGTGGTAATGGTTTTTAATGTCATCTCCACAGTGTAATTCTTCTACTTCTAAGTGCGGTGTCTGTTGGAGATATTGGCGACTGTGGCCCTCCAAACCACTCAGTTGTTTGTGTTTTGTAGCAGCTCTGTTACCCTCCTTTCAAACCATGTTGACAGAGTATCCAGTATTTTAATTTACTGATGCATTTTTCCATTAAATTTTTCCTGTTATTACTAGATTTACTAACGTTTGTTTTATATACATGGCCTAAGAATCCTGTTTGTTGTTTTCTAATTTTGCTCATGATCTTCCCTTTTTAGTCCTTCGGGCCGAAGGTCCAACAGACTATTGCCATCACTCTGCGTCAGCCGTCCGCCATTAGTAAATTTTCACATTTTGCCTATTTTTTTCAAAAACTCTTCATTAACTTTTTCTCTAATTTTGCACAGACATTTCATGTGGTAGTACCACTATACACAATAAATCTGTATTTGATTTAATCATTCTAAGGGCACCAAAGGTCCCCTAAAATGCTAAACTTGCTAACTAAATTGTCTACTGCAGGAACAGCTCTATCTGGCTAATCCCTTTTCCTACAACATCTGTCACACCTCACTGGATGGCAGGCCTGCCTGATGGAAACTGTGACTAATCTGTAATTGGTCACTAGCAGAGGCTTGTGTCAACAGACAGCACCCACTAGACCCCTGGACAGTTGGGCGTACATTTTAAGGGGTCTTCAAGAAACAACCAAATGTCAACCATTAGAAGAGTTGACATAGTTCCGCTATACACAAGAAATCTGTATTTGATTGAATCATTCTAGTATCATCAGCATATAAAAGAACATACATTTTCAAGAAAATGTCTACATCATCATCACTAAGGTTGTTGTTTAAAAATATGTGCCACAACATTTTATTTTCTATTGTAATTATTCCTCTAAATGCAAGACATGGTGCAATAAGTGAACATTAAACATGTCAACATTTTACTTCCATCATAACCCTTAATGATCTATAACTATGATTCACCAAAAAACATTTGATTAATAATTACCTACGGGTTGTTTGATTTCTGCCGGGCAGAAACTGTTTCTGCCCGGCAGAAATGGCAACAATAGGAAATACATGCCATTGATAGGCAAACGTGTTCTTTTTATAGAAAATGTCAGTTTCTTTCTGTGCCTGTCTACGTATGATAATCATTTGTTCGCTCTGCTCACAATAAACAAGAAACATCACATGAATGATAAAAGGAAGATCACTGCCACTTGTGAATTATTATAAAACTGCTCTGCTACTGCTTGGTGGACAGTTAATTAGTGGCTCAAGTTCAAATACATCAGGACGTTTTTTTACACCTGCATGGCGGTTTAGGCTCAGTAGTGTGCTGACAGCCACTAAACCTATAGGCTTGTGTGAAAAGGGTAGTTGGCAGAAGAACTAACTTCAAAGCACCATTGCATCCATTTAGCCATGCAGCAGTCACACTGTCCCAGTGTCTGATGCTACCTTTTGCTCTCAAATAATCTGTTCTCTTAGTTTTACACAAAGACATAATTTGGCATAACTTGATAAGTTTTTGTAGCAGCACATTTGTACTTCTAATGTATCAGTGCAACATAACATACATACTGTGTGCCACATTTGAATGTTGTGCATGTAATATTTTCACGCAATCCATTTGCATATATAATGTGAAACTTCAACAGCCGTTTTCTTCATTTTAAGTTTTTGAACCCTACCATGTTCAATGCTCCATAACTTCGCCAATTTTTGTAGCAGTCATAATTTTTGAAACTGCATAAAGCACCCTACCCAACCTTTACAAGAATGTAAGAAAACAATGTTACAATTTTTCCGACTTATCACTCATTTGGTCAACTGGGGTCACATATAGACGTATTAGTCCAAAGGACTTCAGGGCCACTTGGCTCAATTTTTGGCAGTTCTAAGGATGACTTCAGTGTTTAATTATATATGAATACAAGTTAACAACTTTCTATTACCTCCCAAGAACGTTTTTGATTTAGAACATTTTGACTGCATCACGTAAAACGGCTATTCAGATTTATGTCTTTTTTGTTAAACGTCTGGTATGAATAGTTCGAAAAACCATCTTCTGGATTTGTGTGGAGCTTGGTGGCATGGGCTCAGTCGAGAGATTTGTGTGGAGCTTGGTGGCATGGGTTCAGTCGAGAGATTTGTGTGGAGCTTGGTGGCATGGGCTCAGTCGAGAGATTTGTGTGGAGCTTGGTGGCATGGGCTCAGTCGAGAGATTTGTGTGGAGCTTGGTGGCATGGGCTCAGTCGAGAGATTTGTGTGGAGCTTGGTGGCATGGGCTCAGTCGAGAGATTTCTGTGGAGCTTGGTGGCATGGGCTCAGTCGAGAGATTTCTGTGGAGCTTGGTGGCATGGGCTCAGTCGAGAGATTTCCGGTTCAACTCCTCTTGCTGTTATTTTGTTCACTCCACATTGCTTCAGGTCACTCAGCTGTATGAATGAGTACCTCACTGTAGACAATAGTGGATATTTGTGTGAATAGTCTTTGCACAGTAATTGCAGTGTGGCTGAATGCTTCCCAGAGAAGTCGGGTTGGTGTTTGATTGAACAGTCCTGCCAGGGTGTAAAGTGTAAAGTGTTTTGAACAGTCCTAAGAACTGGACAAGGCGCTATGTAAAGATTTTTTATACACCGTTATGACCGTATGTATTGGGACACTTAAAAATAATTAAATTATCAGCTTTTATTACCCTGGTGTTAACATGATTTTGTAACTTCATTAAGGTTACCTTGTCTATTACCCTGCTTCTTACTATTTTGTAAGTGGCAGAATGACCCTCCATCCTGTGAAACAAATATGATATGTTTATGTACCCATATGTGGAATGCAGTAGGGCAGCGGTAAGAGCTCCGGACTCTCGACTGAGCGAACACGGATTCGAATCGTATGTGGTGGTGTCGAACCTTGGGCAAGTTCGTTTACTTTACATTGCTTCAGTTCACTCAGCTGTATGAAGTGTAAAGCGCTTTGAGCAGTCCTGAGGACTGGATATTGCGCTGTATAAGAACTTACCTTTTCTGTAAGGCCTGTATCCTCAACCATGTGAAACAGTTGTACAACACTAACAGTATTCACTTACCCAAGCTTCCTTTATTGGCGAATAATTGGTGTCCGAATACAGAGGAACAAAAATAATTATATTTACAAAGATGTCCAAAATCAGACAGTACAGAAAATAGTTATTTTTTTAGGGTGTCCCAAAACATACGGTGTCCCAATACATATCGTCATCTTGGTATGTAGCAGACTGCTGATGGTGGTCATATTTACTAGTAAGATAATATTGTAATGTGTGTGTATTCCATTGCAGGAGCTTGCTGTGCCGTTCCTCAGTAAGTCGGTCATGTACTTCATTGTCCTTGATCTGGATGACAAGTCAGAAGAAAATCCTCATCTGAGCATCATGAATCATTTGAACAAGATCCGTGGTGAGGTAGGTAGCATACAGCTGTAGTCGTGTGATGTATTGCATACAGAGCTTGATTCCTGTTCCAGTGAACATATCACAAAAATCTCTGGTTGAACTCATCTTAAATTTTAACTATGACAAATTGTTCATTAACACACCTTTCACCAGTCCTTGTTTAATAATATATATAGTTTATACCATATGACAAATGGTTCATTAACATACCTTTCACCAGTCCATATTTAATAATAGATATAGTTTATACCATATGACAAATGGTTCATTAACACACCTTTCACCAGTCCATATTTAATAATATATATAGTTTATACCATATGACAAATGGTTCATTAACACACCTTTCACCAGTCCATATTTAATAATAGATATAGTTTATACCATATGACAAATGGTTCATTAACACACCTTTCACCAGTCCATATTTAATAATATATATAGTTTATACCATATGACAAATGGTTCATTAACACACCTTTCACCAGTCCATATTTAATAATAGATATAGTTTATACCATATGACAAATGGTTCATTACCACACCTTTCACCAGTCCATATTTAATAATATATATAGTTTATACCATATGACAAATGGTTCATTAACACACCTTTCACCAGTCCATATTTAACAATAGATATAGTTTATACCATATGACAAATGGTTCATTAACACACCTTTCACCAGTCCATATTTAATAATATATATATATATATATATATATATAGTTTATACCATATGACAAATGGTTCATTAACACACCTTTCGCCAGTCCATGTTTAATAATAGATATAGTTTATACCATATGACAAATGGTTCATTAACACACCTTTCACCAGTCCATGTTTAATAATAGATATAGTTTATACCATATAACAAATGGTTCATTAACACACCTTTCACCAGTCCATATTTAATAATAGATATAGTTTATACCGTATGACATTATTTTACAAACGGACAACCTCGCTTTAATGTTTATTTGCCACTGTCCAATTAATATGTGGAGTGCTGTGGTGCAGTGGCTAAAGCATCGGACTCTCAATTGAGAGAACCCGGGTTCAAATCCTGTGCTGCTGTGTTGAACCTTGGGCAAATTCGTTCACTCTGCATTGCTCCAGTTCAGTCAGCTGTACGAATGAGTACCTCACTATAGGCAGTGGTGGATATTTGTGTACAAATAATCTTCGCGCATTAATTGCAGCATGGCTGAATGTTTCCCAGAGAAGTCGAGATGGTGTTCAGTTGAACACATCTGCCAGGGAGTAAAGTGTAAAGCGCTTTGAGCAGTTTTAAGGACCTGGTACTGTTCTATGTAAGATGTTGTCTTTTACCTGACGGTTGGCAGGTATTGCACACGACATTCATGATCGTTCTGCTGCACGGAGCTACGGAGGCTGAGGAGAGGTCAGAGCAGGTGAAGACGCTAAACAAATACCTCCGCATCTACCTCGACAAACAACAGGTGGCACTGAACGAAGACGTCACTCTAGAGGCATGCTCAGGGTAGGTGCTCAGTGACATGTCACTCTAGAGGCATGCTCAGGTTAGGTGCTCAGTGACATGTTGCTCTAGAGGCATTCTCAGGGTAGATGCTCAGTGATACATTACTACAGAGGCATGCTCAGGGTAAGTGCTCAGTGATAAATTACTCTATAGGCATGCACAAGGTATGTTCTCAGGGACACGTCACTCTAGAGGCATGCTCTGTGTAGGTGCTCAGTGACACGTCGCTCTAGAGGCGTGCTCATTGATATCACTCTATAATAAATAAATAAATATACTTATATAGCGCCAACTCTAGTTAGAAACTATTCAAGGCGCTTTACATGTAAAATAGTAATAAATCCAAAAAGTTATTAATTAAATTAAAAAAATGATATTAAAAAAAATATCTTTAAATATTAGTAATATCATGTTATGTAAACAAAAGATAATTGATAAAAGCTTAATGCCAAGTCTAAAAGTCACAATTGCAGTTAAAATATTGATTAAAAGACAGTGTTTAAAAGTGCTCTTAAAAGTGTCAGTGTTCATTACATGCATTGAAAACAAGTAGATCACTCCGCAGATCCGGGACTGCTGCGGCTGCTGGAGTTAAAATATCGATTAAAATAGAGTGTTTTTAATGCGCTTTTAAAAGCTGCTTCATTGTTTAGTTCACGCATTGATGTGGGTAAATCGTTCCAGAGGTCCGGAGCTGCTGCCATAAAACTCGCGTCTCCGACTTTACATCTTGTTCGCGGTCTCGCAAGTTGACGATTTCCCGTTGACCGAAGGGACCTGGTGGGCACGTAGAGGCAGACAAACTCGCTCAGGTACACGGGCCCACACTTGTTGACAGCTCTGTGCACGAATACCAGGACCTTGAAACGAACGCGTTCTCGTACCGGCAGCCAATGTAGGTCTTGGAGCACTGGCGTGATGCTTGCGTATTTGGGCACTCGCACGATCATTCTGGCTGCAGAGTTTTGGACACGCTGTAACCGTACAAAGTTCTTGTCCATGGTGCCGTACAGGAGGGAGTTGCAGTAGTCGAGCCTTGATGTCACTAATGCGTTGACTACTCTCTCCCTCGTCTGTCTTGGCAGGAACTTGTTGATTTGGCTGATGTGATGTAGGTGGAAATAGCAGGACCGGATAATCGCTGATGTGTTGGCAGTCATGTCCATATGACAGTCTAAGACGGCACCAAGGTCTTTAATCTGATGCACAGCTCGGATGAGAGAACCACCAACATTGATGCTGAGATCGTTTACTAACTTCTTTGCAGAAACTGGGACAATCGGAAGGAACTCGGTTTTCTGGTCGTTCAGTTTGAGGTAATTAGAGGTCAGCCACTCCCGAATCTCCATGACGCAGGCTTCAAGACGATGTAGGGCCTCGAGTAGTGCCGTAGGATTAAGCGCAAACGCACGCATCAGCTGCATGTCATCAGCATAATGATGAAACGTTACACCGTGCCTTCTGATGACATCGCCAACTGGTTGGACATACAGAGAGAACAGTATAGGCCCGAGGACGGATCCCTGCGGCACTCCTGTTTTAAGAATGTGATGTTCAGATGCACTCTGGCCAATTACAACACGCTGCTTGCGGTCTTGCAGATATGATTCCATAGAGGGCGTAACCTTGAATACCGTAGCGCTTGCTGAGCCGATTGAGTAGAGTAGTGTGGTCAATCGTGTCAAAAGCTGAACTCAGGTCAAGAAGCACGAACAGGGTGCCTTCTTTACGATCCAATGCCACCCGGACATCACTGCAGACTTTCAACAATGCGGTTTCTGTAGAGTGAAGCTTTTTATATGCCGACTGAAAAGGTTCATTCATATCTTGCGAGTCAAGATGATCAGACAATCGCGTTGCTACTATCTTCTCAATAACCTTGGACAGATGAGACAGACTGCTGACAGGTCTGTAGTTATGTAGCACGTCACGGTCCAGAGATGGCTTCTTCAATAATGGATGAACACGAGCCTCCTTTAAGGACGCTGGCACTGTTCCTTCTTCAAATGACTTGTTGGTAATGGCGGTAATAACTGGTACCAATGATGACAGGCACTGCTGAATTTGTTTGCCTGGCAGAGGATCGAGTTGACAGCTCTTTGTTAATCCAGACACAATCTTGTGTATTTCGTCTTCCGATGTTGGCACGAGCAAAACGAGAGGTTCATTGAAACATGCCTTCTCTCTCACTGGTGTGTTTGAGCGGTACATCGTTTCTAACTCTGCTCGAATCTGTTGCACTTTGTTAGTGAAGTGTTGCGCGAACTTACTGCAACCATCATCAGTGGATTCAAAGTCCGGATAAATGTTCTTCTGTTCAGTCCCGAGGGACCTCACGAGCCGGAACATCGATTTGTTGTCAGCTCTCTGCAGAGTGTCTTGATAGTAGTAGAGGCATGGTGAGTGACATCACTCTAGAGGCATGTTCAGGGGAGGTGCTGAGTGACTCTAGAGGAGTGCTCAGTGACCTGTCACTCTAGAAGTGTGCTGAGTGACGCATCATGCTAGAGGTGTGCTCAGTGATGTTACTTTGGAGGAGTGCTCAGTGACCTGTCACTCTAGAAGTGTGCTGAGTGACGCATCATGCTAGAGGTGTGCTCGGTGATGTTACTTTGGAGGAGTGCTCAGTGATCTGTCACTCTAGAAGTGTGCTGAGTGACGCATCATGCTAGAGGTGTGCTCGGTGATGTTACTTTGGAGGAGTGCTCAGTGACCTGTCACTCTAGAAGTGTGCTGAGTGACGCATCATGCTAGAGGTGTGCTCGGTGATGTTACTTTGGAGGTGTGCTCAGTGACATGTCATTCTTGAGGCATGTTTAGGGTAGGTGCTTAATATATGGGCATGCTCAGAGTAAGTACACATTGACATATCGCTATAGATGTATTTTCACTGCTCAGTGACATAAATACATGGGTTTGTAGAACAGATCTTAATAAAAATGGCCATATCAGGACAATATTACGGAAATTAATTTTTGAATTTGTTTTACCCCAACCAGAGTCAGGGTTTGAAAAATTAGTCTATATATTAATTTGTTATTTTAACAGCATAATGTTTTCATTTACAAATTATTAGTTGCATTAATTACAATATTGTTATGAAAGTCAAACAAAATGTGAGAAATTAAGCAATACGCGCTGCCATTCATACAGGGATTGAGACCGTAGAAACAGGTTTGTGTGATATTTGGATGATATTTCTAGATAGTTTAAATATGTTGTTTGTACGTATTAAACATTGAAATACCAACTTTTTCTACATAGGAATTTTTGCTTGCCAAAAAATTTAAAGGTATTAACATCCAACTCTTGAAGAAAACATAAAATTACAGCTTGATTTTTGAAAATGTTTGATTGCACAATACACAAGTACATGACATGTTTTCTGTACAACATTATTTCAAAATGTTCTTTATTAATGACAAACGTTCACTGACAAAGGTAATAATTATTATGTGCCTAGTCTTAATACATGTATTATAAATCTCATAATTTTCCAACCCAAAAATAGTTTCAGTTCGAAATAAAGCTCTGTCGCTGGCAGACCTGGTAATTTCCAGGGACATCGACGAATTAGCATTGACAGAAACCAGACTTGGAACAGACACTGACAATCAGGCGATAAAAGAACTTGTGCCATCTGGCTACACATTTTAACATACCTCTTGCTACAAGTTTGATGCTGCATCAAAGCCTGCCCAGAAGCACGGTGGTGGAATGGGCTTAATGTAGAAGTCCGGCACGAAAGTTGAGAATGCGTCGTCAAGTCGTAATAGGCCTAAATTCACCCATTTTGAACATACCGACTACAGTCACGCCTCGTTATAACGCGCCCCGTTATAACGCGGATTCGGTTATAACGCGGTCGGTCGTGGACCCCGAATTTCTGCCGCCAGGGGGGAAATGGGCGCTATGACAAACTATATTAACACGGTAATAACTGTCAATTGTTTTATGTGAAGTTATCCCCGTCTTTGTCCACGTCATGTGTATGTTGAAAGACTAGTTGGCGGACAATAAATTTAACGTTGACGTACAACTGCAACGAAGTGTGAGGCGCGTCACTACGTTGCCGTTGTTTATTCTGCACTGCCAATTAATGCTATCAAAGTTTCTTTGACCATAATTATGGTCAGTTTTAACTTTAGGAACAGTAAATGTGGAGCGAAGTATTGTTTGTTTTGCGCCGACATCAAACGAATCGTTTCCAATCTGCTAGTCATGCTCATGGCTTCCGCGGATCGCCAGTTCGCCTGGTTTCGGCGCCGGGCGGCTTGTAAAGTGTAATTGAAATTCACAAATACGCCTTGCTTAAGAATGGGTTAAATACGTTTTAATACAGCTTAGTAGGCAAGATCAGTAAGCTAACATTGCGTAACAAATATTAGCTTTTCGCTGCGATGAACGCAAAGCTACTGCCTGTACCGGTGCGCCAAAATATTAATTCGTCAACCGCATATGAATTGGTGAATATTGTTCGGCACGGTAAATGTGCTTTCTAAATTGGTATTTTGATATTGATTGAAAGACGAAGTTAAGCCAATTGTGAACGTACTTATAGATTTAAATTCTTAATCAACTCTAACACAGCGTTTCTCAAATCATGTGCGTATTCGGCTGCTGAGTGCCAGGTCATTATTTTAGATATTACGTCAACGGTACCATATTATTGTTCAGTTGACCGTGGCTTGTTGGTCCGTTGTTTATTTTAAAACGGTACACAATTCATGTATTTTATTCAGTTCAACAGTGTATGACATTTAAACAGACTACACACTGACATTGGCTGGCAGTTTAATAAGCTTCATAAACTGCGTATAGACTGCGCGACGTGCACACTTTGGTTGGCTTCGATGGCGTTCTTCGTGCAGCAGCGATGTCGGTCGTTGTCGTAGCGCCCCTGACGGCAGATATGGGAACGCGCCTCGTTTATAACGCGGATTCATTTCGTGGACCCCGACTACCGCGTTATAACGAGGCGCGACTGTATTATATTATGACACGAGGCACCAAGTTTAGATTGGGTGATATGTACCACCCTCCACCGTCTAAACGAAACAGCTTCACAACGTCTGTTTTCTTCGAGCAGTGGTCAGCATACTTGGACACCGTGATGCTGGACCCGCATGCCATCGTTATTATCGGCGATCTGAACTTCCATCTTGACATTATATCAGATCCTGACGCACTGCATTTTTCTGAGATGCTCGCTGACCGGGGCATGAACCAAATAATTACAGATGCCACGCACAATAAAGGTCACCTCCTGGATGTATTCATTGTTAGAAACAACAGTGCAATAATTATGACAAGTGCTTATGTGACATACAAGGTAATCCATCTGGTGATCATATGGCCATCAAGTTCTGTGTAAATGCCTCAAAGCCTGCTCGAATTCGTAAAGAGATAGTTTTTTGGCAATTGTGTTATATACGTCTTCCTGATTTCAAACGTGACATTACCTCTTTGCTACATGACCTAAACAGTGAGGCATCCATTAGTGACATGGTTGCCACATATAACAATGGCTTACGTCGGCTTGTTGACAAACATGCCCCACTGCGGAAGACGACCATAACATTGCGACCGGACTGTCCGTGGTACACTGACGAACTTCATGACGAGAAACAGCGTCGATGGCGAGCTGAGCGCAAGTGGTTGCAAACTTGTCTTGAGGTACATCGGCAGGCGTATCGCGCTCAGTGCGTGGTCTTCAACAACATGCTGGTTAACACAAAGAAAAACTACTACACAGCTAAGATCACCAACTGCAAAAATGACCAAAAACAACTATTTCGCATCACAAGAAACCTCATGGGCAATAATGGCATAACGACAATGCCATTGTATGTGTGTCTGGTGGACATGGTGCAACACTTTGGTGATCACTTTATTGAGAAAGTTTCTAACATCAGAAAATACATTGTCGACTGCAGTGAGGATCGTTCGGACATTAAGGTGGCTACTGTGAGCAACGACGCAGCATTCAGTGGTGTCCCACTAGTCTGCTTTGAGGCAGTCACTGAATCGGACGTTGAACAATTAGTTGCATCTGTTTCGGTTATGTCGTGTGAATTAGATACAGTATCGACATGGCTGCTAAAGCAATGTTCGCATGAATTAATTCCACTAATCACTGCTACGATAAACGCATCTCTCACTTCATCAAATGTACAAGCTGACTTCAAACATGCAATCGTTGAACCACTCCTGAAAAAAATCTATGCTAGGTAGAAGACATTTTAGGCAACTACCGGCCAGTGTCGAACTTGCCATTTGTGTCGAAATTGGTTGAAAAAGTTGTTGCAAAACAAATTAGCACGCACGTTGATGGACATGCTCTGCACGACCCTTTTCAGTCTGCATACCATCATGGACACTCCATAGAAACGGCGCTACTCCGTGTCAAGAATGACATTGCCGCGACACTGGATAGGAAATGTACAACAATTCTTGTGATGCTTGATTTGTCATTCGCGTTTGACACAGTCGATCATGAGTTGTTGATGACTTGACTTGAACACTCATTCAGTATCACTGATAAGGCACTTGCGTGGCTGAAATCACACATTGGCGAAAGGTATCAGAAAGTGGCAGTGGGATGTGCTGAGTCAGTTGATTCAATATTGACGTGTGGCGTCCCACAAGGGTTAGTGTTGGGCCCTAGCTTGTACTGCATGTACACCAAACCTATCGGAGATATTGTTGCTAACCACGGCATGGAGCATCATTGTTATGCTGACGACATTCAAATCTACCTCACGGTTGAACGAGATGAATCAATTGTGGCGGCACTGGCTAAGGTGGAATTGTGTGTTGCGGAAGTGGCTGCATGATTGACTAAAAACCAGTAAAAACTTAACACAGAGAAATCCGAGGTGATCGTTTTTTCTCCAGCGAAGAAACGCGGCAGTCTGCCTGCCAATGTATACATTAACCCTCACATAATAGGTATAACCGAATCATGGGCAACCACCGATATATCAGATGCCGAATTGGGACTGACAGGATATGTAATGTTTAGGAAAGATAGAATAGGAAGAAGGGGAGGTGGAGTTATTTTATATATTAAAGAATCTATCCAGGCTTATGAAATAAAATTAGACAGAGAAGCAGATTGCGAAGAAGCTGTTTGGTGTAACATAGTTACAGGAAACTCAACGTTAACGGTTGGATTAGTTTATCGAAGTCCAAACATAAGCCTAGAAGAGAATGAAAAAATACAAAACGCTATAAGGGAAGTGAGCAAACGGGACTGTGTTATTATGGGGGATTTTAACCATGGGCATATAAAACATGTTTGTTAAACATAACTTGATAAACCCATCTCAACATGGGTTTCTAAAAGCGAGGTCATGCTTAACAAATATGTTATGTTTTTTGGAAGATATCACTAAGTGAGTAGGTGATGGATCACCAGTAGATATCATCTACTTAGATTTTCAAAAAGCTTTCAACAAAGTGCCACATCAGAGATTACTGCTTAAACTAAAAGCCCATAGCATAGGAAATGGTATAATTAACTGGATAGAAAAATGGCTGATTGACAGAAGACAACGGGTAGTTGTTGATGGGGAGGCTTCAAACTGGAAATCAGTTTTGAGTGGGGTTCCACAGGGATCAGTACTGGGACCTATATTATTCTTAATATATATAAACGATTTGGACGATGATATAGCTAGCAAGGTGTTGAAATTTGCAGATGATACAAAAGTGTTTAGAAGGATTAAAAGTGATGGGGATAGACAGCATTTACAAGATGATCTTGACAGGTTGATCAAATGGTCTGAAAAGTGGCAAATGTTGTTCAATTTTGGGAAATGTAAATGCCTCCACACAGGACATGGGAACGAATATGTAGAATATACAATGGGGGGAACTGTACTAAGTACTACTGTAAAAGAAAAAGACTTAGGGCTGACAATTAGTGCTGACATGAAGGTTTCAGAGCAGTGTGGAATTGCAGCTTCAAAGGGAAATCAAATCCTTGGATTGATTAGGCGAAATATAGCATATAAAGAAAAAGAACTAATAATACCGCTGTACAAAACAATAGTTAGGCCTCATTTAGAATATTGTATACAAGCGTGGAGGCCATACCGCAAGAAGGACATAGATATGCTAGAAAGAGTACAGAGGAGAGCGACTAAAATGATACCAAAACTGAGGGATCTTAGTTATGAAAAACGCCTAAAAGAATGTGGTTTAACAACACTAGAGACCAGGAGATTGAGAGGAGATCAGATAGAAGTGTTTAAAATATTGAATGGTTATGAAAATATTGATAGAAATATGTTTTTATCAGTTAAGAAAGATAGAAAGACTAGAGGACATGAAGTTACATTAGTAAAGGAGCAATGTAGATTAGACGTGAGAAAGTTCTCATTTTCACAAAGGACTGTGAATGAATGGAACAGATTATCTGATGATTGTGTGGGTGCTAGTAGTGTGAATATGTTTAAAAATAAAATCGACACATACCTCAGAAGGGCTGGATATATGTAGATAAAAGGGTTGGACTCTCGATAAGCCAAAGGGCTTCCTTGTCCACCTGCCATCTAGAGTTAAATCTCTGGATGGCAATCTTGTTAAATCTTGTTAAATTACAGTAGCCGGCCATCGAATTCATCATCAATCGTGTGTGCACAGTTTGGGTGTGCTGTTTGATAGCAACCTGAAAATCGAACAGCAGATTGCCAACACTGTGAAAAGTTGTTACTATCTGATTAGAAACATTTGGCGAATTCGGCCACATCTGACCAAAGAATCATGCAAGACACTTGTTCATGCACTAGTGACATCCCGTTTAGATAATGGGAATGGACTACTTTATGGACTCCCACACATGGTGATGCAACGTCTGTAAAGGGTGCAGAACTGGGCCACTCGCCTAATTACTCACACGAAATACGAACACATCACGCCCCTGTTGCAGTTACCCGTTCATTTGAGACCGACCTACAAAGTGCTGCTGTTTATGTATTGAGCCTTGAATGGTCTAGTGCCAGACTACATAAGTGAGTTAATTAGCTATTGCCCCTTCAACAGAACTCTATGATCTGCCTTGCAACCTTGGCTTTTGTTCGTACCGGCCTCACAAACTATTACGCATGGTGATCACCGTTTCACGGTTTGCTCGGCGGTTCTTTGGAACAATTTGCCTCCTACACTCAGGACGGCAACATCATTACAAGTGTTTAAAACACTTTTGAAGACTCACCTTTTTAAACAAGCGTTTTTATAATTCACTGATGAGGACATTTTATGTGCTTTCTTTAAATAAATATATTTTGTTTTATTAGTTTCTTAGCATATTTATGGTTATTCTTCTTGTATAAATTAATGTATTTAAAGTAGTTTTTAAGAATGTCTTAGTATATACATTTATTTAAAAGTTTTTAATGATCTCTCTTTTTTAAATTGTTTTTTTAGTAACTATATTTAAGGTAATGTTATATTTTTTACATGTTTATTTCTTAGTTAGCATTTCTTTTTCTGTAAAATACTATTATATAAATATGTGTATTTGTAGGTAAAACACCCAAGAGCAATTTTAATTGATCAGGCATTACATAAGTACTTTTATTTATTTATTTATAAAGTGAATGCCAATATTGGTGCTAGCTCCAGATCCCACATCAGTGTCTAGCTAAACAACATTACTAAAATGCACGGTAATGGTTCTACATTCAACTCTGATAAAATAAGCGAAAAATTTGAATTATAGAGGGAAATTGATGTGCATAGCACAATAAATACACCTAAGAAAGTCTTTGGTTTTTATTGTCTGTTAAATTTAAAGTGACATCTCATTGTTGGCCAGGGATCAGAACAAGGAGCGTGACTTCACTGCCCAGCAAAGGTACGCACGTTCCTTCCAAGCGGCCAGCAGCACCAACAGACACTGCGTCTTTGAACTCAACACGGCCACAGATGAGGTGTGTATAGTTGATTCTGCCTTGCTTACAACTGTCAGATGTAGCTTTGTATTTTTAAACACAGAAAAATGTCACTGCACAAGTTTATCCCAGAACCACAAAATTCTTGTGCTGGATTCGACCTGCCATTAGACACAGCACTGGCCACGACAAGCTGGTGTTGTGTTTGTGAATAGATTGTTCAACAGTCATTGCAGTGTTGTTTCATTTAACACAGCACTGGCCACTATAAGCTGGTGTTGTGTTTGTGAATAGATTGTTCAACAGTCATTGCAGTGTTGTTTCATTTAACACAGCACTGGCCACGACAAGCTGGTGTTGTGTTTGTGAATAGATTGTTCAACAGTCATTGCAGTGTTGTTTCATTTAACACAGCACTGGCCACTATAAGCTGGTGTTGTGTTTGTGAATAGATTGTTCAACAGTCATTGCAGTGTTGTTTCATTTAACACAGCACTGGCCACTATAAGCTGGTGTTGTGTTTGTGAATAGATTGTTCAACAGTCATTGCAGTGTTGTTTCATTTAACACAGCACTGGCCACGACAAGCTGGTGTTGTGTTTGTGAATAGATTGTTCAACAGTCATTACAGTGTTGTTTCATTTAACACAGCACTGGCCACTATAAGCTGGTGTTGTGTTTGTGAATAGATTGTTCAACAGTCATTGCAGTGTTGTTTCATTTAACACAGCACTGGCTATGACAAGCTGGTGTTGTGTTTGTGAATAGATTGTTCAACAGTCATTGCAGTGTTGTTTCATTTAACACAGCACTGGCCACGACAAGCTGGTGTTGTGTTTGTGAATAGATTGTTCAACAGTCGCTACTGTGTTGTTTCATTTAACACAGCACTGGCCACGACAAGCTGGTGTTGTGTTTGTGAATAGATTGTTCAACAGTCATTGCAGTGTTGTTTCATTTAACACAGCACTGGCCACTATAAGCTGGTGTTGTGTTTGTGAATAGATTGTTCAACAGTCATTGCAGTGTTGTTTCATTTAACACAGCACTGGCCACTATAAGCTGGTGTTGTGTTTGTGAATAGATTGTTCAACAGTCATTGCAGTGTTGTTTCATTTAACACAGCACTGGCCACGATAAGCTGGTGTTGTGTTTGTGAATAGATTGTTGAACAGTCATTGCAGTGTTGTTTCATTTAACACGGCACTGGCCATGACAAGCTGGTGTTGTGTTTGTGAATATATTGTTCAACAGTCATTGCAGTGTTGTTTCATTTACCACAGCACTGGCTATGACAAGCTGGTGTTGTCTTGTGAATAGATTGTTCAATAGTCGCTTCTGTGTTGTTTCATTTATCACAGCACTGGCCAGAACAAGCTGGTGTTGTGTTTGTGAATATATTATTCAACAGTCACTGCTGTATTGTTTCAGTTAACACAGCACTGGCCACAACAAGCTGGTGTTGTTGATCCAAAGAAACTGGAGGAACTGAAGGAGAAGCTTGAGACAGCACAAGACGTCTGGTTTAAAGAATATGTAAGACAAACAATTTGTGGAACAGTTGCTGTCTAATGAATCTAAAGGAGGTTGTCTGTTAGTTTTTATCATAAAGTCATGTCATGCATTATAAACTATCAATTATTTATAACATACACACTGCCAAAATGTGTTTTAATTAATCACCTTTTTGGTTTAAATTGAAGTGTTTCGGGTGGAAGCAGTTTGGTTACATGACAGCAGACCATGTTGGAAGCCATGACCTCTGGTCCAAATACTAATGAGATGGACATGTGTATCACGTGATATGTCATCACGCCCCCGCCGGGTCATCAACTTTCCCAGTATTATCTGAGTTCGCTATTCGGGGATTTAAACGAGAGCTGAGTGATTTTTGTGAACATTAAATTGTAGAATTCTTAAGTTGTTTCTGCTATGCTAAAACTTATTTGGGCAGTCAGTGTGTGAGAACACATACAGTTTATACTGTATAACATGATTTTGCAATAAAACAAACAGACACTCACCCTTTAACTAGATGTGACTGTTGATGTTTCTTCCATTTCAGATTTTGTACTTCTAAGTTGTAATATAACCACCTCCCCCTAAGTACAGTAAGTTGTAATATAACCACCTCCCCCTAAATACAGTAAGTTGTAGTATAACCACCTCCCCCTAAGTACAGGACCATTTATTCCAGTTGGTTCCATTTTGAGTAACAGTGGTGCTTAAAACATCCACTCTGTGTACTAGAGAACGTGGTAAAGTCACTCAGAATCCTTGATTCAGCTCTGTGGAGCTTTCTGGAGAAAGGATCCACATGAAATGTATATTTAATTAAATCGTATCTTAAAACTTCTTGCCCTATCTTGCACTGTATTAAGACTATGAAAAAACGTCAGTTATTAAATAATAATCCAATTGCCATAGTAACCAGATAATTCTGACAGGTGATTTTGTGGAAAGTTCCATGGAAAATGAATGTAATACACATAATTCCATTTTTTTTATTTATTCTAACAAATAATATATTAAGTTGTGCAATGAAATAGTTTGGCTGAAATAAAAGAATAATAATTTTTTTTATAATTAATATTATATTACATTAAAAATTATTTAAAACATTAAAAAAAATTGTTTTAATATTTTTACATAGGAACAAAACTATAATTAATATACAGAGGTTTCTGAAAACGTAAGCTACAAACAAATAATTAATTTTGTCAATTTTGGGGTGTCTGAATGCATACAATCATTTTGATACTTCATTGTGCAATATAATATATTATTTTGTTTAAAAAAATTATATATTAATTATATGAATTAAAATTTCCATGGGACATTGCACAAAACTACACGTAAGAATTTCCAAGAATTATGTGGTTACCATCATGCAAATTGATTATTATTTCATGTCTGACCTTCACTCCATATTATCATAATTTATAGACTTAATACACTGCAAATTTGGTTAAGCTAGGACAAGTAGTTTTTAAGATATGACATTTTAATTAAAGTATTTCAAAAGGAGTCTGTGTCCTTAACACATTGTTCAGAACCAACATACAACTGAAATCTACTGTTTAGTTTTGTGGCATCACATACTGTTTTGGTTGCAACAGAAATGTATTCCTATTTCACAGAGGCTGGCAGCATATGCCATTGAGGGAATCAACAAATCCGACATTTCCCAAGTAAGTGGTATTTAACTTGCTCATTAATTTCTTCACATGTAATTTTATTTATTTTATTTAATCTCTATGTAGATATTTTAAATCTATTTTGGTTTGAAATCTGTAGGCTAGACTTTATAGTAAAGTGTTACCAATTCATAATTATAGAGTGTATTTTACTCAAATAATCAGTACGAAAGGGTTTCTGGTTTGTAAATTAAATGAATCTTTTGTCACGGTTTGTGAACTTTCCCAGTTCACTACTTATTGATTTTGAGATTGACCAACCATTTCGGCTGATTTTTTTTGCCTTCCTCTCCTTTTTTATTGGGAGTTCCAATTGAGAAGCTGTCTTATGAAATTCTTTGTTGGCTTTCTCAGGGTGTGTCCAGCCCCACTTTCTCTTCAGGATCTGCTTGGATTTGTCACAGACAACGGTTAAGGAAAGTCTGGATTTTGTGTAATTTGTTGTAATTTTTCCATGTTTTGGAGGCGTACAACAAAACGGCTTTTACATTGGAGCTAAAAAACCTTGTTTTTTGGTGGTATTCCTCAAACTTAATTGGACGTAAAAGGTCAGTCCAGCTGACTGCCTCAGGAATGATGGACAGAGAGAGAGAGAGAGAGAACAGATAGAGCAGAGAGAGGAGAGAGGACAGAGAGAGCGAGAGAAAAGAGAGAGAAGAGAAAGAAGAGAGAGAAAAGAGAAAAAAGAAAAAAGAGAGAGTGCGAGAGAGAAGAGAGAGGACAGAGAAAGAAAAGCAAGAGAGAGAAGAGAGAGGATAGAAGAGAGAGAGAGAGACAAGAGAGAAGAGAGAGAGAGGACAGAGAGTGAAGAGAGAGAGAGAGGACAGAGAGAGAAGAGAGAGAGAGGACAGAGAGAGGGGACAGAGAGAGAAGAGAGAGAGAGAGAGGGGGGACAGAGAGAGGACATAGAGAGAAGAGAGAGAGAGAGGACAGAGAGAGAGAAGAGAGAGAGAAGACAGAGAGAGAGAGAGAGAAGAGGGAGAGAGAGGACAGAGAGAGAAGAGAGAGAGAGAGAGGACAGAGAGAGAAGAGAGAGAGAGAGAGAGGGGGGACAGAGAGAGAAGAGAGAGAAGAGAGAGGACATAGAGAGAAGAGAGAGAGAGAGAGAGAGAGAAGAGAGAGAGGGGGGACAGAGAGAGAAGAGAGAGAGAGAGAGGACATAGAAAGAAGAGAGAGAGAGAGAGGACAGAGAGAGAAGAGAGAGAGAGAGGACAGAGAGAGAAGAGAGAGGACAGAGGAAGAAGAGAGAAAGTGAGAGACAGAGAAGAGAGAGGACAGAGAGAGAGGAGAGAGAAAGAGAGAGCATTTCAAGAAAGAAGTTGATGTCTTCCTTGTAGACTTGTGCCAGCACCTACCTCCAGAGTGAAGAGGTACACCTGGAAAGCTAGCAACAAAACCAACATACAATAAACGTAATTCTACTACTTTTAGGTTATGTCCATGAAAAACCCCCCACGGAGTTTTGACTGTGTGGCAGAGGGAATGTGCATCCTGTTTGGTCTAAAGCCAATGAAGAAGAAAGATACTGAGGTTAGTCTATCTGCAGAAATATCTTAAGTGATAGGATTAACAATAATCTGTACGTTGATACGCTGACTTTGAAACATCGTAAGTGCATCTCTTCGAAGTAGTTGTGGTCCACTCCACACGCCTCTTTTATGGTCATTCACTTCCTTAAGCCGTTGGCAATTAATACACATTGTAAACGATACAGTGGCACAATATCTGTAAAACAGTCATTTGGTAAAAACACTAGTGTTTATATGTAGCTGTTTATTGATAATAATATTAAATGAAAATTTGTGTTCACTCATACGATCTGTTTGGTAGTGACATGGACAAAATTGGGGGTGTTCTTGTAAGTTCACAAAGTTAAGAAAACCAGAAAAACGTGTACCGTTTTGCACTGGTTCAAACCACCGCCCGCCCCCACCGATACATGGTGTACGTGTGACTTACGATTTTGAGCAATTCAAAATGGCTTCCAAAACCACAATCAATATGCTGCGGATTCAACTGACATTACATGGTTGCCAAGACATTACCCACCACGCAGTCTGCTTCTGATTTCCAGAATAGTGTGCATTAATATGTGTTCCACTCAATAGGTGGCACTGCTATTGATTTATTTTTCATCCGATATACATGGTGATGACTAACTACCAGCCACTGGTAAATAATGCTTTACACATTTTGGAACTTTGCGCACTGATGCGAACAGCCGTAACCTGCCTGAAGCTTATTTTATGAGCCTAACTATTTGTAGTTTTATGAAATCATTGCATGTACATGAAATTGCTTTCTTTGTTTCCGTTCTCAGCAACCATACTGGCGTCCATTCATGAACATGATGAGAAATTACAGGTCCCTCAACCAAACACTCAACTACGACATGGTAAGTACGTTTGTCGATGGTCAGTTTTCATAATTGAAAACTTACTTAATTGAATTTGTAGATACATGTGTATTCCTTAGCATATGTACCTTATGTGCAGACTTTTGCTGTGGTTGCATTTATATCTATACTAGATTTTATCAAAATTGTGGGAACATGTTTCCTGTGCAACACCAATGAAAACATGTATCTACATATTGTTAAATAAACATTAGCTTATTATTAGTATCAGCTTATTTATCCCAGGAGCAAAACATACATTACTGACATTGACAAATATTATAAATTGTACATAATCAATACAGATATTGAAGAGTAAGATGAACAAAAATGGTTGGTAAAAGTTGGCAAAACCATACATTTATATTTTAGCAAAAGTACTTTGCTGGGGGATGGGAGACCCTGCTAAGACCCAAAATTGGTCACTGTCTTACAAACAACCCAAATTAAAAAAATAGCAAAATATTCCTTAGGTAATTGTTTATACATTTTATATATAAAAAAAACTTATAAATATATACATGTATATCACTCATGTGTTTAATAATTTGTTTTGTATCTCTGTGATGCTAGAACTATTGTTTACAGATGCAACTATGCAAATATATAAATGTAAAAATAATACAAAAATAATAATTGACTTGTATAAAATGGGATGTGAAAACCGCATTGGATAAAAACCATATACATACAAATAATTATGCATAAAATATATAAATTAGCTAAGCAAAAGAACATAATAATTGATTTTATAAATGGGAATAAAAAGTACCAACATACGTAGAGAATTCTATTAAATTTGTTTGTTTGTATAGGAGACCATTACAGCTGACATGTTGGTCAAGCTGGAGCCACTGGTTCAAGATCCAGAGGAAGTCGTGCAGAAGGTTTGTAGCCTCAGAAATGTGTTGACATGCATGTCGAACCTATCATAATGTCCGTATGTGTTGGGACACCATATGTTTTGGGACATCCTAAAAATCTAGAAACATAATTACTTTTCTGTATTGTATGTTTTGGGACACCTTTGTAAATATAATTATTTTTGTCCCTGTGTGTTCAGATACCAATTATTTGTATTTCTAACAAGTGAGTACCCATTTTTTCCCCCGATGCGGAACAGTAAAAAACAGTGTATCAGTAAAACATTGTATTACAATCGCTGTTGCACTACCACCAACATCAGAAACTTAAGTGAACACTGTTATTGTTGCACCAGCAGCGCTGTTGGGCCAGTGTTTCTTCTGCATTTAGGAAGTGTCATATTGGCCTCTTGATAAGGCATAGGCTTCCCTGTCCGCATTTGCTCAGGATGGCAATCTTGTTAAATCTTGTTCAACTTCAACATGTACACTGGTCCACTCTGTTTCTGCTGTAAGCAATCATAACATGCAGTTTTCACCAACAATTTTTAGAAATTGTTCTACAACGTATTAATATTATTAATCGGAACTACTTATTTCATCAATGGCATGCAAACAATGCATCAAATAAGTTGTTTTTAGTGAAATACTTACAATATTCATAAGATAATGTCACTTTGCACGCCAACTGGAAGCACTTGGTTTCTGCTGCATCATGTTAAATATCATCACTGTATTACAAGACATAATGCATTAACTGTATTTATATGGGACATGGCTCCTTGGTAATGTAATGGAGTTATGACTAGGAATCGTGACTAGTTTTGCTGTTAAGTAACAAGGCAGGTATGAGTTTGTAAAAGAGCTTTGTATTCAGCCAACACATTTTAGCTAATTCATATAATACATATATATATATATATACAATGTGTAAATAACTGTATTACAAGACATAATGCATTAACTGTATAAACACAACAGGCTGTTCAATAACGTTCCTGCTGTGATTAGTGTGAACATTTGCTTACAATTTAGTCCAATGTATTTCATTATTACGGATGTTCACATCACCGTCAGCGATATTATCATGTGGTTTGTGTTCGCTGTCAAAATATATCTAAAAAAAACTGTTTGCCTCATTTTAATTTGAGAAAAATTACTTTTTTGCAAGTTTGTAGACATTGTTTGCTCCCAGTGACCTATATATCTCACTAAAGACGTATCTGATGTAAGATCCATTGAAATATCAAAAAGCAGCAGAAACCAAGAGGTGGCAGAAACCAAGAGACAACAGAAACTGCACAGGTGACAATAATTTGTGATTCTCTTTCACTAGGTAATGATGGCCTCCAGCATGATGGCAGCGTTGTTCAAGTGGATCGTGGCCATGTATCACGCAGCCACAAATATTGTGCCGATTAGGAATGAATACAAGGCTCTTATGAAACAACAGGAGGAAGCCACGATGGACAATGGGACAGCCGTCATATCAGAGAAGGTGAGGTCAACTGTTATGACTTGGGGTGATCTCATGAGTTCTCAAGGTACAGAAAATGTTTCGTGGTTATAATTGGTTTAGACCACCATTTACCCCCCTCAATATACGATGTTCCTGAAATAATAGTGATAATGTGTGGTCTTATACAGCACCAGTATGTGCCTTGGACAAGGTGTGCAAGGCATCTCCTCCATTATCAGAGCACATGTTTTGGCAGTAGCTATTGTTTAATATATTGACACCATTGGCTTTGTGGGTTCTCAACAGTTATTTTCCATTTCCTTGTGTTTTCTTCCTCATGGCATAGACACCAGTTAGAAGGGACTGCCTTAGCATTTTAGACAAATTTTGGTCACCCCATACTCTTGATAGTCATGATCGTGTAGAATTGTCAAATTATTAGCATTGCTGTGCTATTGGCATGTAGAGGTTAGACATTAGCTTAGTGTGTCAGCGTCTACTTTATATTGTCTACTCTATGATGCAGGGGCTGTTTTCCCGAAGTATTTGTCATGTGTACGTGGTTCTTGCAATTGTTATGTTACGTTTTGTGTTCCGAACAACTGATTTACCTCATTAAAGGTGAGAATTTTGAAACAAATATACGTCTTACATCCAACCCCTGGGATCGCAGATTAATCCCAGAAAGTTTGGCGCTTGGGGTTGAAACCATCTAAGAAGAACACAGTAACATTCATGCATACATACATACATGCATGCATGCATGCACACACACACATACATACATAAGCTCGATTATAGTAAGATTATTACCTGTGGACAGGGTCCCCGGATGTTGCTGCACCAGATGAGACGAGTCATGGACGAGCTGGATTCTAAGGTGTATCAGCTCGGGAGGAAGGACGTCACTGCATTGGACAGGAGAGTGCTGGATGTCTTGACCAGTCTCTCTTCACAGAAGATCTGTACATTAAAGACAGTCCAGGAATGCTTGACCACTGCAGATAACGTTGAAGTGGACATTCGGACAGTGTCCAAAGCTGTTGACAAGGTCCATAAACAGGTAGGAATTTACAAGAAATTGATTCACAGAAATTAGTAAGATTTGATAACAGATTTGCATTGTCTCTAATTCCTGCATGCTGTTGATTGTATTAACTGGCAGGGATGACTTGCTAGTTTGTTAGATCTCCCATGTGATTATCTTCACACTTAGGTCAGAAATCAGGCAACCAGTTCCACAGTTTGATATTATATACTATATATATATTATATATATATGCACTATATACACATATGTAGAGGTGTTTTCACAGAAAAATTCATACCAGACTTTTGATGATGACTATGTAACCTGGAACAGTTTGCAGTGCTTTGTGTGTTTTCTACAATTGTCCCAAGCTTTATAAACCGTCCACGACATACTGTTGAGGAGGGTTTGTGTAACATGGAACAATCCTAGAAAACAAGTTTATGCCTGCATGGCATTGTGAACTGTCAGTAAATGCTCAGAATCAACCGTTTATACATAGGGAATAAAATAAAAAAGAAGCCTTATGAATTGTTCTTGGGGGGTCGTAGATGAACCGAAGATGCAAAATGTCTGGTAAGAGTCCATCCATCCATGCATCCATACATTTAGACATACACACTCTCACACACATTGCACTATATGCTTAATGTCACATACATATGTACATACATATATATAATTACATGTGTAATATTACATACATCCATATGCAATATGCACACACAAACACATACAAACACACACACACACACACACACACACACACACACACACACACACACACACACACACACACACACACACACACACACACACACACACATTCATACACACACACACACACACACACACACATACTCATACACACATTCATACACACACACGCACGCATGCACGCACGCACGCATGCTAGCTCGATTGTATCAGGATCTTAATGTTGCTGTGTTTTTCACAGAACCGCGCGTGTGTGTCTGTATACTTGTAGGGCAAAATTCTGAGTTTCGCCGAGGTTCCCGACCATCTGATTGTGACAGATGTGACTTGGTTCATGCGAGTGCTGGTTCTGCTGCAACAACAGACGGACAACATCAGTGCACACAACGGGGCTCGCTTCAAGGCTCTAGCACCCGATGTGCCCATCTTTGACTTGCTTAGCATTCAGAGTCTGCTCGCCAATGAAGCTACACATGAACAGGTGGGTGGACCCGCTGACCATCACAAGGCTGATGGTCAGTTGTTGGGTGAGTAGACTGGTGGTCAGTCAGTTTGACATTGATTTTCTATATTATCTGTCATCTAACTGCAATTGAAGTAACGTGTGTGTCTTAACATATTCGTTCTAGACAGTTTGGGTCTCTCAAACTCTCAGGGATTAATCTATGACCTTTTGGAAGAAAAGTAATGCCATTAGTTTATTCAAAATTTGTCATCGGCTAAGGGTTCTTAATTATCGTATTTAGGGTTCATGCCATACTTTAGATGGCCATAAATTTTCTGCTATTGTTCCAAGGTTGAGAGGAGCCGATCAGTTCGGGACGTTTTATGCAAAAACTTCAAATTATTCACGTTGTAACAAATGTCTATTTACGCCGATCAGTTGGAGACGTTTTATGTAACTTGCAGTAATGCAAACAAGTTCAAAGTATTTACATCTTGACAAACATCATCTATTAATACTCCTGGAAACTCTTATCTGTGTGTGTCTATGTGCATTGCCATCTCGTGAATGGGCAGTTTTGTCAGTTTATGTAATAATGTGAAACATGTCTTAAGGAAATTGGCAAGTCGTGATCGTACCTTGTTGTGTTTCTAGACTGACCGCATGGTTGCTGTCCTCAGACACCAGGGGGTGCTGCTGGATGCTCCCCGGCGCTCACACAGAGACGTTGATGAGGCCGGAGCAATGAAGGATCCCCTTGTGTTGTTTACACACATCAATGATCAGGCATTCCTGAGGGATTCTCCTACTACCGGAAGTGGCAAGTCCACGTCTCAATTCGCCGTAAGTCACCATGGGTCCGTTTCCCTAACATTCCTGTCAGCTCAATCATAAGCTACATTTGTTCTTTAATAATGTAATTTTCGCTCCTTAGCCATTTCAGGTCTGCAGCACCGTCACCGTATGACTACTGCAGATGCAATTACCTTATTAGAAATATTACCTATTTCACTTCAGTTGCCTTTTTCACAAAGAAATAATAAGTTTTCAAATAGGAACACCTGGAATATTCATGAACTAAAATTATCAGCAGATAAGATCGTGCAATTGTTTTGTAATCTGGATACCATAGTAACAGATAATTCAAAATTTACCAGTGGTAATGATGCACCAGTGTCACCAGCATCATCGACGTCATCGTCAGAAAACCCATTGAATATATTGTCAATTTCAGTAGTCGAATCGTCACAATTTTCGTTGATACTTTCAGTGACAGGTCGGCAAAACACATATAGCCTTCCGCAAACATGCTTTCGTCTCAGTCTGAATCGTCACTAAACCTGTCAGACGTTTCAAAACTTTGTTATCAATAGCACTGCTGCAAACAGCCTCTGCCATAATTGTTGGTTGGCAGAAAAAACTAAATATCTTTGGAATTTTCAATGGAACAGTATATGATAACTTCGACATAAACAGAATCCTGAGTTATACCAATAATGATCAATATGCAACAGGTGCCACACAGTGACCAAACAGGACTTATATTGAATGCAAGGAAGCTTATACCTGAACCCGCTGCTGCGGGCAACCAACCTCAAATGTCACAGTATGGCTGCCCGCTATAGAAGGCCTGAAATGGTTAAGAGGGATCTTCTATACTGGGAAAATCCATTTCACTCCTTGGGTCAAAAATATGAGTGATCTTATATACTGGAACCTGTCAAAACCAGGATGCGCCACCAGGACATTTTTGCAGGTGTGTCATTGAAATAGTGTCCTGGTGGTATAGTTGTGCAGTTTTGCATTTTTATTTTTGTTTATCAACGTTTTGGATAAGTCGTTGTTTTCGTTGTCGCTGTTTTGACTTGTTACCATTCTGGTGTGTATCTGTGTTCTTCCGTAGATACACACCTGAGGTTAGAGAATCGGAATCTCAATCTAGAGATTAAACCCTCTTGTTGGCATTCCTAGCTGTAAGAATGATCGTACCTGACTGTAGACAGTGGTTGATATTTGTGAACGAATAACCTTTGCGCTGTAATTGCAGCATGGCTGAATGCTTCCCAGAGAAGTCGAGATGGTGTTCGGTTGAACAGGTCTGCCAGGGAGTAAAGTGTCAAGCGATTTGAGTAGTCCTAAGGATCGTACTCTATAAGAACCTGTATGCGCCCCTGTCACATACACCTTTCTGTGCAAAGCAATGATACAAGACCAATGTTGATTGAAACAGGCCAACATAATGACATTTATTCACTAACACATATTAAACAACACCATATATACATTAAACCACACCATATATACACACATCAATACACAGCAAGCATACATTGTTAAGCAATACTTACAATTTCTAAGCATATAACTTCCGAGACATCTAATTACTAACATGACTAACTACATGACTGCACTATATTTACCAAAACCACCGTAATGGTGGGGGTCACTCCGCCACCCGGTTACCCGCCACCCGGTTACCCGCCACCCGGTTACCCGCCATCCAATGTAACCGACCTCTATAAGAACCTATCTTGACTTGTTTGCTAGGTGAACTTCTGGCCACGGTGGGGTACAGATGCCTACCATCCAACCGACATTGTAATCCAGCGCCATTATCGCTTCACTGTTGGTTTTCCGACCAATTTCCTTTCACGCATCTTCTCCGAGTGCTGTAAGGTGGCGCCAGTGGTTGCCCTATGGAAATGGGCCCTGGTAGCTCGAGTAGGCGCTGTCGAAGTCCTCATCCGACAGAATGTACACGGCAGTGAGTGGATTGTTGATACTCTGTGTAGTTGTATTGTGTGTGTAGTGTCCTTGTTGTATACATAGTATTTGTGGTATAATGATGTTGTGTTTGCAGTGAAATTTTGTAACATATTTATCTGCATTCACTGTTTTTTGTATACCTGGTAGTGGCTTAATGTTTTGCTTAGCCAGAAGTTGCGTTTACATTCAAACTGCAATGATATGAAAACTATTTAAGTTGATGAGTAAATATTTGTTTAAAAACCCTTCTGTTTAATCAGTCTTTTTCATAATTGTGTTCTGCTTGCAGTGAGCATGCTATGCTTGTAGTAATCATGTAGTGCTTACAGTATTAACATTGTCTTTGCAATATCCCGTTCTGCTTTCAGTAGACATGTTATGTTTGCAATGATTATATCGTACAGATACTTGTAATTAATTATGTCATATCATACAGATACTTGTAATTAATTATGTCATATAATACAGATACTTGTAATTAATTATGTCAAATCATACAGATACTTGTAATTAATTATGTCATATCATACAGATACTTGTAATTAATGATGTCATATCATTCAGACACTTGAAACAAAATTTTCTGTGCAGTAGTCATGTTATACTTGTAATAGTCGTGTCATGCTTGCAATAGTCGTGCCGTGCTTGTAGTAGTCATGTTTGTTTGCAGCTATGGTGTGTAACAGTCTGGAAGTAGAGGCGCGACTATCCAAAGGCAGTGTTGATGGAGACGAGAAAGTGTTCCGTGAGAACTTATGGAGTGCCCTACACACGTACCTTTTGATCATAGAGTATAACATCAGGCTCTATCCATGCCTTCATGTCACTGTGAGCATCAATGATCATATAGTATAACATCAGTCTCAGTCCAAACCGTCATGTCACTGTGAACATCAACGATCATAAAGTATTACATCAGTCTCAGTCCAAGCCTTCATGTCACTGTGAACATCAATAATCATAGAGTATTACATCAGTCTCCGTCCAAGTCTTCATGTCACTGTGAACATCAGTGATCATAAAGTATTGCATCAGTCTCAATCCAAACCTTCATGTCACTGTGAGCATCAATGATCATAAAGTATTACATCAGTCTCAGTCCAAGCCTTCATGTCACTGTGAACATCAATGATCATAAAGTATTACATCAGTCTCAGTCCAAACCTTCATGTCACTGTGAACATCAATGATCATAAAGTATTACATCAGTCTCCGTCCAAGCCTTCATGTCACTGTGAACATCAATGATCATAAAGTATTACATCAGTCTCCGTCCAAGCCTTCTTGTCACTGTGAACATCAATGATCATAAAGTATTACATCAGTCTCAGTTCAAGCCTTCATGTCACTATGAACATCAATGATCATAAAGTATTACATCAGTCTCCATCCAAGCCTTCACGTCAGTATAAAAATCAATGATCATAAAGTATTACATCAGTCTCAGTCCAAACCTTCATGTCACTGTGAGCATCAATGATCATAGAGTATACCATCAGGCTCTATCCAAGCCTTCATGTCACTGTGAGTATCAATGATCATAGAGTATTACACCAGTCTCATTCCAAGCCGTCATGTCACTGTGATTATCAGTGATCATACAGTATTACACCAGTGTCATTCCAAACCTTCATGTCACTGTGAGTATCAGTGATCATATAGTATTACACCAGTCTCATTCCAAGCCTTCATGTCACTGTGAGTATCAATGATCATACGGTATTACACCAGTCTCATTCCAAGCCTTCTTGTCACTGTGAGTATCAGTGATCATACAGTATTACACCAGTGTCATTCCAAGCCTTCATGTCACTGTGAGTATCAGTGATCATAGAGTATTACACCAGTCTCATTCCAAGCCTTCATGTCACTGTGAGTATCAATGATCATACAGTATTACACCAGTCTCATTCCAAGCCTTCATGTCACTGTGAGCATCAATAATCATAAAGTATTACACCAGTCTCAGTCCAAGCCTTCATGTCACTATGAGTATCAGTGATTATACAGTATTACACCAGTCTCATTCCAAGCCTTCATGTTACTGTGAGCATCAATGATCATAGAGTATTACACCAGTCTCAGTCCAAGCCTTCATGTCACTGTGAGCATCAATGATCATAAAGTATTACATCAGTCTCAGTCCAAGCCGTCATGTCACTGTGAGCATCAGTGATCATAAAGTATTACATCAGTCTCAGTTCAAGCCTTCTTGTCACTGTGAACATCAATGATCATAAAGTATTACATCAGTCTCCGTCCAAGTCTTCACGTCAGTATGAAAATCAATGATCATAAAGTATTACATCAGTCTCAGTCCAAACCTTCATGTCACTGTGAGCATCAATGATTATAGAGTATAACATCAGGCTCTATCCAAGCCTTCATGTCACTGTGAGCATCAATGATCATAGAGTATTACACCAGTCTCAGTCCAAGCCTTCATGTCACTGTGAGCATCAATGATCATAGAGTATTACACCAGTCTCAGTCCAAGCCTTCATGTCACTGTGAGCATCAATGATCATAAAGTATTACATCAGTCTCAGTCCAAGCCTTCATGTCACTGTGAACATCAATGATCATAAAGTATTACACCAGTCTCAGTCCAAGCCTTCATTTCACTGTGAGCATCAGTGATCATACAAAATTCAAGACTTATTTGTTTGAAATTGTTTTCCCACCCAGAATCTGTGGTGGTTGTTTACTTTAATCATAACTCTTACAAAGATGCGCTTACGTCTAATGATTTGTGTTTGTTGCACCGCATAGACATACACTATTACTACTATACTATACAACTTCTGTACAGACTTATTGAAGTCACAACCTCCTTGCATTATATGACGTTTTCTTTCAGATCAAATTGCCTTGTCAAGGTTCGTGTGCTAAACGGGGTGAGACATACGTGTTTAGCCCGACGGAGCTGCATCGGAAACTAGGGGTCGGTCTACCATGTCCCCAGTGTAAGACAAAGGGGATGTCAGCAGAAGAGAGCCTGCTGCTGACAGGTGGGGTGCTGACTGCTGACTTATTAGAATGTCAAGTACTGTTTTATTCCCATTACTGATCCACTGCACAAAAACACACACCTTCATTTTACAGAAGTGAAGCCATGCACAAAAACTTATTTTCAGTAGTGAGCACATGCATTAAAAATGCAAAAGATGGTATACCACCTGTGGTTCCCCCTTGCGGATACTTTCTAGATGATAGTTCATTGTATTTTTACCCATTAGATGACATCACATTGCTAGGGTTATCATCAGCTTACACCCCTGACAGCTTGTATTACTTATGTCTATGAGAAATTAAAAATATATGTGCACCCAAGCCTTTGCACTAGCACACGGTGCACCGGTTGGGAACTGTACAGTAATCAGTGATTTCAATGGCTTCATTTGTGCACAAAATACTGTGACATTTCTCATAGCACTGTTCTGTCATTGCTGTGTCATCCATTTATCATATCATTATCACGCATTGTATTCACATAAGCTGTGTCAAAGACATGTAAGGTATGAGTTTACTAAGAAATCGGGGTAATAAAATATGAATTCTGGTAAGAAATAGCTTCTTTCAGACATCAGCAAATTCAAATAAAATGATATGTTTGATGATGTTTCCTCCTCTCCTTGATCCCTTGTGGGGTGGGATCCACAGCACCGGTCGGTTCCACCCTTTTGATGATACTTCTCCACCTATCCTGATCATCTGCTATTTTCTCCCACTCTCGGCTGTTCATCCATCCATTTTGAGATTTCTTGACTGTCTTTCCATCTTAATTTCAGTATTTTTCTTCTCCCAACCTCTTCTGTTTCCCAAGCTCTCTTGTTTCCCACACACTCTTGTTTCCCATGCCCTCTTGGTTCCCACGCACTCTTGTTTCCCATGCCCTCTTGTTTCCCATGCCCTCTTGTTTCCCATGCCCTCTTGTTTCCCATGCACTCTTGTTTCCCACGCCCTCTTGTTTCCCGTGCCCTCTTGTTTCCTGTGCCCTCTTGTTCCCCATTCCCTCTTGTTTCCCATGCCCTCTTGTTTCCCATGCCCTCTTGTTTCCGATGCCCTCTTGTTTCCCGTGCCCTCTTGTTTCCCGTGCCCTCTTGTTTCCCGTGCCCTCTTGTTTCCCGTGCACTCTTGTTTCCCGTGCCCTCTTGTTTCCCGTGCCCTCTTGTTTCCCCGGCCCTCTGTTTCCCGTGTCCCTCCTTGTTTCAAGGCCCCTCTTGTTTCCGCACTTGTTTCCCGTGCCCTCTTGTTTCCCGTGCCCTCTTGTTTCCGATGCCCTCTTGTTTCCCATGCCCTCTTGTTTCCCATGCCCTCTTGTTTCCCGTGCCCTCTTGTTTCCTATGCCCTCTTGTTTCCCGTGCACTCTTGTTTCCCGTGCCCTCTTGTTTCCCGTGCCCTCTTGTTTCCCATTCCCTCTTGTTTCCCATGCCCTCTTGTTTCCCATGCCCTCTTGTTTCCCATGCCCTCTTGTTTCCCATGCCCTCTTTGCAAGTCTGTCCTCACACATTCTCTGCACATGTCCTGCCCATCTCAACTACTTTCATTTTCATGTGTTTCTTCATGCCAGTCTCTTCTCTCAACTTATATTCATCTACCTGTAGCTTCTCCTGTTTTTTTTGTCCCTGTTGGTATTGTTTAATGATACTAACAATTGTGAGATAAAGATTTCATTGGCGTCAATATCCTCAGAATCATGAGCTCACTGATGTAACAAAAACAAAGTATTAGGCATTCTCATGATTGGTGTACGATTGGTGTGAAAGTGATGAAGAGGATGTGACAAGAGGCTAAGGTTGATAGCCGGTTTTATAGAGTTTTTGTTGACAGAGAAATGAAACTGTATTTCCTGCTGATTTAATGCCGAAGGGAATGAATTCCACAGAGTTTGTGCGGCAACCGAGAAGGCTTGAGTTCCAGCATTTGTTTTAACAACTGAACCTGTCTGAGCTTTCTTGCTGGATAGTTGCACAGGTCTTGAAATTACTTCAACAAAACTATGATGGTCATATCTGTGCCAGCAGGTTGCTTGGTTGGAAGGGGGTAATCGTACAGGTCTAGAAATTACTTCAACAGAACTTTGACGGCCACGTCTGTGTCAACAGGGCGTCTTCCCTGTTCGGGGCAGCATGACTACAAGGACAGTATGGGGGCAGGGCAGTACAGCAACCCACTGGCCCCCTACAGTCTCTCATGGAGCTGTCACATGTCAGACCCCTCCCTGCCCATGTGGATCTGTTCCTACTGTGGAACCTTCAAAGACGCCTCCATCAAACTCGTGGTATGTCAGTGTCAGGTTGGAAATCCTGTTAGAATTAAAAAAATTATGACATCTTTAAGGGGGGGTTGCATACGTTTATAAAACCCCCCAAAATGTTTTCCATTAGCCATGGGGAGGGGTTTGGTCGTCACCATACGTCAGTGGGAAAATAAATCGCTACATTGATGCTGTTGTGGATAGCATAAACAGATGCCGTGGTAGGTAACGTATTGGCAATTAAGTGACGTCATTTGAATCCAGTCACTATCGACTGTGGCTTCGGATTACTCAGAATTAGCTGAGGGTGGGTGGTGATTATCTAGCTTAAATTGAGCTAAGGTATACAATACTATACATATCCTATTTGTGTTTGTTATGCTACCCCTCCTGGATGGGCTCATCAGGGGTTCATCTCCGTCCCAGGAATGATACATAATGGTGTTATTTTTTCCTGAAATTCCTCATGGTTGGTACTGGTTAAACATTTGTATTGGATATTTAACGATTGTGTGTAAACTGTCAGTTGAGGACTAAATATGTAGCTTGGAATAACCATAGAAAACTTGCATAGCATTGCTTACAACGGTTTAGAGTTACGTAATCTTTATTAAACATCGAGTATGAATAGTTCATGAAATTCCCTCTGCATATTTGTGCATGTAGCGCGCTCTAGTACATAATATTGAACCAAGGCGTTGGTTGCTTGGTTTATGACCTTCTTATGATGCTAACTACCAAGTTATCCCTTCTGAGATGGGTATTTTTGCTAGTATTTGTAATTCACAAGTTGAATAATTGTGGCAGAGATTTTAATCATGTTACAGTTATACTATCTTATAAGAACTCGTTGAATTTCTGTTTGTTTTTGTCTGTATTGATACAGACAATGGAGAGTCGTCTGTATCCAGCCATGGCTGAGGACAGCTTCCAAGTGCTGACAGCCACTGAACAATGCACAGCCCTGGATCCAGCACCAATGCACGGGAACATCGTCACTGGGTAGGTGCCCTCTGTGATATGGTCAGCTACAGGCAGTCTAAGCATTTAGAAGTTTAAGTAAATAGCAAGTCAGTTGATGGTAGTGCTGTGGTGTTTCACCTCAAAAGGTCAGTTGATGGTAGTTCTGTGTTGTTTCAGCTCAAGAGGTCAGTTGATGGTAGTTCTGTGTTGTTTCAGCTCAAGAGGTCAGTTGACAGTCGTGGTGTGTTGTTTCAGCTCAGGAGGTCAGTTGATGGTAGTGATGTGTTGTTTCAGCTCAAGAGGTCAGTTGACAGTCGTGGTGTGTTGTTTCAGCTCAAGAGGTCAGTTGACAGTCGTGGTGTGTAAGTCTCTGCTCTACACGTCTGCCAGTGTCATTATGACTGTTCTCACAGCCGCCCCTGTTCAACTGGTCATTGCTTCGGATGCCTACTTGAAGAGGTTAGTCCCTCTGGCCATCTTTATAGATGACCAGTAGAAGAATATATTTAATTCATGTTAAAATAATACTAATATATTTTAATTGATAAAGAGCCACATCCATATTTGTTTGTGGCACTTTACAACATATTAACATATACATAACATAGTGTAGAAAAGTCCTGTGACATGGTTGCTGCAAGTTCTAATTCCTATTGAAAAAGCAACATTCAACTAAATGAAATACCTTCACAGTATTACAATCCACAATATGTTTTTCTATCTAAAAATCGGATCTGAAAATAAAATATATAAATTGTGTTTGAACTAATTAAATTTATTTAAAATGGTATTCTGAGTTAAAGTACCATTTGTAACTGTTTTTTTTAAAGAAAGCATGTACAATATGAACAGTATTTACTTATTTGGTTATACTTCCTACCATATATGTCACTTTACACTTGATATGTTATTCAATATATTATACTTTTTTGCAAAATTACCGGTCACCATGTCTGGCTAGTGAAATAATAAACGTATCGCAAACCGATATAGTTTGTTTTGTCTTTTTTAATCTATAAAATGCATATTTTGAAAAAAGTTATATATAGTGTTGAGGAAATTGATATATAGTGTACGGGGCACGATGATTTACTGCATATCTGTATTTCAAAGATGGATGATCTCAGAATGCACCTTTAAATGTGAACTAATTAAATTAATAATTAATAAAACATGTGTTTCGTACAAATGCAATTAATACTACCTACATTTCTAAAGGGACAAGTTATCTTAACTATTCCTTTTTTTGGTAACACTCTCCAGAAGAGGAGAGACAAACTGTCTCCCAACCCTGGGAGAAGGCCAGGAAGAACAGGGCTGATCCCAGGTCCAGTCTGTCTACTTGAACATGTCTGTTGCAGTGACATAGTGGACGACGTTGGTTTCTTGGACTGCAGCATCCACTACGAATGTGACAGCGGCCAATTGACCACGACAGATGACCATGAAACAAACACAAAGAAGATGACCACAGTGGATAATTTGACCATTGGCGACAGACTGACAGTGCAAATGTTGCAGGAGGTTCTGCTGGACACTGGAGAGAGCACGGTGAGAAGTTCACACACACGGACACATGCACGCTCATTTTCTGTTTTACACTTGCACCACTTGTTGTATATAATTATGTTGTTTTATATATTCATACACTTGTCAGTTTAATTAATTTTGTTCTTGGAAGAATGTAATTTACTTGATTAATTTACATAGTTTTATTTGGATTTAAAACATGTGAATTCCTAAGATGAGTCTCCGGACCCGGCTTTGTATATTTTGTTTGTTATTTTTGTTCATTGACATTAAGTAAATTAAATGTTTTTAATGGATGTGTGTGTTAGTATTTGTATCAAACATAATCATTCTTCTTCTGTAGTACAAGCAATCAAGAAAACTATTAAACAAAATTGTAAAATTGAGCTTTAAAGTGGCACCTCATTTGTTGAAATATCTTCAGTAGTTTTTTATTTATTGCTAAAATTATAGCAAACTTTAAAAAGCAGTTTTGCGAAACAAGGTGATTCTGACTCATATTGTCTCTTGTTTTTTTAATCCATGGGTTCATAAATGCATATATTTGATTAGTTTTGGATTGTTTGTCTATGAAAGTAACTGAATATTGAAACTTATGAGTGTAAGGTATGCTTTCTGCCAAAATCACAGAATTGATGGGATATGACGTAGACAGCTATTTTTTTACTTGTACACAGAATAGGCCTGTGTGGCTTAATACAGGGTGTACCCCTTTCACTGGGGCGGGTCACATGTGTAACAGGGTATGTGGGGGAATTGTGGGCGGCATCATCAGATGGTCATTAGCCACTTCTAAAGGTCATTTGCACACAATGACCATGTGATAGCATCAGTAAAATTAGTTCCACCCTACATGAATATGCAAGTCACAACTATATCCCGATATTGAACAGAGACAATATTGTGACAAGATTTAATTATCTTATAACTGGGATTTGATCTATTTTAGAGCCTGGTTCTTGAGATCTGCCTACTGAAGAACGACTGTGTATTCTACACTGGCCTAGTGCCATACAGGAGTTCTGTGGCATTTGTGTTGCCCATGGCAACAGACGAAGACGCTCCAACTGCGAAGATTGTCCTCAGTTGCCCAAAGCACTCTGTAAATATATCACAATTCTGACTACGATCTTGTTTTCCAAGATCGTCTGTCTCGTAACAACTTGTTTTTCCTGAAACTAACCTTACCATTGGCAAGCAAGCTTTCTCTGTAACTGCACCCAAAGTCTAGAATGAATTCCCCATAACTGTAAAATCATCTGGAACTAGCCTTCATCAAAAACTCAAGACTTATTTGTTGGGAATTGCATTGTTGGAAATTGCATATATTGTTGTCACATTGTCAGGACATATGGTTAAAACATTGTACTTTCAACCGAGAGAATCTGGATTTAAATCCATTTCGAAGTTTGGGCAATTTTGTTCACTCCACGTTGCTTCAGGTGATTCAACTGTATAAATAAGTACTGGCTGTGTTAGGTATATGTGAATGTATAATAATCTTTATGAAGTAATTACACCATGGCTGAATGCTTCCCAGAGAAGTTGAGATGGTGTTCGGTTGAACAGGTCTGCCAGGGAATAAAGTGTAAATCGCTTTGAGCAGTCCTAAGAACTGAACACTGCATTATATAAGAACACACCGTAACTTGTTATTATTGTATGATCTGTTTGTAGCATGTGACTGTGTCACACTTCCCCCTCGGCTCCGCCCTGCTCTACAAGACCAACGTGGGCAACCACTGGGCTCTGGGCATGGTGCTGGGCTCTAGTCGGGGCCTCCTTCAGGTGGGGGAAGACCTGAACAGCCCCCATCCTGTTCTGCTCCCAGCAGACTCCCAGGACCTGCTTCCCCTGAGCTTCTACTCTGAAGGAATGACTGTCATCTCGGGCAAAGGTGGTTTCATTTACTCTTACGGTTTCTCTTTGTACGTATTTCACTGTGAAATGAGACATTGTTGGAATCAGTAGTCTGATGAACTTCTGCGTATATATTTATTTCTGTTGTTTTACTTTATTCAAGATATCTGTGGTAATTGTGCAAAGAGAGCCAATGTAGATAATATGTATATATTAATATGATAACTTTGGGTCATTGTAAGTGCAGGAAATGTAATATCTGATGGGTTTCAAATGGCAGAGGCCCTGAATGAGTATTTCAGCCCAGTGTTTACCACAGAAGATATAAGTTCACTGCCATTACCAGTTAATAAATTTGAGGGATGAATCAAATCAATTAGGGCAGTTGTTTGTTACTTATGAAATTATATCAAAGAAAATTAAGATGATGAAAGAAAACAAATCACCTGGAGTTGACTGGATACCACCAAAACTGATTAAGGAAATTGTAGAACAAATCAGTACACCACTGGTTATATTCTTTAACTTGTCACTTAAAGAGGGAATCATTCCACTAGAATGGAAAGAAGCAAACATTACACCATTATTTAAAAAGGGATCGAGGAGCAGGACAGAGAATTACAGACCAGTGAACTTAACATCAGTTTTATGCAAATTATTAGAAACACGTATTAGAGACCACATAGTGGAATTCCTTCTAAAACACAATTAATAAATTAACCTCAACATGGGTTCCTCAAAGCCAGGTCTTGTCTAATCAATCTCTTATGTTTTTAGAAGAAATTACAAAGTGGGTAGATGATGGGTCACCAGTGGATGTTGTCTACTTAGATTATCATAATTTTTTTATAAAGTGCCACATCAAAGATTGTTACTTAAACTAAAAGGCCATGTTATAGGGGATAGTGTGATCAGTTGGATACAAACATGGTTGACAGACAGAAGACAGAGAGTAATAGTAGAAGGGGAGATTTCAAACTGGAAACCAGTTTTGAGTGGAGTGCCACAGAGGTCAGTGTTGGGACCTATATTATTATTGACATATATATATATAAATGATTTGGATGATGATGTATCAAGCAAAATACTGAAATTCGCAGACAATACAAAAGTGTTCAGAACAGTTAAAACAGATGCAGATAAACACACTTTACAGGATGATCTAGCCAAATTGGTCAAATGGTCTGAAAAATGGCAAATGTTATTCAATTTTGTGAAGTGTAAATGCATCCACATAGGACATGGAAATGTGAACAAAGAATACATAATGGGGGATACTATATTAGGTAAAACTGTAAAAGAAAAGGACTTAGGAATAACAGTTAATGCTGACATGAAAGTTTCGGAGCAATGTAGAATTGCTGCTTCAAAGGGTAACCAAATACTAGGGCTAATTAGGAGAAATATCACATATAAGGAGAAACAGCTAATTGTTCCACTGTACAAAGCAATAGTTAGGCCACATTTGGAATATTGTATGCAAGCATGGAGGCCATATCATAAAAAGGACATAGATAAGCTAGAAAGAGTGAAATGAAGAGCAACTAAGCTGATTCCTGAACTGAAAGATCTTGGTTATGAAATACTCCTCTTAGAATGTGGGTTGACAACACTAGAGACTAGGAGACTAAGAGGAGGCCAAGTAGAAGTTTTTAAGATATTGAATGGTTTTGAGGATATTAATAGAAATATTTTCTTCAAACTGAAAGAAGGCAGTATAACCAGAAGGCACAATGCAGTATTACCCCGGTAGTCAAGGAACAGTGTAGGTTGGATATGAGAAAGTACTCATTATCTCAAAGGACAATAAATGACTGGAACAAATTATCTGATGATTGTGTTAATGCTGGCAGTGCGAATATGTTCAAAAATTAAACTGACAGCTATCTGGCGAGGGCGGGTTATACGTAGGTGGAAAATTGTTGGACTCTCGACAAGCCAAAGGCTTCCTTGTCCACATGCCGTCTGGAGCTTATAGCTCTGGTCGGCAATCTTGTTAAATCTTGTTAAATCTCCTTGAGGCCCCAAGGTGCAGTTGTTTCACTTCTTTGGACCATTGGCCTCTGATCTACCAATTACGGGGCCATTCAGAAAGCACAATAGTTATTTAGAGTTATTTATTTACATGCTTTTGATATGCTATGCTTAAAGGGCTTTCTCCTATGTGAGGTAATTGAGTGGTGAACCACTCTCCTCCAGAGGGCGCTGCTGTGGGTTCATAGACCATTGTTAATATATATTAATATGTATTATTATTATTTGATTTGTTTTTATTAAAAGTGGGCTCCCGAGTTAGCGACATGTTGTGTCTTAATGGGAGTCTCCTTGACCTTCACATTTATGTAAACTATTTCAATTTGTACCTGTATGTACAGTGTATATGGTATGTATATGGTCAGAATAAATCTGTCTGTCTGTTTGTCTGTCATTGTAATGGTGCTAAGTTCCCGTTTGTTGCTCCGTGGAAGAGTATAAACAGGTATTATAATGTATGTAAAATGTAACGTGTGTTAGCTGGTAGAACATTGTTAATTATTAAGATGGTGTGCTGTAGATGTTGTGAAAGGCGCTGATGATGTGATGGCGTATCTAAAGAATCACGATGCAATACCTGCTCCGTTTGGACTGTTCAAGCACGCAGACAAGTCTAAGGTATACTGCTGCAGTCACAGACCAGGTTTCATGGATGTGGTCTGCAATGATTGATAGAGCGTTTATTTTTAAATGTTGTAATTTTTTACCCATTTTATTCTAACTCTTCCTGTGCCGTAGGAGCTGCAGTTTACTTGTGTTTAACAAAATCTGTTTTCTTTACGCTGCCAATCTGTAGTCATTTTACCATGTTTACAAAAAATTATAAATCATGGAATTTAAAAGAAATATAAAACGTTATTGCATCAGGAATGTTATTTAATATAACAACTACACCACATGGTTTATTTTTTAACTTCTATTGAAACTACCAAATTTGAAATAAGTGTAGAATAGCTACCACAATAAAGGGACACATTTTGTTTGTTTACCTGGAACTAGCAGGCATAGTAATTTGTATCAATAATTGTAATTTGCTGTGTTGAATGTGGGAAAGTTGAAATTCAAAGGGTACAGCAATTAACTCAGCCCAACTTGGCCGTATTGCCAATTAAGCTTCTTTTGATACTGGATGTTTTGTTTAGTATCTGAACATATACCCGTGGTTGTACCTTCAAATTGTGACCATTGTTACGGGCTTACTAAACACAATTTGATCAGCAGTATACTTCAACATAGTTAGTACATGTATCGTCTTAAGAACATTATATTAATTAATTAATTAAAAATTAGGAACAGACTGCCTCCTTTTTATGCCAATGTAACAGTTTTGTGTCAAATAATTTTCTGTAATTTTTATTGTAATTAACAAGATTTAACAAGATTTCCATCCAGAAAATTAACTCTAGATGGCAGGTGGACAAGGAAGCCTTTTGGCTTACCGAGAGTCCAATACTTTTTATCTACGTGTATCCCGCCATTTTAAGGTATGTGTCGATTTTCTTATTGTAAAATGTTTGCTGTATTGTGTATTACCAATGTTGTAGGTGCCGCTTGCGAAGTTGTTCTCTTCCTACCAACCTCGTTCTTGCTCTGTCCACAGCAACAGCAGCCAAGGTAAGACATCATGTGCAATTATAATATGCAGTTTTCACCAAAAGTTTCAGAAATCGTTCTGCGATGTATCAATATTATTAATCAGAATGACTTATTTCATCGATGACATGTAAACAATGCATCAAGAAAGTTGTTTTTAGTGAAATGCTTACAATATTCATAGACGATATAATTTCACACATCAGATGAATGAACTCCGGTTCTGTGGAATTGTGTTCCAAATCATCACTATGTAACAAGACACAATGCATTAACTGTATAAACACCACAGACGTTTGGTAACTTTCCTGTGGTGATTAATGTGACCGGTTGCTTACAATTTCGTCCAATAAATTGAAATATTACGGATGTTTACATCACCGTCACTGGTACGACATACTGTAGTCACACGGTCGCTATCAAAATATGTCTCAAAAACCTGTTTGCCTTGTTTTAATGTGAGAAAAATAATTATGTTGCAAGTTTGTAGACGTCCTTTGTTCCCAGTGACCGATAAATCTGACTAAAGAGTATCTTATCAAGGGAGCCTTTCACTTGTTGAGAGCCCTACAATGTTTCAACTGTGTGTAACTTGGCCTTATCAGATATCTGTAAATTTTATTTTTAAATATATTCACACTGCTAGCACTATGACAATCATTATTAGATAATTTGTTCCAGTCATTTATTGATCTCTGTGAGCGAGCAGACTCTCATATCCAACATACTCTATTCCTCGACTAATGCTGCTTCATGGGCTGTGGTTCTACTGCCTTGTTAAAGTTTGAAGGCAATATTCCTATCAGTGTGTTCAGAGACTTTCAATGTTTAGAAAAAATATTATGAGGAAGCTATTGTCAGACCCGAGTTAAATGGAGGAAGTCTGTTCCTTGTATTTAGTACGCTCATAACAAACATTGCAAGTTGAAAGTACGACCACGGGAACATGTTCAAATAGCAAACAAAACATCCAGTTTGAAAACAAGCTTTATTGGCAATACGGCCGAGTCGGGCTGAGTTAACTGCTGTACCCTTTGATGTTCAAGTATGTCCCATTTTCCCACATTCAACACAGTAGACTTCCTGTTACAAATTACTATGCCCACTAATTCCAGGTAGACAAGCAGACTGGCTCCTTTTAGGTATAACAGGTGGTTGTGTAGACGGCTTTGCCATCATAACTCTTACAGCTGCTCTGTGTTTGTTGCCAGTTCTCCACCAGTCGTACCAGTACTTCCTGTCGACTACGGGAAAGAACGCCGCAAAGCGATCCACGTACCCTGTGATGTTGCTGTCAGCTGAGCTCAGTGACAACATACTGCTGAATCCACTTCGACACACACTGCAGAACTGGAACAAACAAGCAGTGCACCAGGTGTGCAGTGGTGCACCATGGGGTAAGTACAGAACTAGAACAAACAAGCACTGCACCAGGTGTGCAATGGTGCACCATGGGGTAAGTACAGCACTGGAACAAACAAGCAGTGCACCAGGTGTGCAGTGGTGCACCATGGGGTAAGTACAGAACTAGGACAAACAAGCAGTGCACCAGGTGTGCAGTGGTGCACCATGGGGTAAGTACAGCACTGGAAGAAACAAGCAGTGCACCAGGTGTGCAGTGGTGCACCATGGGATAAGTACAGAACTAGGACAAACAAGCAGTGCACCAGGTGTGCAGTGGTGCACCATGGGGTAAGTACAGCACTGGAACAAACAAGCAGTGCACCAGGTGTGCAGTGGTGCACCATGGGGTAAGTACAGAACTAGGTCAAACAAGCAGTGCACCAGGTGTGCAGTGGTGCACCATGGGGTAAGTACAGCACTGGAACAAACAAGCAGTGCACCAGATGTGCAGTGGTGCACAATGGGGTAAATACAGAACTAGGACAAACAAACAGTGCACCAGGTGTGCAGTGGTGCACCATGGGGTAAGTACAGCACTGGAACAAACAAGCAGTGTACCAGGTGTGCAGTGGTGCACCATGGGGTAAGTACAGAACTAGGACAAACAAACAGTGCACCAGGTGTGCAGTAGTGCACCATGGGGTAAGTACAGAACTAGGACAAACAAACAGTGCACCAGGTGTGCAGTGGTGCACCATGGGGTAAGTACAGAACCAGGACAAACAGTGCACCAGATATGCAGTGGTGCACCATGGGGTAAGTACAGAACCAGGACAAACAGTACACCAGGTATGCAGTGGTGCACCATGGGGTAAGTTCAGAACTACAACTGTAGGTAAAACAAGTAGTGCACCAGGTGTGAAAAATCTCTTAGTAGTGAATAAAGGGAGCAGGTATAGTACATCTGTTGTTTGTTCACGTGTGTGTGCATGCATACATTTATTTGTGCATGCATGTCTGATTGGCCTTGCATACATTTGTAGACACGAATGAGTATGTACATAAATAAAGTACACATTGTGTTCTCATCATCGATGTTGTATTTCAGTGCTGACCGACATCGTGGAACAGGATAGCCACTTCATGGATACCGACGCGATCCCGATCAGTCGAGATGATACACAGAAATTCTTCTCTGTGATGATCCATCATCTGCTCAGAACTTGTCACTTCCTGTCTCAGAACAAGGTGAATATCCCGGGGGACAAGAATATTGCTGGCATGTAAATATGAACAATAGTGGCAGTCATGAGTTTCAGAACGTGTCACTTCCTGTCTCAGAACAAGGTGAATATCCCGGGGGACAAGAATATTGCTGGCATGTAAATATGAACAATAGTGGCAGTCATGAGTTTCAGAACGTGTCACTTCCTGTCTCAGAACAAGGTGAATATCCCGGGGGACAAGAATATTGCTGGCATGTAAATATGAACAATAGTGGCAGTCATGAGTTTCAGAACGTGTCACTTCCTGTCTCAGAACAAGGTCAATATCCCGGGGGACAAGAATATTGCTGGCATGTAAATATGAACAATAGTAGCCAGTCATGAGCTTCTACCGAATGGCAAGTGATATAAAATAATTTGTTTGGTAAATCACGTGTCTTGTGTGAAATAGTAGGGGGTATCAGTTAAATTAGGTCTTATGTAAAGACACTTATTTGGAAATCATAAAACAAACAAGATTAAAACATAATCTGAGATTTATGAAATGGCCAAGGTAGATGTATAATTCAGAATTACAGAAACAGTCAGTAAAACCAGAATGTTCAGCCTTAGCCTTTCATGGATCCATCAGAACTAAAGTGTGTCCTTTCACACGTTTTCTGCACTCAACCGAACAACAACTACTTAGTGCTGAGGAGTAGACTCAAGTGATATGAGGACAACTCCTTTGATGTAGTCACCCTTGTTCTCGGGAATGGACTATCATTATTTCATGCTTTCTATGTAAACTTCTTATACAGCACAATATTTAGTCCTTAAGATTGCTCAAAGTGCTTTACACTTTACTCCCTGCTAGACCTGTTCAGTTGAACTCCATCTCAACTTCTATGTGCTAGTGTGTACGCATGTCCGATTGGCCTTACATACATTTACATGCATACAGCCATGCTGCAATTAATGCACGAAGACAAATATCCACCACTGCCTATAGCCAGGTACTCATTCATACAGCTGAGTGAACTGGAGCAACGTAGAGTGAACGAACTTGCCCAAGGCTTGAAAAAGCAGCACAGGATTCGAACCCGGGTTCTCTCGATTGAGAGTCTGATGCTCCAGCACTGTGCCACTGCGCTCCACAGTAGTGCATTGGCCTATCAAGGAAACTGCTACATAAAATAAATTGGCTAATATTGTTGCAGGCATTGGTGGCAGAGTGGAAGAGAATGCTACCAAGCATCAGTGAGACAATGCCACAGGAGGAGGTGAGGATGCACTTCAATGGTATTGCTGGTGTTGGGTACTGTGTATATTGTGATAAAACCTCACTATTAAGAACACCCGTGGGACCGGACCAAAGTGACCTGAGTAGCAGGGTGACCCTATTAGAAGGACTGGTTTCCCATACTTTGCTGTTACAGAAATTATTTGGGACTGTCCCAGGGTGACCTTTATTGTGAGGTGGCTGTATTATCGAGGTGACTGTAAAGCGAGGTTCGACTGTACACAAGGACATGTCGTAGCATTAGAAAAGGAAATGTGTAGATTAGATATCAGACAGTATTCATTCTCACAGAATGAATGGAACAGATTAGCTTCTGAATGTGTAAATTCAAGTGACTGATTAAAAGCAAATTCGACAAATACCTTAGAAGGGCGGTTTATACGTAGATACAAAAAATTGAACTCTCGATAAGCCAAATACTTTGACTTATCGATTGACATCTTTTTTTCTGAGTTATTATCTATACAATATATTTTATAAGATACGGTATATGGTTTTAAATCGTGATGCTCTGAGATGTTTTCGGGTGCCATTTTACAGTAAGAACCATATTCACAGAAGCCTTTCATAAGGCTTTCCTTGTGTTTACATTTGTAGTCTTTTTTATAAGTAATATAAATGTGTTTTCTTATCGTCATCTTGTTCCCGAATCGTTCCATAAATGCACTTCATACACTGCTGAGAAAATGCATTCACTTGGATGCAGCAGAGGCATTAAAGTGTGAATTTGCATATGATTATGATTCGCTCTTCCAGAGATGCATGACTATAAGCCACAGTGTAGTATGTTGCAGCCACAAAAAATATGTGACCTGAGAGGGCGAACCTATTCACTCGAGGGAAAAATATCTGTCCAGGTCATGTCCCGTCAACTTTGTGATTTTGGCAGAAACACACCTTTTCATCCCATCTTTCAATGTCCTGTTTATTTTCCACAAAAAATAATTCAAAGCTAATAACAAATGGAAATTTACAAATCAATATATTAGAAAACAACAGGCTATATGAGTCAAAATTACCTCTTTTCTCAAAACGTCGCTTTTAAAAAGTTTGCTTCTATTTTAGTAAAAAATTAAAAACCACAGAAGATATTTTAACAAATGACGTATCATGGCAACGCTTACGGTCTGTGGAATCTAAAAAGGTGCAAAGCACCATTTCTCAATTTTGCAACTTGACACCCACTTTGCTGTGGCGGGTCAGACATGTTGATTCATGTTGCAATGTGTGTCCAGGGCCTACCTGTGGTGTGTCATATCTATTAATTAAAGTTGTTCTTTGTCGTTTGCAGGTAGTGGAAGGCCTGCTGGCGATGATGGACGTGTACAAGTACATGTTACTGTTGCTGGAGAGTCGGCAGACAAGAGTTGCTGCCTCACACAAGTCTGTCAAGGTCCGCTCCTTTCTTTCTTCAGTAGTCTACGCATCATCGTATCAGTTCACAAAGTACCCAGAAATGTAAAGATTACATATGGGTGGGTGGTGGGTTCATCATCAGCATTGTCACGGGGAAATAAATTCAGTCAGATAAATTTTCATCAGATAACAATAAAGTTTAACTTCAACATTTCAATGTCAGTCGGTAGTCTTCATCAGCAACTGATTTGTGGGATTGTAGTTTTTCTTCTGCTCACCAGATGGTGTCGTGAGTGATATACAAATACAGCAAGAAATTAAAATGTATATTCTTCGACTTTCCACTGATTCATATGGTTGCATTTTACTACCGTAAGTTTCCATGTATAATACACACCTGGACTTTTAAGTAAAAAATGAAGGAAACAAATATATATTATACTTGGAAATTTACGGTATTTCTCCAAGTCTTGTGTTATTTCTGTCAGCACATCTTTGGTGGCTCCTTTACATAGCCGTATTCCCTGACAGTTTACGATACGCCATATACCTGATTGTTTTCAGATGGTCCGAGCCAAGGCTACGAGAGATTTCATAAACAACCTGCTGCAGGTTCCGCCGGATAAAATAACGGTGGGTGACGTGGTTCTGTCCTCGGAGAAAACAGACAAATGTTTCACACACGGACTGCTGAGTAAGAAGTCGTTTGACGTGAGCATTGTTGCAGAGAACGTAGGGGAATACCTCCCCTGTGTGGCACAACTGTCCCTGTACAACATCGACCTGTCCTCCCATATTCCCGTGTTCTTCCAACTCTTTCCCAACCTCGTCAATTTATCCCTCATCAACTGTAGTCTTAGGACGCTGGTCGGCCTCACCCCTTGCTGTCCGAGTCTTGTCTTACTTGTGGTGTCAAACAACTACATCGTCGAAATCCCCGATGAATTCGAAGAGTTGCGCGACTCACTGAAGTACTTGGACATCTCGATGAATCCTGTCAGGCGGATCCCGGATTTCCTGACACGGTTCCACCGGATGCGCCATCTGGATGTGTCGAATACCCTTGTTGGAGAGTTTCCAGAGGACATTGGGAGGATGCGGGTGTTGAGGAATCTTCACGTCAGACACACCCTCATTGGCCGGCTCCCTCGAAGCTTCAGCAGACTGAGGGTGAGTGCTGAGGGAAATCAATTATGTTGTTAGTTTCCCCTGTCTTCATGCAATCCAAGGGAGGCTGGCTTCAATACTGGTCCCAATGTTTTTGTTATCCTTCTTTTGTTGCACTGCCTTTTCAACCACCTGTCTCTCCTATTTCTTGTTTTTGTCCTCGATACATCGTTGATGGTTTCTGTTTCCCTCTTTCCCCGTCACTGCTCCCACACTGCCTTCTACACCATCCGTCTCAAAGGATATAAAGCTAATGTTAAGTATTAAGCCATGGGTAATGTTCTGTTGTGTTGACCAGTACCTGGAGAGACTAGACTTGGACGGAGTGCCCTGGGTAACAAGGGAAGAGGTGCAGGACTCCCTCAGCCTAGAGACCTGGAAGAAATGGGGGAAGCGAACCCGGGCTCTTCACGAGATCAGTGAGGAGGTGAGTGTGTTTACAGTTAAACTTCACTATCAGTTTAGCGTGTGGTCGGCAAAGAAACATGTTGTAATAATAATATCTGGCTTACACCTACCCGTGGTGCAGCAAGCCATGGCGCCTCCTGGGGAATGACTGACAACTCAATTTGTCCACTGAAAAAGGTAAATAACTCAAAATAACTACCTTTTTGTTTTTTTTCAAATACATCTCCAATTGGTAGAGCAGAGGTCAATGGTTCAAGGATGACTGTAGAAAGATGTGAGTGGACCGTGACACATGGGAGGGGATGCACTGGGGAGGGGATGCACCTGGGAGGGGATGCACCTGGGAGGGGAAGCACCTGGGAGGGGATGCACTTTGAAGGCTCCAAGGTTAATAATAATAATAAACATGATTTATTTAACCACTCATATTCAGAGTAAGACTGTTCAGAGATGTATGGATATCGTATTATAATAATATATGCGAACAAATGCATTTAATTGCACAATATAATAGACCAGTTCAGTTGCAGTAGTCAACTCTAGCTACTATATGCTGGCTGGCTACAACATTTTATTTTGTATAATTTCTCATGCACTGTTGTATTCACAATCACCCTATCATTTTAAATCATCTTGAAACTATACCTACTTTTCGTAAAAAAACTTAGGACTTTACTATTTGAAATTCCATTCCCACCCTAGCCTTCGGCGGTCCTTTGCCCTGATGATGATTCTTGCTCATTCCTGTTCATAATTTTGCCCAATGATTCTTGTATGTTGTGCCTCTGAGCTCAGGTTCCTGGGGATATGGGAGTTATAGAAGTTTAATATCATTATTATATTAATAATGTGTGTTTTGACTTTGTTTCGTAGGAGAAAATCGCAATGTTCAACAGCTGTGACCACAACAAGACTAGTGTTTTGGAAAATGATGAAATTGATGAACTGAAGATGTTGATGTTTGACAAGTTCCCGAGATTTGGTGGTGACAGAAATGGTGACTACCCCTAACTCATTAAGTTTGTTATCGTGTTAGTTAGCTCTTTAATACACAGATTTGTTGCATTCTGGGTCTGTTTTTACTGTCTATTTGTTAATCAGCATTTTCACAAGAATAAATCAGATCAGACATGCTGTTGACGACTTTGTCATCCGTAGTCTGTCGGGAAGAAAGTAACAGGACAAATATTAACATCTTAAATTTTTGTTATTCTTTCTCAGCACTTTTCTGCTTTTCATCAGGTTTCATTGACGTTTATTAATCTAAATGTTGCCAATTTAATCAATCAATATGCATAATGTATGTATAACTTTAAAAAACATAATATTGTAACCAAAAGTACTTTCGTAATGTATGAAAATGGTAATAATATCCAAAATAACCTATTACTTTTGAAATAGTCATATTTATTCAATCCAAGAATGGAAAATTCATTTTGTCATGTCACAGCAAATTGAAAATAATCAATCAAAGGAGAGTGTAATAATAATCAAAATAATATACATTTTGTCCGTTATTCTTGTTGTGTTACTTTTTCCAGTTACTTACTTTCTTCCATACAACTGTTGGCATTGCTCGTTCTTCTGTCTTCTTCTTCAGACTGCTACGGAGGTGTTCCAAAAGAGATCATGGCACTGCGGAACCTCCGCACCCTCTCCCTGACCTACCACAACATTCACGCCATCCCCAAGGAGATGGGGCAGCTGTACCGCCTCAAGTCCCTCTTTCTCAGCAACAACCCCTACATCGAGACCATAGATGGCGCCATTGGCAAGTCACCGCTGAAAGGTGAGTGTTACACAGTATTTCACTACAGCAATTATTATTATACAGTTTGTATTTTCGACGTGAAATTCTGTGTACAAATTACAACATCAAACAAAACTGACTGCATTCTATCTAGCATTAAAATTACTTGTTCTTTGATGTTTGTTAAAATTGATCCATCTGTCTTGATTTGTATATGTATATATATATATTGTATATGATACTATAAATAATCAGTTATATTAAACGTGTTTATATTTGTTATGCAGATTTGTTAGAATAAGGATTTTTATGTACAATGGTGATTTTTCATCCTATAAATAATCAGTTATTTTAAACAAATTTATATTTGTTATGCCTGATTTGTTAGAATGAGGATTTTTTTGTACATTAGTGAATTAAATTATTTACATCCCTTTTATTATTTTATATAATGTTTTATATTACATTAAAATTCTTAATGGACTTTTGTATGTTCCTACCTGAAATAAAGACATTCAGTTTCCTTCTGTATACCATGTTTGCAGTGCTGATGGTGTCCAAGTGCCCCCTGCTGCGTACCCCACCACAGGAGATCATTGACCAGGGCATGATGACGGTGATTGCCTACCTGAAGAGACTCTCCCAGGGCTCCGTTGCCTGCCTCCGGACCAAACTCATGTTTGTGGGCCTGGGCGGGGCTGGAAAGACCAGGTACGCTCAGCTCACGACACTCACGGGAAACTGACTGATCCGTTACTACAGTTCACTCAGCTGTGTAAATGAGTATCTGCCATGTGTATGTTTATGTGTGTGTTTGTGTGTGTGTGTTTTTGTGGGTGTATGTGGGTGTATGTGCGTGCATGGATCCATTACAACGGATCCATTGTGATGGATCCATTACAATGGATCCAATACAATGGATCTGTTGTGACGGATCCATTGTGATGGATCCATTACAAAGGATCTGTTATGATGGATCCACATTATAGCGGTTCCATCACAATGGATCCGTTACGACTGATCTGGTATGGTTTTGTATAGCCATGTACAGCACTTTGATCCGTTAAGCAGGATTTAATGCTTAATAAATACAATATTGTTATTATTGCTTTAGTTAACTCAGCCATGGAAGGAGTACCTGGCTGTAGACAGTGGTGGATATATAAAAGTTTCCATTACAGCATAATTGCAGTGTGGCTTAATGCTTTCCATAGAAGTTAAGATGGTGTTTGAATGAACAGGTCTGTCTGGGAGTGAAGTGTAGTAGTAAAGCACTCTGAGCAGTCCTACGTACAGGATACCATGCTATATAAGAACTTACCTTTTTTGTTTCAAATTCTAACCAGGTGCGGAGTGTGACAATGCCTGTAATGGCTTCTGTTTGTTCTCGTTAGCTTGATGCGAGCTCTGATGAGCAAGGACCTTCAGGCGACCTCTACTGACAGCGAGGGAATCACCGACGGAATAGACATCAGCACGTGGACCATCAACAAGGACCAGAAATCTGTCACGTACAGCGTGTGGGACTTCGCAGGGCAGACTATTTACTACAACACCCACCAGGTATACAGCTGTCAGTACAGCATGTTTCTCATTTAAGCATAAGTCTGTAAAGTTCCAAAAACATAACATGTATTAATGGGTCTGTGGGTGATGATTTGGTTGCCCTACGTATCACAAGGACAATAAATCTGTCAAGTTGAATAAATGTTAATGCGCATTGATTGTATCATGCTATTGTGTGTATCAGAACCAGACAGCATGGTGAGTAATGTCTTGACAACTATGTCATGTCAGTGGAATCTGGCAGCTATTGGCTGTGGTTTTGGGAGTCATTTTGGTTCAGTCGAAAACTTAAGTTGAACACTTGGTAAGATAGGTGGTGAATTGAATCAATACGAAACACTATATGTCTTTTGGACTAGAGTTTATTCTAACCATAAACTTAAACACCCAATTTTTTTAACAGCTTGTATTGACAGTTTCATACATTATAGTGATATTTAGGCACTTGTAAGAGCATACTGAATACATCGTTATGTGATACATGTAATTTACTAAGATTTGATTGGGAGTAATTCCACCATAATTGTGCAGATCAAAATATGTTATTTGTGTTTGATGCTAGGACAAATACTGCATTTTCTTATGCTGTTTCTGACGTTCTCGTGTAGTTCTTCCTGTCCAACCGAGCCATCTACCTGCTGGTGTGGAACACGAGACTCGGCTACGAACACTCCGGCCTCGAGTTCTGGCTCAGTTCTATCAGCTGCCACTGCCCAAAGGCTCCCATCTTTGTCATTGGTACACACGCCGATCAGGTGTGTACAATAGTGATGTACAACATGTACAACAGTCATGTACAACATGTGTTTTGGTTGTGCACAGCAGGGATGATGTACTGTGAAAGTATGTGTATATAGCAGTGATGTACAGCATGTGTACAGTGGGTGAGTCAGGGAGTCAGTGAGTGAGTGAGTGAGTCATCAGTCAGTCAGTCAGTCAGTGGGGGTAGGTGTATGTGGCACTGTGTACATGTGTACATGTGTACATGCATGTGTCCCAGCTGCTATGTACAGCAATGATATGTGCATCATAGCTAGGCACAAACATAATGTACACCTACTGTATATGTCACCTGTTGAATGCAGATGTTAGATATCATTGGGTTAGTAAAGCTGCCATGCCTCTGTTACAGATGACAACGAGTGAACTGCCGGCCGACGCACTGAGGGCCAGATACAGCAACATCACTGGCATCTTCACTGTCAGCTCCAAGACAGGCCAAGTGAGTGAAGAACTCTTCTCATCCACTTCCTCCTGGCTTCCATACATCACTCAAAAACATGCACACAGATGCTGGACTGTCACGAGTGCAGTGGATCACAAACTGAACTGATGCAGTGAAGCACCTGGTGCATTTTGAGTGGGAGGCAGGGAGAGCAACAGTTGTTGCAACAGCAATACATAGGTGCATTGTGGATGGGAAGCAGGGAATTCATTAGTTGTTGGAACAGCAATGCACTGGTGCATTGTGGGTGGGAGGCAGGGAGTGCAACAGTTGTTGGAACAGCGATACACTGGTGCATTGTGGGTGAGATGCAGGGAGTGCACCAGTTGTTGGAACAGCGATACACTGGTGCATTGTGGGTGAGAGGCAGGGAGTGCAACAGTTGTTGGAACAGCGATACACTGGTGCATTGTGGGTGGGAGGCAGGGATTGCAACAGTTGTTGGAACAGTGATACACCAGTGCATTATGAGGCGGAGGCAAAAACCTTTCGAGCAGCATTTAATAGCAAGAATTAAACTTGCATTGCAGCTGTTGTTGAAACATGCGACATTTTGATCCATCTACAGTCGCATGTTTCAACTATGGCTCCAATGTAAGTTTAATTCTTGCAATTAAAAGTTAAACTTGGAGCCATGAACTATATCTTCCATTTCACGCAGCAGTTTGCTATCTAATTTTGTTATGACCAGTATACTATGAGTAAAGTATAGTATGAGTAACGTGCATTATAAAGACCACCAGCTCATTGAAGAAGGCAACTGTACGTACCTTTGATGACCCTTCAGGAAGACACATTTCCAACTACCAACCAAGTTGTCTCCAGTTGTCATGAAACGACTGGGTAAGCACTCATCTGGGGTTCCAACCCAACACCCCCTGCTCAGTGCTCATGGGGTAAACACCAAACATTGAGCCACAGTGACAATCTAGTTGACGTACTCATGCATATGATTGTATTTGTTCTAGGGAATGGAAGAACTGCTGAAAATGCTGAGTACTGTGACCTTGGAACAACCTTACATCGGAGAAATGGTGCCAGAGGCATGGCTCAACTTTGAGAAGAACATAATGAGGTAAAGTATCTCTAGCATGTGTTCTTCGAAGTTAATATCACAAGTTTTGTGAGCATGCTGGATACAGTCGTGTGTCAGCTGAGACGTGGATACAGTCGTGTGTCAGCTGAGACGTGGATACAGTCGTGTGTCAGCTGAGACGTGGATACAGTCGTGTGTCATTTGAGACACGGATACACCAGAGGAAGTGTCGTTGAAGCACAAACGGTTGTGCTGTGTTTTGACTATGCGTGAAGGTGGCATCTTTTTATGGGTACTTTTGTAACTTGTGTCATTTAATTAAAAAGTTTATTAGTATATTTAGCGCCATCTTATGATGGGCGGTGTACATTTAGGTGAACAAAAACTAGTGTAGATTGTGTTGTTGTTTTCAGCAAGAGGAACTCTAAGAATGTATAGATTGTGTTGTTGTATTCAGCAAGAGGAACTCTAAGAATGTATAGATTGTGTTGTTGTTTTCAGCAAGAGGAACTCTAAGAATGTATAGATTGTGTTGTTGTTTTTAGCAAGAGGAACTCTAAGAATGTATAGATTGTGTTGTTGTTTTCAGCAAGAGGAACTCTAAGAATGTATAGATTGTGTTGTTGTTTTTAGCAAGAGGAACTCTAAGAATGTATAGATTGTGTTGTTGTTTTCAGCAAGAGGAACTCTAAGAATGTATAAATTGTGTTGTTGTTTTTAGCAAGAGGAACTCTAAGAATGTATAGATTGTGTTGTTGTCTTCAGTAAGAGGAACTCTAAGAATGTGCTGAAATGGGAGGAGATGTCAGGTCTCGCCAACCAGGCCGGTGTCTATGGCACAGAGGTAAGATAGCTCAGCTCCACACACTACAAGAGTACTGCAGCTATCACCAAAAACACTTTTTGTCTTTTAAGGGATCACCCATAAAGTATCTCACAGTAATTTTGGACATTTTTGAGATCCTCCACCCCATTGTCAGATTTAATAAAACTTACATGTACATCACTCTAAAATTTATTTTATTTTTGGTAAAGACCCTACTCCAATGATGCGTACATCTGTACTAATTATTATATTCATATAATTGTATTGATTCACCAAGCCATCATCTTAACCAGATACCTTTATCCCCATGTAATATTTTTTCACCTAAATATGACCTACTTTATGGATGACCCTAACTTCATATGTGGCCGGAGTGTCGAGGGAACCAAATTCAAGTCCACATGTCGCTGTTTCAAACGTTTGGCAGTTTAGTTTTTCACACTTTCCTGTGTCTTTGGGTAGAGACACTATAAGCCTTTAGTCCTTTCTATCTGGTGTCTGTTCCAGGGAAAGTAAAAGATCCCATACAGTAAAACCTGTGCTGGACTCACATAATCATTGTTCAATAACTCAGAAACTTCCTATATAAAACCATGAGACAAAATACCTCTAGTGTTTAGCAAATCAAACTAAGATTTATTTATAATGACCTAGTACACAATACAGCAGATTGCACCACATGTGAGTTGTTTAAAGTCCAATTTATCCATTGGGCGGTTGCTGGCAGTTGGGGCCTAGAAAGTATGACTATAAATTTATTGCAAAAATAAGATAATTTATAAATAGAGAATAATAATACCAACATTATGTGTGAATGCTGGAACTTGAGTCTTCCCAGTTGCCGCACAAACATTGTGGAACTCTCTCCCTATCAGCGTTAAGTCGGCAGGAAACATAGTTTCATTTCGCCGTCATCTACAAACCTATCTTTTTAGTATTGCCTATCCTCCTTAGCTTCTTAGCAATTCCATCCATCTGTCGACAACTTTTACATTGACCACGATTACAAGACGGCTCAATCCATTGGTTTTGCTCTGCCACTGAGCTTGATTTTCGAAAATATTGACACGAAAGAAGTAATTGTATTATGACCTTGTGTGTAGATAAAGCAAGCAGTACAGTTTCTGCATGAACTTGGCACCGTCCAATACTTTGACAATGAACTACTGCGAAACCGTGTTGTCATCAGCCCACAGTGGATCGTCGATGTCATGGCCTGTGTCATCTCTGTGCACAACAAAGTCATCAAGGTTTGTCATCCTGCAACTTTCTACTGCTTAACAGAAGTGCCACCTCAGAAGAGATTGGAGAGACCGCCCAGACCTGTGCGATTTATAACTTCACGATTATTTATGTACAGTGATATCAAGCAATATAAAAGTCCATTTCATGTAGAGCCATTGTACATGAAGTTGTCATAATGTAATTTTTTATATATCACCGTAATTATAATAATTTTATCTACATGTGGAGCGCAGTGGCACAGTGACTAGAGCATCAAACTCTCAATCAAGAGAACCCGGGTTTGAATCCTGTGCTGCCATGTCGAACCTTGGGCAAGTTCGTTCACTCGTCATTGCTCCAGTTCACTCAGCTGTATGAATGAGTACCTGGCTATAGACATGTTTTATTAGTTTTGGATTGTTTGTCAATGAAAATAAACTGGACATTGAAATATTTGTGTATGAATAGTTTTCGCACATTAATTGCAGTGTGGCTGAATGCTTTCCACAGAAGTCGAGATGGTGTACATTTGAACATCATGAATGCATTGTATCCGTGGCATTTTGTTTGCTTCGCAGCAAACAAACACATCCAAATATATTGCAGGATTAAGAGCAGTCCTAAGGACTGGATACTGTGCTATGTAAGAACTTACTTTTTTTCTCCTTTTATCTACAGATATGCCACTGGATGTATGCAGGATTTATTTTTATTAGTTGAGTTATTGCCATTTAAACATCGTGAATCCTGCAATATATTTGGATGTGTTTGATTGCTGCGTAACAAACATGACACAGATACAATGCATTCACGATGTTCAAAAGACAGTAACTCAAAAGTAAAGACAATTAAAAATGTTGATGGTAATATCACAAAATATTAAATTCCGTAATTGTAGTTACTAGCATTACGTCACCAACATCTGACAAGTTGGTCATTTCGTGACACACAAATGACCTATTTGAGGGGAGTTAGTGACATGTTCGCAATCAACAGACTATATTTGTCAGATTACTTGACAAGAGCATTATATTTACGTGTACAAAGTTTCATAGAAATTGAAAAAAATAATTTCACTTAGGGATCATCTCAGAACATCAATGTCTGCTATCAGATGAAATTATTTTTGTTTGGTGGATTGGGTTAGAGGCAGTTTCGTCTTGCGTCAGACATCAATATTTTACCCTTCAGAGCGATACTGTTAATATACTAATATCATCATATCAATTTTTACACACCTTTATCTGGGGGGTTGAGGGGGCTGAGGCCAGATGAAAGTAATTTAATCTGATATCGAACATCAAAGTTTTGAGATGATCCCTTTGTCTTTAAAACTGACTAGTGTGTCACATGTGCCCTGTTGCAGGACGGTTATTTACAACATGAAGACATCCACGTGATCTGGAAGAACTACCCCAAATCCCTTCACAAGTGGCTGCTCCATCTCACCGAGGTGTTTGACCTCACCTTCCCACTGACTGATCAACCCACCAACATTGTGCCGTGCCTGCTGCCTCAGGTCAAACCAGAGGTACTGTTCACCTTTGAGTATTCCAGCTGTCATGTGTCCTGGTGTCCTTACATAATAATAGTAATATATTTTATTTTATATAGTGTCAGGTTCAGACTTGTTTGTGGTTCTTAAACCATTGTCCAAATTTACAAAAAATACACAAATATCACAGAAGCACAACCAAACAGAAGGAGATCTATATCTAAGTATGATATGCCTATGGACTTGATATTTGTTGATGTAGATATCACTGAAGGTCTTGATAGTGCATCTAGTGTGTATGTACATTTCAGTTCACGTGGCCGACTGTGTCAGAGGCTGACGACGTGAAAGAGACACAGATGTTGTACAAGTTTGACTACCTGCCTCCTGGCCTCTTCAACCGAGCTCAGGTTGGTGTTGAATAAAATTTAGGTTGAGGTTCGAATCCATCTACAGACCACCATTTCAAAATAAAATTTTTAATTAAAAGATCCCACACAGGGCATAAATGTATAACCTGTAGTGGACTCTAACTCTAGAGAAGGACAACTCTGAAAACCACGCTCGACGATACTCTGCCCTCATGTGGCCAACATAGAGTGATGAGATGATCATAAGAAGAAGAATCCTGGCTGATTCATCTGCCTCCGAGTTCAGTTCTCCCTTCCAACAGCCCCTTCCAACGGCCCCTTCCACTGCTATTCTTCCTCAGACTTTGTCAAATTCCTCTTCATGCAATTCTCCCATCTAGGCTTCTTTTTCCTGCAGCCTTGATCTTTCTCTGTTCTCTGGTAGTCTGTCCACCTCCATTCTCATCAGGTGACCTGCCCACATCATCTGGCTTCTTCCTGATCTTCATCTTGTTATTATGTAACTGTACTACTGCAGCCTGATCTCTTCCCAGAGGTCATTCAACTGTCCTTTATTCACCCTCTTTGCTCCTTGGCAGAGGCAGAGGATTTTTGCATTTTGATAAAGCTCATTAAATTTAGCAACATATTCTGTTTACCAATGGATTTTCCTTACGAGCTTGGTAAAACAGTCCCCTAAAGTAAATGTAAACAAGACTGCAAAGTCACATGTTATAATTGTGGCTTGTGAAGCAGCCAGAAATGAATCCTTGGTTTGCGTGACTCCGCTGTAGGTTCGACTGTACCAGTTCTCGGACACGTCTGCGATGTGGAAGACTGGCTCGGTGCTGAAGAAGAACAGACACATGGCTCTCATCCAGCAGCTAGAGTGAGTTGAGGGCGTCAGAAAGCAGCATTTATGATTTGTTTATATTTACGGAAAACTACATGGATTGTCGTTGATATCACTAGTTTGATATCAACAGTGTGTGCTGTTCAAGTTATATTAACATTTTCAGCATACTTCTTCACTTTGTCTTACTGTCAGACAAGCCCTTAGCCAGACCATTTTTTTGCCAGTCTAGAATTAATCAAACATGTGCTTATTAGCATGCAAGCAACTTTCGTGGAAGCCAGTCATGTCAATTACAGCCATTAATGGCCAGTTTAATATTTTTTTCATTGACAAACCAGTGTCATTTGAGCCATTTATTTAATTAATACTGATCCATTTTATTTGTTTCACCATCAATTGTGCCAATGATTATCATTGATGTGGGCCCCTAGACTTGGAACTACTGGTTAATTTAGTGGCCTTTTGGCCCCCCTTGAATTCCACCAGTCTTATCAGTTGTAATTACCTGTCCTGGCCAGTCATCTGCCAGTCTTGACGAAGGCCAGATGGGCTTGTGGTATAAGCACTTGCTGTCAAGCCAGTGAAATAGTCTGTAACTAGCCTTCTCATTGTCCTAGCTAAAAGTCTAAAAGACCACAGCTCCAGTCAGTGAGAAGCAGCATCAACTATCCACTGGTGGATTCTCAGAATGAATTGGCCGTGTGTGATCCTGGAGGATAACGCAGTATTGCAAGACAGAGTTGTGTTCCAGTGACAAGTTGTTGATGGTCAGTGTGAATGGTCTATATTGCAATACATAGTTGTGTTCCAATGACAAGTTGTTAATGGTCAGTATTGTAAGACAGAATTGTGTTCCAGTGACAAGTTGTTTATGGTCAGTGTGAATGGTCAATATTGTTAGACAGAGTTGTGTTCCAGTGACAAGTTGTTGATGGTCAAGGTGAATGGTCAGTATTGTAAGACAGAGTTGTGTTCCAGTGACAAGTTACTGATGGTCAAGGTGAATGGTCAGTATTGTTAGACATAGTTGTGTTCCTGTGACAAGTTGTTGATGGTCAAGGTGAATGATCAGTATTGTAAGACATATTTGTGTTCCAGTGACAAGTTACTGATGGTCAGTGTGACTGGTCAGTATTGTAAGACATATTTGTGTTCCAGTGACAAGTTATTGATGGTTAGTGTGAATGGTCAGTATTGTAAAACAGAGTTGTGTTCCAGTGACAAGTTGCTGATGGTTAAGGTGACAGGTCAGCGGCCGGACAACATCCTCCTGCTTGTCCATGAAGTCTTTGAGGATCTTATTGCTGAGTTCTTCCAAGGCACCCACTACGAGTACCAGCTGCCATGTAGAGACTGTGTCCAGCTGGTCAGTACATGCTTATACACCTGGTCACTGATGGTCAATGGGGCCAAGTAAGGGGTGTTCTCATAAGCTGTAGGAACTGTATCCAGCTGGTTAGTACAGACAGTAATATTAACTGTAACTGTAGGGACTGTGTCAGTAAATGCTTATTCATCTGGTCACTTATGGTCAGTGAGACCATGTAAGGGGTAGTGTCATAAGCTGCTATGTAGGGACTGTGTCCAGCTGGTCAGTACACACTTGGGCACATACCACTGTTGACTTTCCCATTGGTGGCCACTTTAACGTTTTGTCAGATTATAAGAAAACTGTACCATTGAAAAATCTCAAATGTCTTCACAGCCGCTGCTGTCATATCATTGATATGCTGATCAAATTTCACCAAAATCACATACCTCCAATTTTTGTAAAACACGTCCATGCACAGTGACCATCAATATTTACCAAAATAGCCATGTTTTTCCTCACCCACATGGGGTAAGACCACATTTAAATTTTACATAGGCGGCCATTATAATGTTTCCTTCATTTCCTGCAAAATTTGTCTTACGATTTTTCTTGAAAATTTCACAGCATATTTAACCTCCATTGACACAAGTGCTGTGGAAAACTCGTGAAATTCTCATACTTGATTTTACTCACCGCTCCTCGCCTCATCTATAGTGTAGTTATAGGATGTGATGTGTATTGGAATCTGCTGTGCGTTGCTAGGTTTATGTAGAGAAAGAGAGTCACGGAATAAGGGTGGAAAATGGCAATGCCCTTTAATTACATGTAGTCAATAGTAATGTAAATGATAAAGACAAGACAATGGGCATTGCCGTCAACCTAGATAGCAAAAAGCAATTCCCCTTACAAGCATAGATGAGTCGTACATATTTGTTGATGGGAATGCCAATAATTAACTATCTAAGCGGAATAAATGTGGGGCCCAGAAACCACCATCTAAAACACTAGGGCGACTAAGCTGGAGTACTTGGGGAAGGAGGGTGGGTACAACAGAAAACGGGCTGCAGAGAGCAAACAAACTTTCTCTGTGACAGAGGAATTTAGACTGAGTTTCCCCAGTTCAGATACTGGGCAGTGATTGGCTACTGCCTGGTTACCAGAGTGGGTTATTCCCTTATTAGGATATAGGCTCTCTGTGACCTGACTGCGACCCCCTCGTTGTATTCCCAAGGGATAGCTGTATCCAGCTTAGCCTAGAGGCAACATCAATGGTGACATTGTCCAGATGTGTCTGGCCAATGTTTATGTCTTAGTGTTGTGAGTAAAATGTATTTAATTCATGCTGCATTAAACACTTATTTTTCAGACAAATCCACCCAAACCTGACACCCCTCAATTTCGTCCCAATCTGGTGATGGATTTAGAAATATTGGTGCATGCTGCAAAATAGCCACTGTGCGAATACGCGAGAGACTAGCGTATATTTATTGCTACCTCGTGAACAATATAATGCAGTAGTACATTCAGGATTCACTGGACTAACATGTGCCATGTCAGAGTGCTCGAAAAAAATTCACACATCACACCAAAAATCGGTATTTTCAAGGTTACTCTTTCGGTGGGTAATGGTGGACAAATCCTTAATGTGGTCTTACCCCACATGTGCCATGTGAAAAATCACTCCGCCAACTACACTCTTCCAAATATGCGTCATTTCGCTGCCAATACATGCCAGCACTCAACCTGCTGATATGCCTGCTTTATTGCACATATTTCCCATAAAACGTTTCTTTCAAATAGCACAATTTTCTAGGTATTATTCTGCAACCTAACCGAGAAAGTTAAATGTGGTCTGATCCCACTTATACATCTGGTCACTTGTGGTCAGTGGGGCCAAGTAAGGGATGGTCTCATAACCTATGTCCAGCTGGTCAGTATTCATGTATACATCTGGTCACTTGTGGTCAGTAGGCCCAAGTACGGGATGGTCTCATAAGCTGCCCTGTAGGGACTGTGTCCAGCTGGTCAGTACACACTTACACATTTGGTTACTTGTGGTCAGTTGGCCCAAGTAAGGGATGGTCTCAAAACCTGCCTTGTAGGGACTGTCCAGCTGGTCACTACACACTTATACATCTGGTCACTCGTGGTCAGTTGGCCCAAGTGAGGGATGGTCTCATAACCTGCCCTGTAGGGACCGTGTCCAACTGGTCAGTACACACTTATACGTACATCTGGTCATTCATGGTCAGTTGGCCCAAGTAAGGGATGGTCTCATAACCTGCCCTGTAGGGACTGTGTCCAACTGGTCAGTACACACTTACACATCTGGTCACTCATGGTCAGTTGGCCCAAGTAAGGGATGGTCTCATAACCTACCCTGTATGGACTGTGTCCAGCTGATCAGTACACACTTATAAATCTGGTCACTTGTGGTCAGTTGGCCCAAGTAAGGGATGGTCTCATAGTCTGCCCTTTAAGGACTGTGTCCAGCTGGTCAGTACACACTTATTCATCTGGTCACTCATGGTCAGTTGGCCCAAGTAAGGGATGGTCTCATAATCTGCCCTGTAGGGACTGTGTCCAACAGGTCAGTACACACTTATACATCTGGTCACTCGTGGTCAGTGGGGCCAAGTAAGGGATGGTTTTATAACCTTCCCTGTAGGACATTCCAATCTCGACTCTGTTCCCTATCTCGATCGTGCCACTCACTCAGTTCATTTTTCTGTCTGGTGCGCTCGGGATAGGGAACGGAGTCGAGATTGGGATGCATGCAGATACTCTACTGACTAGTTTACCCACACCCAGGGAGCAACAAACCAGGGGCAGCAATTGTCACCATCACAGTACTTTGAACCTAAACTTGTTTCCATGACCATTTCCTGCTGTCGCCAACTACAGCATAGCACGCAGCAGATAATAACGTAAACATCACTCCAGTGACGCCACCTGGCGTATGATTGACAACCGAAAAAAGGAAAACCTAAAAATAACTACCTTTGTTTTTTTCCCAATACATCGGCAATTGGTAACAATGTCGTGCCATTCACAATGACACAAATTCAGTATGCAGTCATTACAGAGTGATGCAGTAATAATGCAGTCACAGGTAAGATTAATGTAGTTGAACTGATTATGATTTCACACAACGAATTATACTGTGGAACCGCACTATTAAGGTCACCCGTGGGACTGGACAAAAGTGACCCGAATGTGATGTGACCGTATTAGCGGGTCTAATTTCTTATACTTTACTTTTATGAAAATAATTTGGGACTGTCGCAGGGTGCCCTTAATTGCGAGATGGCTGTATTACCGAGGTGACCATATAAGAAAGGTTCGACTGTGTATGGATTTATCTTTGTCATAGCGTACGAAGGATCCATCGATGTTTTCATCCCGAGTCTTGCGTCGCTCTGTCGAGAAGGCGCAGTTTCTTCAGTGTCACAACTTCTTCCACATCCTCTCCATCACCGAAGTCCAAGGTTCGCATTAGCATCTTACATCATGGTTATCACAAATGAATAATATTGTGTATTTAAATTACATTATAATTATTATTACTCAAACTTGTAAAGTGCTATATATCCGGGACAAGCCCGTTTATATGTGCCCACTGACATTGTGAAATATACATATAAAATCATAACTATAATTATGTAATTTTAAATGTGTAAGTAAAATAAATTGAATATTAGATCATTAAGACTAATAAACAGTGTATAAATAATTAATGTTATAAAACATACATATAAACATAACGATCATTGTGTAGTTTTAAATATGTAAGTAAAATAAATGAATTGAATATTATGTTAACCAAAAATTCATAGTTTCCTGTTTCACATGTTGCTTATTCCTTAGTGGAAGTAAGCATTCTTAAATAGATGAGTTTTTAGGAAATTTGTGAATTTAGCCAATATGCAGTCTTGCTTTCTTTATAATATTTATGTTTATTAATAAATGTGGTCATGGACCTGGAAAGCAGCAAGCAACGATGCATATTATTTTCAGTCAAATCTTAGGTATATTAAGATATGCATGACATTAAAAGAAATAGATGTATTACTTGTACCATAGATTGTAAGTCATGCGGTTGTTTGCAGAAGCGATGCTTCCACAGAATAGCAGTGACTATGAGCTGCAGCTCCAACATGCGATACAGGACCTTGATGAATTGGGTCATGACCTTGGCACAGACATCTTCTTTCTGTACTGTGATGCAGACTTCCCTGATGGCACCAACATTACAGGGTTTCACCCCTCCAAGATGCAACAAGACTTGGAGAAAGAGGGATTTAAGTGGTTTGTATAAACTCTGTTTTTTTACACTTTCCATCATAAAATTGTGCGACCTTATTTGGGAATTAGATGTGTACATACTCCTTATTTGGGAACTTCCTCAAACTTTGTATTATTTTGGATAAATAAACTAATTATTATGAGAGTGAATCTGAATAGTGTCATACAGACCCTATAGATGTCTGTCTATGGTAAGAAAACATCATTGATCATCCACTGCCCTTAGAGCGAATAGAAGCGATAAAATCAACTGTGAACATCATGAATTTAAACTGTTGACCTTGACTCTCGGTGCTGTGTATGCAAATACTCCATAGTACCTTGCTGACCGTATATCTGCATATGTTCCCTGTCGTACTCTTTGCTCGGCCGACCAGTTTCTCATGGTTGTTCCTATGATGGCGATCAACGCACTAGTTGAGCAGATGTGTAAAGAAGAGGGGGTGGGATTCGTAGATTTATGGGGATACTTTGTTGGGAGGGAAGATATGTACATGAGAGATGGCCTTCATCTAAGTGGAAAGGGGGCAGCAGTTTTCTCAGAGAACTTGCTGCAATCTGTTGACAGTGGGACAGGCTGCATCTATTTAAACTAGATTCGCAGGGGGGATTCACAGAGAAGTCTGAAACTGGAGGCATAAATAAAGACAGCAGAAATAAATCGGCAAAGAACAGCCTGGAAAACTGTTCTGAATCAGGATATAAATGCATTTGTTTAAATGCAAGGAGCATAGTAAACAAAAGAAGTGAACTAAACATTATGGTAGAAGATATTGACCCTCACATAATAGGTATAACCGAATCGTGGGCCACCACTGATATATCAGATGCCGAATTGGGACTAACAGGATATGTAATGTTTAGGAAAGATAGAATAGGAAGAAAGGGAGGTGGAGTTATTTTATATATTAAAGAATCTATCCAGGCTTATGAAATAAAATTAGAAAGAGAAGCAGATTGCGAAGAAGCTGTTTGGTGTAACATAGTTACAGGAAACTCAACGTTAACAGTTGGGTTAGTTTATCGAAGTCCAAACATAAGCATAGAAGAGAATGAAAAAATACAAAACGCTATAAGGGAAGTAAGCAAACGGAACTGTATTATTATGGGGGACTTTAACCATGGGCATATACAATGGAAATCTCTACAGAGTATGGGGAGTGAGGACCACAAGTTTTTAGTTTTAGTACAAGATAGTTTCCTTTCTCAACATGTGCTAGAACCAACCAGGGGAGAGAATGTGTTAGACTTAGTTTTGTCCTCACAGAAAGAATTAGTTGACAATGTCAAGATATGTGAGCCACTGGGGAGTAGTGATCACAACCAGATACATTTTACCATCAATGTAAAATCAGAAAGGAATAGTAAAAAGCAGTATAGGAGAAATTTCCACAAAGGAAGGTATAAGGACATGAGGAAATATTTAGCAAAGATAGACTGGAATAACACACTGAAGAATAAGACAGCAACCGAATGCTGGAATATCTTAAATAGTGAAATTAAGTGCATAGTCGATAAATTTGTACCTTTCAAAAAACAAGGGAAACGGTCTAAAAAGAAACACTTATCGAAAGAAGCCATTAGAACAATTAAGTATAAACAAATGATGTGGAAGTCATATAGATGTACTGGAAATGATGAAGACTACAACATTTATAAAGAAGCACTTAATCAAGCTACAGCTGAAATTAGAAATTCAAAGAGAAGCTATGAAAAAAAATTAGCTAGTAATATAAAACATGACAGTAAGAGTTTTTATGCGTATATTCGAAGCAAACAGAAAGTTCAGGATAAGGTCGGTCCTCTAGAAGATAGTGCTGGAAATACAATATCAGAGGGATTCTTAATGGCAGAAGACCTGAATGAGTATTTTAGTTCAGTGTTTACCAGGGAAGATATTAGTTCACTGCCAGTACCAGAGGCTAAGTTCAAGGGGGCAGATTCAGACTATTTAGGACAGTTAGTTGTAACCACGGAAATGGTAGCTAAGAAAATAAGGGCTATGAAGGATAATAAATCACCTGGAGTGGACGGGATTCCGCCCAAACTACTATTGGAAATTGTAGAACAAATTAGCGTACCGCTTGCAACAGTTTTCAATTTGTCATTAGAAGAGGGAGTGGTTCCTTTAGAATGGAAAGAGGCAAACATTATACCGTTATTTAAAAAAGGTTCGAGAAACAAGTCAGAGAACTATAGACCAGTGAGTTTAACATCAGTGATTTGCAAATTATTAGAAAGACTAATTAAAGATCACATGGTGGATTTTCTTGTTAAACATAACTTGATAAACCCATCTCAACATGGGTTTTTAAAAGCGAGGTCATGCTTAACAAATATGTTATGTTTTTTGGAAGACATCACTAGGTGGGTAGATGAGGGATCACCAGTAGATATCATCTATTTAGATTTTCAAAAAGCTTTCGACAAAGTACCACATCAAAGATTACTCCTTAAGCTAAAGGCCCATGGCATAGTAAATGGTATAATAAACTGGATAGAAAAATGGCTGAATGACAGAAGACAACGTGTAGTAGTTGATGGGGAGGCTTCAAACTGGAAATCGGTATTGAGTGGGGTACCACAGGGATCAGTACTAGGACCTATATTATTCTTAATATATATCAACGATTTGGACGATGATATAACAAGCAAGGTGTTAAAATTTGCGGATGATACAAAAATGTTTAGAAGGATTAAAAGTGATGGAGACAGACAGCATTTACAAGATGATCTTGATAGGTTGATCAAATGGTCTGAAAAGTGGCAAATGCTGTTCAATTTTGGGAAATGTAAATGCCTCCACACAGGTCATGGGAATGAAGAGGTAAAATATAAAATGGGGGGTACTGTTCTAAGTACTACTGTAAAAGAAAAGGACTTAGGGTTAACCATTAGTGCTGATATGAAGGTGTCAGAGCAGTGCGGAATTGCAGCGTCAAAGGGAAATCAAATCCTTGGATTAATTAGGCGAAATATAGCGTATAAGAAAAAGAATTAATAGTACCGCTGTACAAAACAATAGTGAGGCCTCATTTAGAATATTGTATACAAGCATGGAGGCCATATCGCAAGAAGGACATAGATATGCTAGAAAGAGTACAGAGGAGAGCGACTAAAATGATAACAAATCTGAGGGATCTTAGTTACGAAATACGCCTAAAAGAATGTGGTTTAACAACATTAGAGACCAGGAGATTGAGAGGAGATCACATAGAAGTGTTTAAAATATTGAATGGTTATGAAAATATTGATAGAAACATTTTTTTCTCAGTTAAGAAAGATAGAAGGACCAGAGGACATGAAGCTACATTAGTAAAGGAGCAGTGTAGATTAGATATAAGAAAGTTCTCATTCTCACAAAGGACTGTAAATGAATGGAACAGATTATCTCCTGATTGTGTTGGTGCTAGTAACGTGAATATGTTTAAAAATAAAATCGACACACACCTTAAAAGGGCGGGATACATGTAGATAAAAACTATTGGACTCTCGATAAGCCAAAAGGCTTCCTTGTCCACCTGCCATCCAGAGTAATTTTCTGGATGGCAATCTTGTTAAATCTTGTTGTTAAATCTATAGTTAACCTGGAACGGTACGGCCTATGCACATTTTTATATGCAAGTGAACTCTCTCTTATGAACTCTCTTCCACTAGAGCTAAGAAGCTAACGTGACTCTGGACATTTTAGGAGAGACCTGAAAACCTTTCTCTTTAATCAGGCTTTTTTGTAATTTATTGTCCTTTTAAATACAAGCATATATAGACCGAAATAATAATCGAAATATGTAGTTGTGTTAGCATATGTATCACATATATTGTAATATTATAACGACTACGTAATGTATTCTCACATCATGTTTTAGTTTGTAAACACCCCTGAATCTGCTTTGTAGACATATGTGGTGTATAAATAAATTTGATTTTGAAAGGTCTGTAGAGTAAGAACAAGGATTCTGAGAGATATATATTTACTGGTACCATTGTCTTTTTTTCAAATTATAGCTGTTTGAGTGTAAGTCTGTAACTGGTGACATTTGCGCTGCAGCTGGTACAACGAGGAAATGGCATCGAAGAAGATGGAAGACATCGCCGTGGTGATGAAGCAGGCGAAGGTAGGGGACATTTAAAAGTTCTCACAAGAATGTTCTTTTGATTGTTCTTATAACATCATGTGTTCTTGCTTGACATGAGGTGTGGCGCATGCCTCCTTGCACGCCAGGGGGCACTGATGATTATATCAGTCTCAGTACCCCCTGGTAGGTCACTTTGTGAAACGCTGACGTTAAACTGAGCCCGTTATCCAATCATCTCAATGCTATTCTAGAATATGTGATTTGGGTTTTGGCCAGTCATGGCTGATGTCACATGTAATGTTAGGGAGTAGAAGTAATTATCATAAGGTGCACTGCATCTGGTGTGTGTGAATGGTTGGACTAGTAATCAAATTCGCATTTCCTGGAGTTGCCCTGCGATATGTTATCAAATTATTAATATCTGTTGTGATCCTCTGTCGTGATCCTCTGCGATCCGCTTTGCAATCCTCTGCGATCCTGTCATGATTGCGATCCTCTATCACGACTCTGTCATGATCCTCTATCATGATCCTCTAATGTGATCCTCTTTGTGATCCTCTGTCATGATCCTCTAACATAATTATATTTGTGATTCTCTGACGCAATTTCAATCATTCAAAATCTCAAGTGCCCCCATGTATTGGCAAGGGTGGGTGGTTGTGTGACCCAATACGAAACACTTCATGTTTTTGAACTTTGTGGAATTATGAGACGACCCCTTTAGAGCACTTGTGTGACCCTTGCAGCTGATACTTGTTTTCATCTCCAATGAGTTTGTCAAAGATGAGAACTGTCGAAAGATGTTCCTCTTCGCCAAAGACACTCTGATGAAGAGGTTTCTCCTTGCGATGGTCGGTCAAGGTCGCGAGTGGAGCGATAGTGACATTGGGATGCAAGTTGCCCACAAGGTATGATTGTCTCTGTCGGTGTTAGAATCTCATCCAAAGTTTGATTTAAAGGGCCATTCGTAAAGTGTGGCACAATATTTTTGGACATTTTTGAAACCCCATTGTCATGGTTTGTTGGCATGTACCCCCAAACAAGACCCCCCTGTGTGATGAACACATCTATAATAATTATATTTGTTGCATGACTGTATTGATTTGTTGTTTATCCATAAAATATAAGTCTGTAAAAGTGATAAAAACAATGGTACATTGCTGTTTTTTTGCTGGATTACTGTTGAAATTGACCGTTTCCTCCCGAAACAGTTAAGTTTCAACAACAAATTGTTAATCAAACTCATTTGGGCAGGTAGCATGTTACAATAGATTTAGTATATACTCTATAACATGATTCTATGAAAAAAACAAATGGAGAAACTTCCGTTAATGTACATTTTTTCATTGGTGGTGCCACTTACAAAATATATATTTTGCAAGTAAAGCACCAACTCTGATCTGGTTTTACACTCATCTCAGAAAATAGAGATATGCGGCGTTTAAGTAAATTTGATTTGATCCTAACTGTTTGCATCTTTCAAACTGTGTATTTGCTTTCAATGAATGATAGACTTGAATGATACTGAATTTTTTGTTTGTGTCTTTCCAGGTGTTTGTCAACTTCCAGAGAGAGGAACATTACAGCAAGAGGCTGAAAGACTTGATTGGTCAGCTACGTCAGGAACTTCGTGTTCAGGTGCGTTATAAAATCTCTTCCACAAAAACAACATTATTGTAGGCAGAAACATCAGCACATTGTTTTTGTAGCATACTGTATTACATTATGCATAAGCAATGTACATTTATTCATTGTGACGTATCCCAGACTGGGTGACCTATATTTCATGAAACGACTATCAACCAATAATTCCATGTGCCATATAAGGAATTAAATAACTTTAAATAACTCTGTTGCATTTTCAAATACATTGCCAATTTGTAGATGAGAGGTAAATGCTCCAAGGAAATGACTAAACATGGAGGTAAACAAACTTACCATATTTATATATAGATTGATAAGCTCTATTTTTTTGGAATTTTAGATTGCACAAGTCTTACGGGTGTTTGTTGACAGAGCCAGACAAAGGCAAGCGATGTCTTCCTCAGCTACTGTTGGGCGAACTCCCAGCATGCCCTCGACCGAGGGCAGTCGAGGAAACTGGAGGGAGCAATTGGGGCTGAAGACCCGAGACACATCAAGGAACTTTTGGAGGAAGAAGGACTGAGCTGCTGGATTGACATTGAGAAGGCTGGCCCGGTAAAATGTCTCACTCATGCTGATCTTGTTCAATAGTCCATAACATAAATTCCAAAGAGGCTTAGAACAAGAGTTTCATTGCCCTTTCCAGCTTAGCGCGCTTTTTTTTGTATAAAAATGTAGGAAAATATGTCTACTTTTCATTTCTACCTGTTACTCCGTCTGCAGTTACCCTGAAACATTTTCAATTTCATGAAATGTGGACCCACCCAATTTTCATCAATCTCAGTCACTCCAGTTGGTTGGATAACTTGATTTTCAAACAAAAAAGTTAACTTTTTGGTATGTTCATCTGTACCATATAGTCAATGAGATTTTAAGTACATGTCAATTTTCACCTGTGGGAACATCGAAAAAAGTGCAAAATCCAAGATGGCTGCTCAAATCCTTAAGCCATGTACAAATAATTCTAATCAGCATACACATTTAAAGATAGGTGCAGCAAAAATTTGGTTCTTTTTATTTTTTAATATAATTAAATATGTGTCCTGGCACAAGAAATTCAAACTATGATTTGTCACAGGCCAAATTAAATTGTTAGAAATACATTTGGTACATATCTGAAGTTGTTAATTGTTGAGAATGCCCTCATTTGATAGTCACTAACACCTCCATCGACTCATTAAAAATAAGAATAAATTCTACACCCCTTATTTATTTATGTTTTGATACAAGTCTGATGAGAAACAAGGAATTAGTTTCACATGGTCTTATCCAATCGTGCCATATTTTCTTGGTAGAAATCCATTCTTTTGACTTGAGTTCTGTATAAATCCTCGTAAATCCATATTACGCTTTTTATTGATTAACAGCATTCCTGTTCTGATGGAGTATTGCGATCTACCAGTCTATGAAATGTATCTATATAAAACAAAAATGGATGTATTTTGACACCTACAATTTTGACATTCAATTGTATACTCATGTGACCACAAGAAAATGTAAACTTTAAATTACCACGATTTTTACATTTGAAGCAAATTCATGTTAGGAACCATAGGCCATATACCCAAAAATAAAATTTGTATTATATTTGGGAAATGTTTACAATATTTTGAACATATTTATTCTAGTAGTAAACTAAGTTGTGTTTTGGTTGTTTACAGAAGGGGCTTTTTGAAGACATCGCCGAAGGAATGAAGATTGCAAAAGTTGTGGTTGCCTGCGTCTCTGATCAGGTGAAATATTTGGTGCCTCTTTAACCACTGGCATTCTTCCATAATGTTGATACCAGCACCTTTTTATTAACTTATTTGAATCCATTAGTTTTAATGTATCTTTACTACATGTTATGTAATTATATAAGCAATAAAAAATGTGTACATTACAGAGATTTATACAATCGTTATTTGAATAAAATGTTCCACATTATATAACATTATAATCTAATGGAGGAATGGAAAGCTTTGTTTCAAATATGTATTAACAATATAAAATATTTAAAATATATTAAATATGATGATCATCAGTGCATGTGGAAATGTAGATGTTCTGTTTTCAGTATGCAGAGTCCCGGAACTGTCAGATGGAGTTTAGGTTTGCTCACGTGACCCTGCGTAAACCCATTTTGCTGGCCGTAGTCGGGACAGGATTCAAGTGGGAAGAGACAGAGGTAGGCCCTCCCACTCTCTTCTCAGCTGGCCTTTATATAGAAATAATTGTTTGCCAGTCTTGAATTAATCAAAAGTGTGCCTTTTAGTGTGTGTGCGTGGAAGCTAGTCATGTCAATTACAGCCATTATTGGCCAGTTTAATTTTTTCAATGACAAACCAGTGTCATTTTAGCCATTTATTTAATTAATACTGATCCATTCGATTTGTCATTGATAATCATTAATGTGGACCCCTAGACATGGAACTATTAGTTAATCTAGTGGCCAGTTGGCCCCTTGTAAAATCCACCAGTCTTATCAGTTTTAATTACCAGTTTTGGCCAATCATCTGCCAATCATTTTGAAGACACACAGTTGGGTATCTGGCTAAGCCCCTGCTTCCCCTGGCCAATGTGTATTAATATCAAGGTTAAACGTACATCTCATAATGTTTATAGGCATATTATGTTTGATCACAGGTTAGTGTTCTACTCTTAAGCCCTACTCCATGAACGAAGAGCTACTCGAGTGTTGAGTTCGGCTACAAACAATGACTTGTATGTGCCGCCATCTTGCAGCCAATATGGCAGGAGACTTGGCAGAATGCACTTCCAAATGAGATGAAGACAACCTCTTGCCATGTGACTTTTAGAAGACTTGAAAACTCATCTTTTCCGAGTTGCTTGTGCAACATAGGTGCCACCACTTAGTTTATTTAACTTTTTATAATTATCTTGTGCATGTTTTTATATCAATTTTACATCATGTTTTTACTTATTTATTATCATTATATTTTTTATTAATTATCTTTATATGACTTTATTTATAATTTTATAATTATTTTTTTGTCATTTACACAACTTATAAATTTTTTGTTTATATATATATATACATATATATTTATATATATAACTGAGTTTATGTTTGGACTATCAACAGTATTGCCTGTGCTTGCGTGCAGATGTTTAGTTTCCTGTCTTTATCAGGTCGGTATGCTCTCGCTTGGGTACCCAAAAATCAACTTCCAAGTTGCCAATGAGATGGCTTACACAGACTTGCTGCAGCAAGTCACAGAGACGGTGAAAAAACACCAAGAGACCAACGTGGAAGAGTCTCTCACTCCAGTTACATGTGACAAGAAGGCGTCTGCTTTTCAGGTGATTTGGTGTCACGTTTACACATATTTGTCCACCCGCCTTGTCTAGATTCCAGATCTCACAAAAATGTTGTCCCTGTTCCATTGGGTAATGATTAGCAGGGAGTTTGCTGAATCATCTGTTCCTAGTCCCAGTGTTATCAGGAGCGTGGGAATAAACCAACTTCAAAGCATTAAGCGCCAATAAGCAATTGTGCCAATAGTCACCGTTTACAAATTGAATGTTTTGTTTCTTTCTGTTGCGGGCTTATTAAACACAATTCAATGGCCTACATACTGACAACACATTTATCCTAGTATTAGAAACAATATATAAATAAATGTTCATAAATCAGGAGCGGATATCGTATCTTTCAATGTCCTAAGTCATGTGACAAACAAGACATGTTGCGTCTGTCGTTTTGCATCAGGAGTCGTACGAGTCGGCACAGAGACGATTCCTGCGACAGTTGGCCAGCTGCTCTGAGTCACTGGAGCCATATCCTCGTGTCTTTGTGCCAGACTTCTATCACCTCAACGACACCACCAAAGTAAGGCAAACATGATTTATTTATTAGTGTTATTGCTATGTCATTATCATGCTGTATTAACGGTTTAATAATTCTTATTACTAGCAGCTAATATTTTCATTTATTATATATTTATTTAGTTATTTCATTTTTTTTAGAAATTCTACACCATTTTATTGCTGCATTTAGTTTTAAATTATTCTTATTACTAGTATTTTTAATAATTTTTTTCAGTTCTATTTTATGTATTTTAATATGTTGTGAAGCGCCTTGAACAATTTGGATCTGGCATTATATAAAATAAAATATGTTATTATTATGATAGATTTCAAGAGAAAAAGTAAAAACATCAATTTGGGTGACATATTTGACTGGACGAAAGTGAATTGAAATGTAAAAAAGATTTTGTCCCTTGCTATCAGCACAAACATAATTGTATTACTACTATAATATTAATGGTATGTGCCACTTCTAATATAATGTAAGTCAGTTCATCTTTAATTTGTTGTGTATGATGGCGTAAAGTAACAAGAAATTAGTATAAAAATCAGGATAAATACTGGTACACATGCACGTACGCATGCACACACACACACACACACACACACACAAACACACACACACGCATCCTAATATCACGTATAGAAATTCAGTTAATACTGTGTCGATTTTGTTTAGGGGTTGGTTAAAATTTCTGGCAGGTATCCATTTATAGTTACGTATTGTTGTTGTCATGCTGTAATCCCTCATACAGAGACGGCTTGTCTTCCCTCCTTAGTTACATGTAGTCGTATTGTTGCTGTAATCCCTCATACAGAGGCGGTTTGTCTTCCCTCCTTAGTTACATGTAGTCGTATTGTTGCTGTCATGCTGTAATCCCTCATACAGAGGCGGCTTGTCTTCCCTCCTTAGTTACATGTAGTCGTATTGTTGCTGTCATGCTGTAATCCCTCATACAGAGGCGGCTTGTCTTCCCTCCTTAGTTACATGTAGTCGTATTGTTGCTGTCATGCTGTAATCCCTCATACAGAGGCGGCTTGTCTTCCCTCCTTAGTTACATGTAGTCGTATTGTTGCTGTCATGCTGTAATCCCTCATACAGAGGCGGCTTGTCTTCCCTCCTTAGTTACATGTAGTCGTATTGTTGCTGTCATGCTGTAATCCCTCATACAGAGGCGGCTTGTCTTCCTTCCTTAGTTACATGTAGTCGTATTGTTGCTGTCATGCTGTAATCCCTCGTACAGAGGCGGCTTGTCTTCCCTCTTTAGTTACATGTAGTTGTATTAATAGATTTAGGTAATAGTTGTTACTGTCAAATTGTCATTGGTATGTCAACAATAATTTCTTCACAATATTTTTAAAATAAAATAAACAATTTATAAATGTGTAACTTGTCAGACATAACTGTTTTGAACGAAACTATTCCCAGGAGCAGGAGACTCCCATTGAAGAAGCTCACTTTGACTTCCAAGACGACGTCTCCAGCAAACTCAACAAACTCAAACTTCCCAGTCAGTTCTGCATCAAGACATTGTGTGAATTCGAAGGGGTGAGTGGATTAAAAATGAAATTGTTTTAATTATCTATACACACCATAACACTACATCAAAATTGCGACATCAGTGGGTCCAGACTTTGTATAATTTTTAAATATACTATTTTGATCGATGTATGTATTTATTTATTTTGTATACACACTGGTCACACTGATAATTTTTCTGAAATAAAAACATTATTAGTATTATTATTCAGTATATTGTTTTAACTTCTTGATGTTTATATGTATTCTAACTTATTTGTTTGTAGGCTGATTTACTTGTTTTAGCTGATTAATGTTGTTATTTATCTTAATTAACTAATTGACAAATACCTCAGAAGGGCAGGTTACACAGACGTAAACAAGTTGGACTCTCAACCAGCTGAAGACTTCCTTGTCTACTTGCCAGTTGGGGTTACTTCTCTGGGTGGCAGTCTTGTTACATCTTGTTGTTAAATAAGGTTGTCTGTTTGTTTTTAATATAAAACCATGTTATACAGTAATTTGTGTTCTAACATACTCACGGCCCAAATAGGGTACAGTGGATTATCATTTATACTGTGTAACAGCTTTGATCATCTAGTTCTGATTTACTTTTTGTTCTTAGAGTCAATATTAACATATTTTTTTTGTTGCTTCACCAACTCTTTGGAATATGCTACCTAGTGTGTTGTTAGATCTTTTGAAAATATTACACAATTCCGCAGTCATTTAAAAACTTACCTTTATAACCTTGCTTATCCACCACAGCTCCCTGTCGTATCCATCCATCTGTTGACAACTTGAATGTTGCGTATCGATTGAGATTTACCAATCCTTTTGTCTTGATGCACCGCTGATGTTACTTTCTAAGGATTTAAGTGCAGAAAAAATTACCTTATTATTATTATTTTACGAAATAATGTGAACGGACGAGCCTCCTTTCAATCTAAATCTTGTCATTAAATCTGAATGTTGTTTGCCGCCCCAGGGCTGGCATTGTGTTTGTGAGGGAGTGCCGGTGGAGTTGGGTGGTTCAGACCTGTACATGCTGTGGAAGCTGACCGCTGCCTATTTAGCCCCCCTCATCTCCTTGCTCCGACACAGTGACGTCAACCTCGACATCATCCGGTCCGACGCAGGCAGCAACTTCCTCAAGTTCCTCACCGAGGAGGTGAGTCCACAGATGACGACCATTATGATTTTGGCGTGAACATTATGATATTGTGCCCCCATTACGCTATTACAATGCTTAAATCAATCATTACACTCCCCATGCCTTTCAATACAATACAAATAAACATACATTGGTTCAATTGTTGAAACATATGCGATGTTTCAGCCCATTTACACTGGATCTTGTTCACGCATATGTTTCAACATTTGCTCTAGACTAAGTATATTTCTTGCTGTCTGATGGCATCTTGAAGCCGTGAACAATATCTTCAATAACAAAAGTGTAAGTCTAATTTAGCCCGTAACTACGGTATTGCCCACAATGAGCAGGGCTTTGGATTTAGCCACCAGAGTTAGCTGATCCCGCAAGAGGTCACGATGTAGAAAACAGCATACTGCAGTAATTTGCATTGGTTTTATCCATTGCAATGAAACAAAATTGAATTATTGATATTGTAGGTTAAAAAATCTTATATTAATTCTTCAAGAATAACAATTGAAGAAAAGTAACTAATAATTATGCTATTCAGCCACAGTTGCATAAATCATTTATCACTGAGGAGGTGAGTCTAGTGTCGGGTAAACTCAGTCAACTTCCTCAAGTTTATCACTCAGGAGGTGGGTCTAGTGTCGGGTAAACTCAGTCAACTTCCTCAAGTTTATCACTGAGGAAGTGAGTCTAGTGTCGGGTAAACTCGGTCAACTTCCTCAAGTTTATCACTGAGGAAGTGAGTCTAGTGTCGGGTAAACTCAGTCAACTTCTTCAAGTTTATCACTGAGGAAGTGAGTCTAGTGTCGGGTAAACTCAGTCAACTTCATCAAGTTTATTACTGAGGAGGTGAGTCTAGTGTCGGGTAAACTCGGACAACTTCCTCAAGTTTATCACTGAGGAAGTGAGTCTAGTGTCGGGTAAACTCAGTCAACTTCCTCAAGTTTATTGCTGAGAAAGTGAGTCTAGAGTCAGGTAAACTCAGTCAACTTCCTCAAGTTTATCACTGAGGAAGTGAGTCTACTGTCGGGTAAACTCAGTCAACTTCCTCAAGTTTATCACTGAGGAGGTGGGTCTAGTGTCAGGTAAACTCGGTCAACTTCTTCAAGTTTATCACTGAGGAAGTGAGTCTAGTGTCGGGTAAACTCAGTCAACTTCCTCAAGTTTATCACTGAGGAGGTGAGTCTAGTGTCGGGTAAACTCGGACAACTTCCTCAAGTTTATCACTGAGGAAGTGAGTCTAGTGTCGGGTAAACTCGGTCAACTTCCTCAAGTTTATCGCCGAGGAGGTGAGTCTAGTGTCGGGTAAACTCGGTCAACTTCCTCAAGTTTATCACTCGGGAGGTGGGTCTAGTGTCGGGTAAACTCGGTCAACTTCCTCAAGTTTATCACTGAGGAAGTGAGTCTAGTGTCGGGTAAACTCATTCAACTTCCTCAAGTTTATCACTGAGGAAGTGAGTCTAGTGTCGGGTAAACTCGGTCAACTTCCTCAAGTTTATCACTGAGGAAGTGAGTCTAGTGTCGGGTAAACTCAGTCAACTTCCTCAAGTTTATCGCTGAGGAAGTGAGTCTAGAGTCGGGTAAACTCAGTCAACTTTCTCAAGTTTATCTCTGACAAAGTGAGTCTAGTGTCGGGTAAACTTAGTCAACTTCTTCAAGTTTATCACTGAGGAAGTGAGTCTAGTGTCGGGTAAACTCAGTCAACTTCCTCAAGTTTATCACTGAGGAGGTGAGTCTAGTGTCGGGTAAACTTAGTCAACTTCTTCAAGTTTATCACTGAGGAAGTGAGTCTAGTGTCGGGTAAACTTAGTCAACTTCTTCAAGTTTATCACTGAGGAAGTGAGTCTAGTGTATGGGTAAACTCAGTCAACTTCTTCAAGTTTATCACTGAGGAAGTGAGTCTAGTATCGGGTAAACTCAGTCAACTTCCTCAAGTTTATCACTGAGGAGGTGAGTCTAGTGTCGGGTAAACTTAGTCAACTTCTTCAAGTTTATCACTGAGGAAGTGAGTCTAGTGTCGGGTAAACTTAGTCAACTTCTTCAAGTTTATCACTGAGGAAGTGAGTCTAGTGTCGGGTAAACTCAGTCAACTTCCTCAAGTTTATCACTGAGGAAGTGAGTCTAGTGTCGGGTAAACTCAGTCAACTTCCTCAAGTTTATCACTGAGGAGGTGAGTCTAGTGTCGGGTAAACTTAGTCAACTTCTTCAAGTTTATCACTGAGGAAGTGAGTCTAGTGTCGGGTAAACTCAGTCAACTTCCTCAAGTTTATCACTGAGGAAGTGAGTCTAGTGTCGGGTAAACTCAGTCAACTTCCTCAAGTTTATCACTGAGGAGGTGAGTCTAGTGTCGGGTAAACTTAGTCAACTTCTTCAAGTTTATCACTGAGGAAGTGAGTCTAGTGTCGGGTAAACTCAGTCAACTTCTTCAAGTTTATCAATGAGGAGGTGAGTCTAGTGTCAGGTAAACTCGGTCAACTTTCTCAAGTTTATCACTGAGGAAGTGAGTCTAGTGTCCTCAAGTTAATCAATTTCTTCTTTCTACAGAATGCAGGTGTGGGCAGCCATGTTGGTATCCAAGATGTCTATTCCATACTACGGGCGTACGTCATCAAGAAAGACGTTCAAGACACCAAGGGGAATCTAGCCAGGTAGATATACAGTAAACCTTGGATATAACAAATTCACTTATATCAAATTTTGCTTATACCAAATAAATGAATTGGTGCCAATGTATTTTTAATATACAGTAAATTCAGATATAACAAATTTTGGATATAATGAAGAAATTTGCTGGTCCCAAGCATAGAAAAATCACAGAAACATAAATAACATTGTGAACAACAAATTACATGATCTGTGACAAACTTTTGGCATGAATACTTCAGGAGATCATCCTCTGTGTCTGTATGTACATAGTGTCATCAGAAGGATGGCTATTTTTGCTAGTCAAACTAATGAACGATGGTATTGATGTTTTAAAAAAGCCACCATTGCCAGTATATGATTGCTTTAATATAATAGATGTATCACATGACCTATTTAAAGATGTCTGCCCAACCAAATTTTTTCACTTGTCTCATTTCAAATTGATTTTGCTAAAAAGCAAACACACGTTGTATCCACTGTGGCATGTTGGCTCGTTTGTAAACACTTTTATATGTAGTTATGTTAAAATCATCAAACAAATTATTTATTTGTTTAATTCTGGTGCCAGAATAAATTCAAATGATTCTCAAAATCTGCGATATGATTATGCACGTGTTTCTGTGTTGATGTCGTTAACGTTTCTTTCTCTCTATATCACTCACAAATTCAGTGGGTTTTATGGCTAAATGTCGACCTGGCAATTGGCTTTGGCAATTGACCAGATGTAAATAAATTAGTTCAGCCATTTCATCAGATGTACACACGTTTTGAAAAACCAACTGTAAGTATTATTGGAGCTATTCACACATGTATTTGGACACGTGGAACACTATTCGCGATGCGCCAAACCAGTTGATGAAGCCGCATTAACGGATAGGCACAGTCATGCTGTAGAATGGCAGTTTCTCTAAGGAAAACGAAACTATCCAGAAAAGAGCACTATTCATTTATGTAGTTCATGTTGCCATTGTTATTTTGTTCATTTAAACAGGGATTTTGCAATGGACAGCAGTATTATAAAATCCGCATTGCTGTGTCACGTGTTAAATAAAGAAGACTAGTAAAACCTGCGGCACCAGTGCTACATAGATGAAAATGAACATATGTATATTTATAACTTGTTCTGATGTCATCCGTCTGGCAGGTGTTATCTTCTTGTTCCGATATTATCCCTGTTGTAGGTGTTATCTTCCCAGTGGAAAGACCGTGTGGCTCTGCTCGGAACACCAGAAGTTGCCTCGGGTGACTGTCCTAGAGACAGCGGACCGTGTGGACAGCAGCGAGGCAGAAACAGAGAATGCGGAAAGTGACCTGTTGCAGCAACTCATCTTGAAACAGCAAGAAGAGAACAAGGATGAGCAAACAGCTCCTGACGAGACACACAAGGATGTCACAGCGCCCCCTGGTGAGGCCTCACAACAACAACACACCTTCGGGCATGATTAGCAGACCTATTCACCTTTCCAAACATTCCACATTTTTGTGATTGAAATCTGAATTTTTTTAATCAAAATTCTGCGTAAAACAATGTAACAATTTGCATTTAACTGGTGTATTTAATATTCCTCTTCCAATCGAGTGATTTCGTCAGGAAAACTCCAAAATGTACCTATGCATTAAAGACAACCCACTAGGTTTTGCCAGAAATTACCTATCAGGCTGCTTCAAAGTGCATAGCTGGTAGCTACTATAGCAAACCAAATCCTTTTTGTCAGATCTTCCTAGCATTAAAGTTATTTTCTCTTTGACCGCTAAAGTTTGTCATTACATGTGTGATGGACATGAGAAGATATGTATTTCATCATAGTTTTGTTATTTAAAGTAAATACATATTAAAATTGGATATGGCTGTGTGTGTGTGTGCGTGCATGCGAGCATGCGTGTGTGTGTGCGTTCGTGTGTGCAAGTTCTTCTTTGACTTAATCTCATAGTAACCAGTATATAAACAACTTTGATGTTTGTTATAAAAGTTGCATCAGATATATTTTTTGAGTTATTTTTTCTTTTAGTTGAAAAAGCCAAGAAAGTCATCAAGAAAGAAAAGAGACCCCCGCAGCCATTGAATTTACCCACATCACCAGATGGCAGCACAAGCAATAAGGGAGATGAAGAAAAGAAAGATGTCAAGATTAGAGAGTCTCCAGTGACCAGAGTTACTATTTCTCCTGAGGAGAAGAAACGAATAACAGACCAGATGGTGGAACAGTTGTTGTCAAAGAGTTCAAAAAGTCAGGCCTGTGTAGTGCTCTAAGGCCATAGAGTAACTGTTGTCAAGCACCAGGCCTTGTACTGCTCTAGGTCGTAAAGTGACTTGTCAAGCACCAGGCCTTGTACTGCTCTAGGTAGTAGAGTGACTTGTCAAGCACCAGGCCTTGTACTGCTCTAGGTCGTAGAGTGACTTATTAAGCACCAGGCCTTGTACTGCCCTAGGTCATAGGGTGACTTGTCAAGCACCAGGCCTTGTACTAGGTCGTAGAGTGAGTTGTCAAGCACCAGGCCTTGTACTGCTCTAGGTCATAGAGTGACTTTTGTCAAGCACCAAGCTTTGTACTGTTCTAGGTCATAGAGTGACTTGTCAGGCACCAGGCCTTGTACTACTCTAGGTCATAGAGTGACTTTTGTCAAGCACCAGGCCTTGTACTGCTCTAGATCGTAGAGTGACTTGTCAGGCACCAGGCCTTGTACTAGGTCGTAGAGTGACTTGTCAAGCACCAGGCCTTGTACTGCTCTAGGTCATAGAGTGACTTTTGTCAAGAACCAAGCTTTCTCCTGCTCTAGGTCATAGAGTGACTTTTGTCAAGCACCAGGCCTTGCATTGCTCTAGGTCATAGAGTGTCTTTTGTCAAGCACCAGGCCTTGTACTGCTCTAGGTCATAGAGTGTCTTTTGTCAAGCACCAGGCCTTGTACTGCTCTAGGTCGTTGAATGACTTTTGTCAAGCACCAGGACTTGTATTGCTCTAGGTCGTAGAGTGACTTGTCAAGCACCAAGCCTTGTACTGCTCTAGGTCGTAGCATGACTTTTGTCAAGCACCAGGACTTGTGCTGCTCTAGGTCATAGAGTGACTTGTCAAGCACCAGGCCTTGTACTGTTCTAGGTCGTAGAGTGACTTGTCAAGCACCAGGCCTTGTACTGCTCTAGGTCATAGAGTGACATTTGTCAAGCACCAGGCCTTGTACTGCTCTAAGCTGCGTGCCTAACATCAACATCTTTGCGACAGCGTCTTTGAATGGTCGTGCGTGGTACAAAAGGCTCATCTCTTTTTTCCGTACTGCATCGATCGCCCGTTCCATACTATTTGCAGACCAACTCTGTCACTCCGTTTGCCACCTGTATCTCATTAATGGTTGAAGAACCTGTTCAATCTGTAATAAAACGCCAACATTACTAGTCTATACGTGTGTTGTACAATTTTATGAGCACCCATTGACAATATCGCTATGTATAAATTGTGTGTATGGTTTAATATTCATTTTATTGTGATTATTACTTATATTATTTTGTAACTGGGTAATACACTATACAATATGCATGTAAATAACATTACATACCTAGAATAGTATTAACGGTGTCATGAATTGCAAGTAGAACGTACTAAGAACTTGCCAACCAAAACGGTCTCCTGTGAGCAAAGCTAATCTCTCAGGGGCCCGTTTTGGCGGCACACCACGACCTGCGGTAGATCACCATTTTGAATACAATCCTCGCCAGCTCTTGTAATGAAAATTGCACATATCAGAGCAAACACAATGTGCTGACAAATACCAGTTTCCATTTTGTTCACCACGCACAAATGGAAATGTAACATTTCTAAAACAGTGCTAATATTTTAAGAAAAGTGAAAAATTGTCTTTTTGAGCTCACCTGTTTGAATTTCCATTTCGTTCTTCCGACCAACGTTCAGTAGTGCCCCCTTGTAAGTGACTATGAAGTGACAACACAAATTTTACTATATATAATACAGAAACGCAAAACGGGTGGGGGCCCGTTTTGAATGCCACTCTCTACTACCTCAGTAAATGCTGCAAAATGTATTTTCCCCGCTGCACTGGTAACATATTATGTATTATTTATAAATATACCACTGCCTCACTGGTTGCCTTAAACATATATACAAAATGTGCAATCTAAAGATGCATGTATCAGGAATGTGCATGTCTTCCACATATAATAATTATTGTTTAGATGTTTTCTGAGATTCATTCTTGTTGATGTGGTTTAATTAAAACCAGAAATGTTGTTTGGGCTCAAATGCATGGTAGTTATGTATCTGTGGATTTTTCTCTTTAGGTGAAGGTTTAATTGATTGATTTGGTATGTTTTAATGGCGGGTGTCCATGTTCAGTGTTGATGTAGCATGGCCAGATGTAACGTTTGTTTCATTGTTGAAATCATCGTGTTTTTGTTAGTGTGAGTGTTACCTTTGCCACATGTCACTCAAATGTTTAAGTAATCACAACAAAGAAAATGGGCAGATTATATGGTAAATAGCATAGTACGTCAATGTATTTATCAGGACTATATGAACTTTGATGCTACAATAAAATGCCAAACATAGCATTTCCTCCTACCTTGTTTCACCAAGGCGGTTCTGATGTTTAAGCCAGTCTACCAGGCGCCAATGGCTATTAGTTACTATTCCATGATTGTTGTTCAATGGTAATATTGTCGTGACCCCTAGTTTCCGGGTCACGGCCTCGCATGTTTGGATACTTCCTGTTGTGAGTTGCAGTTTTGTGTTCTCTTATTAAAACACTGTTCTAGTTACGCATACGTACTAGTGTTTGTTTGTGTGACTCGAAGTGTGCATTTGATCACCTAATGGCGTGGTGGCAGCGCTCACAACGAACCCGCTCACCAAAACGGGCGCAATAAAAGCAGATACACATTGACAGTCCGCCGACCTCACGGCGCAAACAGCTAGCCGAAACGGCTCTGTATCACTAGCAGGTGTGGTAACAACATGGCTAACAACATGCAACGCGCACCGAGACAGTGGTGCCTCACAAAAACGGAAACGGTCAACACATTTGAGAACTGGCGCCAGAACCTCGTCTACACCCTCTCACTCGACCCAAACTTCGCCCAGTTTATCGCCACTGACGCTAAATGGGAGAAGCGATGTGCAGCACATCCAAACCGCGGCTTCACCGACGAGAATGATCATACAGCCATTCAGCAAGCCTACATGCTCGATCTAATGTTAGGCCAAATAGCGAACTATTGCCCAGTCATATCGCGCAACACGATCGCCAAAAACTCAACCAGTTTATCCGGTATCTGGCAAACTATCCGACTGCACTATGGGTTCCAGTCTACAGGGGCCCATTTCCTGGACTTTGCTGATATCCACCTACAAGCTGACGAACGCCCCGAAGACTTGTATCAGCGCCTAGTGGCCTTCGTTGAAGACAACATGCTACAAGAGGGAAGTGTCATTCTGCACCACGGTGACGTCATACACGTTGACGAAGAAATGTCTCCTTCCCTAGAGAACATGGTAGTACTGACCTGGTTACGACTTATCAACCCCGCACTGCCTAAGCTCATAAAGCAACGATATGGCACAGAGCTGAGGTCAAGAACACTAGCATCGATCAAGCCAGAAATATCACAGGCACTCGAATCACTACTAGACGAGATTGCGTCTGCTGACACCGCAAAGGTTATGCGCACCGAGACTAGGCCTAACCTACGCGGACAAAGACCAGCGTTCTCAAGACGACAACCGGCACCATCTAACAACCCTAGGCGTCCCACGAGCGTGAAGACTTGCCCTCTTTGCAAACAAGTAGGCCGCAGTGATGTACACCACTTCCTCAGCGAGTGCTCGTACCTTCCGGAACAAGATCGCCGCTACATGGCTAAGGTACGACAAGTCAGTGATATCATCGACGGAGTCGATGAAGGCAACGACGATACCTACGAAGTTTATGACGAACGCCCCGTAAACACCACTACCGTGCAACGTATCGATGTACGACAATCGCCTTACCTCGACGCGTTCCACGACCATCGTGCCGTTCGAGTGACGATCGATAGCGGTGCAACAGGCAATATGATCCGTCATGACACGGCAGTGAGATTGGGGTGTACTATCAAGAACTCTTCCCAATCGGCTCACCAAGCTGACGGATCATCGCCTCTAACCATAGTTGGCGAAATTACCATATCACTCGGCCGCAAAAATAAATCATTCCAGTTCTGTGGACTAGTGGTACAGAATCTGGATGTTGAGATGCTGGCCGGGACACCATTTATGGAAGTCAACGACATTACCATCCGTCCCGCCAAACGAACCATCACCCTCGCAGATGGCTAGAAACCATGAGATTGAGAGGAGATCAGATAGAAGTGTTTAAAAAATGAATGGTTATGAAAATATTGATAGAAATATTTTTTTCTCAGTTAAGAAAGATAGAAGATGTAGATTAGATATAAGAAAGTTCTCATTTTCACAAAGGACTGTAAGCGAATGGAACAGATTTTCTGCTAACCAGTAGCGTGAATATGTTTAAAAATAAAATCGACACATACCTCAGAAGGGCGGAATACACATAGATAAAAGGGTTGGACTCTCGATAAGCCAAAGGGCTTCCTGTCCACCTGCCACCTAGAGTTAATTCTCTGGGTGGCAATCTTGTTAAATCTTGTTGAAGTAGATATGACAGAATAATTATATTTTTAGTAGTCCGCGTTAATTTTGGATACTTGATGATGCAAATTATGTGCAAAATCTAAATACATTGTTGACCATGTAGTTTGCAAAGCAACAGATCAGTTCCAATTACATTCATGATCGAACTGAATAAGATATATCTAGCTCTCGGGTCCAAAGTGAATTCGACTGCCTTCTAGCCAACTCAGGGTGGTCAAGCAAGCACCCCAATAGGGGTACGTTCTTACATGCAGATGGGTAGTTTTACAGTTTTCTGTGCTACCTGCAGTGTGTTGCTTGAATGTTTCTCTGTACATTGACGACTGTATGTGTAGAATGAAGAGGGAGCGACACAGGAGAAGATTGACTTCAACTGAGTGTGCCGTGTATCTCCTACTTGGTTGGGGTGCCTTGTGATGGGTGTGTAGAATCAAGAGGGAGCGACACAGGAGAAGATTGATTTCAAGCTGAGTCTGCCCCGTACCTCCTACTTGGTTGAGGTGCCTTGTGATGGGTGTGTAGAATCAAGAGGGAGCGACACAGGAGAAGATTGACTTCAAGCTGAGTCTGCGGCGTACCTCCTACTTGGTTGGGGTGCCTTGTGATGGGTGTGTAGAATCAAGAGGGAGTGACACAGGAGAAGATTGACTTCAAGCTGAGTCTGCCCCGTACCTCCTACTTGGTTTGGGTGCCTTCTGATGGGTGTGTTTCTTGTCTTGTAGCAGTTGTTAGATGTCTACAGTGGACACTTGAAAGTCTTAAAGGACTAGTTTGCATTGTCCACTACCTGTTCATAATGGTAACCTGGCCATAATGGACATATTGCACAGTCTAGACAATGGTTACTACGGTCAAGTTTTACTGTGTATTGATAGGATTATGGTAGACTCACAGCTAACTGCTCATTAAAATACTTGCAGGAGTTGTTTTTCAGACATGCTATTTGGATTCCTTTTGGCAAAAATCCCACAATAAAAACCTTACTTAAAACAAAACGAATTAAGAAACGTCAGGTAGTGTAGCATGTCCATAAAGTTTGAGACAATATATAAGAGTTATGGATGATTATTTTGTAAGATTTGGTAGATATCCAATGGACATTTGCCAGAATATTTGCAGCCACAGAGAAGGCTCTTTGGCTTCACCCACACTATGGAACAACATACCTCTATCCATTCGCCAGGCTCCATCGGCAGACATATTCAAAAGATAGTTATAAAAATGTACTTATTTCACAAGGCATTTTAGTAGTTTTAATTATTTATGACATTTTATATAAAACACTTGCATTGTTCATAGTTTTGTATGTGTTTATTCTAGAGATAATTTGTAATTAACATATCTTAGATCTCTAGTTTTAATTTACCATATTTTTTTATATAGAAATGTACTAGATTTTAATTTTGTTTAGTATGTATGAATTACTTTAATGAATTTGTAAAGCGCCTTTGAGCCGTTTAGGTTGAAAAGTGTGCTCTATAAATATATATATTATTAAATATGGTGCTCTTACGTTTTTGACAGCGACGCCTTCACCAAGTTACTAGGCAGTGGCGACCTGGAGCACAAGTCATCCATGCAGGCGACAGTCGCCGACCCGGATCTTGCTCCAATCCTCGCAAAGATCTGCTTCCTTACCCACTTTTGCGGTAGGTCAACTCAAGGTCATCCACAGCGAATTGTTGTTCTTGCTGAACCATCCTCACAAACGAGAGTGTATATCATCTTACTAAAATGCTGAAGTTAACCGGAGCCAATAACCTTGTTACCTTCAACAATTTTTTGTTTGGGTTTTGGCCATGCAGTTGTGGCTGATATTACATGTAATGGTTAAGAAGTAGTAGTTACTTGAACACACATTACCGCTCAGGAGAATGGTCAAATGGATAATTATTTTGGGATTCCCTTGAGTCTTTTATATGGGGTGCAGGCATCTGCACTGTTTTCACTGGAGGTACAGTCGCGGACACCGGAGTAAGTTACTAGAAAAAAGTACAACCGATTTCACTAAATATATATGTTGACAGTTACATTCAGACAAGAAATTTTAACACTCAGTGCCAATATCTCAATGTTGTATTTGCTCCTGATAATTATAATTGTACATCAAAGTGTTTTTCATTGTTCATTGTCTGTGGCATAGATGTGGTATTCAGAATTGTGTTAGTAGTAGGATTTAATGGGTGAGTAAACATGTCAAGTACTCTAATATAATGCATTTTTGCATTATTTTAATAGATGTTTACATCATTTACATATTAATTGTGCTGATATCCACTCCTGTAGTTGTGTCTTGTGCACTTATATTTCCAAGTTATCACAAAACTACATTTGATGCTGTTGGTTTAATAACTGACATTGGTTTGTGAAATTTCATAAAAACTAACAGAATTGTGGTGACATGTCTTGACAATGTAGATTGGCACTATCAAACTGTTTTGTTTCAGCCAAACACCTTGAACTTTGACGGCAAGAGCAACGACGAATCAATATTGTTGAACGTTGTAGATGAGATCCGAGGCATCCTCACTACATAGTGACTATGACTGTGTTCACTGCCGTGCTGCTAAATGTTGCCGCTGTCATCAATCAGGTGCTATATGTGGAGGCGTATTAAGTCGCACAGACCAAAGACGCAACTGCCTACATCAGGGATAATAGCATAGGGTAAATTACTCTCAATCTGCCTGTAGTTCAAGACAACCTCCAGACGGCCAAAATTTAGCTTTAGCACTGTTAGGAAACTAAGAGTAGAGTGTTTGCAAGGTCTCTGATCTCGACTCCCTTCCCAATTGTGTCATGTGATCGGTTCGATTGTCCAACAGTCAAACTAATCTTGTGGCACGATTGCGATCGGGGAGTCGAGATAGGGGCGCTTGTAAACACTATTGAGTTTGTGTGACAGACCTTCCAAATTTTCCGATATAGTAGAAATCTGGGTTTTGGTCAGTTTGCAAAGAATATGCACCTGCTTTTGTTGTACTTGACATGTAGAAATACCAGATTTCTTATGTAATTCAGGAAATAAACATTTTGTAAATGGCGCTACCAACAAGATACTGTCAAATGTTCAAACAAAACTCCCACTTTCAGATGCCCCATATGGGGGAGATCTCCCGCTATTCGATTGTCAACTTGGAAGGTCTGGGCAGGTGCCATTGTCCCAGTAAAGAAATACCTGGCATTTCCATGCATCAGTGTAACTACGGTGCCACTTAACGATTATTTTATAAATCAAACTAATAAATTTTGAGAATGCATGTTGTAGCCTTCGATGAAGGTGGTGTGCCTCTGTTTATATACAGTTATGTGTTATTTATCTATTGAATGTTTGCTAACTCTGATATTTCAGATTTATTAAATGTAGTATCCCACAATTTGACAATACGCTGTGGGTCGTTGTGGATGCTTTGACAACCACAACTGAGCAATGGTGATATGACGTACAAAGGGAATTAGACTAGTATTTCTACATGTCCTCCCCACAGTGAAAATGTTCATGTTTTTTTGTTTTATAAGTTTATTTTCACCAATAACTCATTAGCTTAAACTTACAATTGTGTAAATATGCACATGGAAGTGATCACAACAGTTTTTGTGATGGACATCACGGCTAAGTGTGCATGTGACAGACATAATGCAATGCTTGCATGTACAGTACAACTAAACACAAACACATGGAATCAATATCAAACCACATTGCATGTGAGACACTAGGGATACGCTAATCAATAGAGGTCGTAAAGTCAATTTTTAGTTTAATCTGTCTAATCTGAGGGAAATCTGAACATGTCTTCACAAAATTTTACATTAAAACAGGGACAGGATGTTTGAACATCCACAGAAATATGGCATTTAAAGATAACCAATTATAATATTGAAAATATGTCTGTGTTTCTGAGGATATTTATCTTACAGTTAACCTGAAATTAGAAGTATATAGTAATATGTCTTAAAATAATGACCATGAGACAAGGGGAAGGTGGTGAATTTGAAATGGGAACATTTTCCGTGGCCTGACCCAAATACTTTGTGTCAGTTGTTTGTCTAGCCATTTTGTTGAGTTGTGCAGTTTATGGCAAAGATGTCCCAGTGTCATGTGTGGCAGTTTCAAATCCTGCCTGTGTTCAGTATCCAAACACAACAGGTTGTGCACATACACTGATTCCATTCAACAACTTCAGCCGCATTTTATAACATCACCGAATTGCATGGATATTTTATTTCCACCTATACTGGAAACTGTAGACGAAATTAGCATGACATTTTAAATAATTATATAAAAAATAAACATTCCTATGCTCTTGCATAACCCAGTTCACAAGAGATGGTGATATACATACGTATTTACGATATGCTGTTCTATTCTACACGGTCTTTCAACAACCTGTGAAAACGTGTACTATATTGAGTAGTGAACCACTCTCATCCACAGGGCGCCACAGTAAGTTCATTATATAGGAACCAGTGAGTCCAATGATACAATGTATACACTGCCTACACTGACTGCTCGACGTCTCTCACACTAATGACTGGGAAGCAACTGCGGCCGCTGGGAGCAGGATCCAGTGGGTTAGAGATAGAAATTGCCTCCCTGTGTGCGGTCTTTTACTTCCCTTAACACTGACACCAGATGGAAGGGACCAACGGCTTTTAGTGCCTTTTCCGAAAGACAAGGCAATGTGAGATGAACACCGCTCTCCACTGTGAAAAAATTTGAAAAGATCAAAATAATGTAAAGGAAGGTTGGCCCCACGATAATAGGGAAGCTTTGAGCCACTCCTGTAACGTTGTTAATACTTAACCGACGTTTAATTTGTCGAGTTCTCTAGAAGCAGGCTTTGATACTTACAACTCCACGGCCATTTCTTTAATTACGGACGATTAACGGTGCAGAAAATTACGATTGCACGCGTTTGAACCGATAACATATTTTCGAGTAGAGCTATATATATATATCTAGCTCTATATTTCGTGTTTAGTTGTTTTCTATATACAACTACCAGGAATAGGTCAAGTAGATGTACAATGTACTTGAATACAATTACAAGTACTTTCAATTTTGCCAAGTACAAATACTCATCTAAAAAATATAGGCAGGTACACGTACAAGTACTTTGTGAAAAACTCAAGTACAAGTACCAAGTACTTTTAAAATTGGGGCGGGCGGGCGGGCGGGCGGTCGGGCGGTCGGGCGGGCGGGCGGGCGGGCGGGCGGGCGGGCGGGCGGGCAGGAAGGCAAGCGCAAAGTGACGTGAATAGCGAGGTAACCTTCTTAGCGAGACTAATTTCCTATGTTTTACTGCTGTGTAAATAATTTTGGGCTGTAGTAGATTGACCTTAATTGGGAGGTGACTATATTACTGAGCTGACCGTAAAGCGAGGTTCCGTTGTACAGATAATTGTCTGTACCAGGTCTGACAGTCGCCGTGATTCTACCCGTCTTCTGGTCGCCGGAAGAGTTGCGAGGTATCGCCGCTATCGGTATATATATATATATATATATAAATGACTCAATGCTGGCCACCATTCCCGTACAAGCTCAAGAATCTGAAAAATAAGTCGGTGAAATTACTAACTGAAAATACACACTGAGCTGTTCTCCGTCGACTGCTGTAGCGCCTTCCAGGCAGGGCCAGTGGCATTATGCCTTCGTCATCAACGGTCGCGGCATGACGTTGCATCATCCTCACCTGCCGAGCCGCCTCAGGGCGTCGGGCGACCTGAGTGATGAGAGATACGGTGATGAAACAGGAGGTGGGGTGGTGACAGTGGCAGTGGAGTGGTGAAAGAGGAGGTGGGGTGGTGACAGGGGTGGTGACAGAGGCGGTGGAGTGATGACAGAGGCTGTGGGATGATGACAGAGATGGTGTGGAGGTGACAGATGCGGTGTGGTGGTGACAGCGACGGTGGATGGTGACAGAGGTGGCGGAGCAATCACAGAGAGGCGGAGCAGTGGTGAAAAAGGCGTTAGGATGAAGACAGAGGCGGTGGGACGTTGATAGAGGCGGTGGGGTGGTGACAGACGCGGTGGGGTGGTGACAGAGACTGTGGTTGGTGACAGAGTTGGGGGGCAATGACAGAGGGGCGGAGCTGTGGTAAAAGAGGCGTTAGGATGAAGACAGAGGCTGTGGGGCGTTGACAGACACGGTGGGGTGATGACAGAGACGGTGGTTGGTGACAGAGGTGGTGGGGCGTTGACAGAGGCGGTGGAATGGTGAAAGACGCGGTATGGGGAAGGCAAAGGCGGTGGGGCGATGACAGAGGCGGTGGAGTGATGACAGAAATGGTGGAGTGAAGACAGGGGCGATGGGTCGGTGACAGAGGTGGTGGGGCGATGTTAAATCGACACATACCTTAAAGGGCGGTATACACGTAAATAAAAAGTATTGGACTCTCGATAAGCAAAAGGCTTCCTTGTCCACCTGCCATCTAGAGTTAATTGTCTGGATGGCAATCTTGTTAAATCATGTTAATTGTTACAAGCGGGCGCGTGTATATCGTAGATCGCCGGTACCAAATTTATCGCTGTGTATTGTCTTCACCAACGGCATCAGACAGACGTGGTCATATACTAGCGCCGTCTAGCGGCGTTTCGTTTACCATCGCCTCCACCTTGAGGTGCCGCTCTGCGAGTAGAACATCTGGATCTCAACGACAGGTTAGGAGACAACTTCCTTCATTTGTTAAAAAGACGGTTTCAATGATATAATAATTATAAACATCACCGTTAGTATTAAGTTGATGTCGATTTGTGTTGATGAAACCTGGGAACTTGGTTTTGATCAAGGTGTTTAACAGCGGAATAGTAGGGCTATGGTTGTACCATCTACATGCATATAGGAGCGAAAAGGTGATATCTTTCCAGTTCTCCGAAATATGCTACCGTTATCGTAACTACCACCAATAATTTACGGAGTACCTTCCATGCGGTTCAGTTAGTTCCGTGGTGAAGTTTACCGAGGCCGCCTTCAAGGATCCGTACCACTATTTCAACCAGCCGGAAGATGCTGTCACTGTACGACGCTATGAAAACTACATGTGTAGAGCGAACGTTACGTCAGATGTGTTCAAAGTAAGAGCCGCTCTTCCCTTGCATACACCCAACCCTGGCAGAAGTGTTCGCCCCCGTCTACAGCTGATCCGGTGCTTTAAGATGAACAAATAAAATATGCACTTATGTAGGGTACATTAAGTGTACAGATCTGTGATCTGGCTAGGCTAGGGGCTCAGACAGAAGGAAGCGAATCGTAGTGTCTCAGTGGCTTGACATTTGCTAGACTCATCGCTTAACGAATATGTACCAACGAAGTGTGTCCACGATACGTTCATTTAAAATGTTGTCTTATGTATTACTGTTACATTACCTGTGTCTTTCGGAAGAGACACTAAAAGCCGTTGGTCCCTTCCATCTGGTGTCTGTGCTGGGGGAAGTAAAAGACCGCACACAGGGGAGATGATTTCTATCTCTAACCCACTGGATCCTGCTCCCAGCGACCGGGGTTGATTCCCAGTCAGGAGTGTGAGAGACGCCGAGCAGACAGTGTAGGCAGTGTATACACTGTATCATTGGACTCACTGGTTCCTATATAATGAACTCACTGTGGCGCCCTGTGGATGAGAGTGGTTCACTACTCAATACAGTACAGGTTTTCACAGGTTGTTGAAAGACCGTGTAGAATAGAACAGCATATCGTAAATACGTATGTATATCACTATCTCTTGGGAACTGGGTTATGCAAGACCATAGGAATTATTATTTTTTATATAATTATTTAAAATGTCATGCTAATTTCGTCTACAGTTTCCAGTATAGATGGAAATAAAATATCCATGCAATTCGGTGATGTTATAAAATGCGGCTGAAGTTATGGAATCGAATCAGTGTATGTGCACAACCTGTTGTGTTTGGATACATAACACAGGCAAGATTTGAACCTGCCACACACGACACTGGGACATCTTTGCCATAAATTGCACAACTCAACAAAATGGCTAGACAAACAACTGACACAAACAAGCTGTTCTCCGTCGACTGCTGTAGCGCCTTCGAGGCAGGGCCAGTGACATTACTCCTTCGTCATCGACGGTCGCGGCATGACGTTGCACCATCCTCACCTGCCGAGCCGCCTCAGTGCGTCGGGCGACCGGCCGCTGCTCGATATCGCAGACCTGGAGACGAGGAAGGCAGCGAAGCGTGCGATTAATTCGATGAAGAGGTAGCAATGTTCTGATTGACATTGACATGATGATAGAGGCGGTGGGGTGGTGACAGAGGCGGTTGAGTTATGAGAGAGGCTGTGGGGTGATGACAGAGACGGTGTGGTGGTGACAGAGACGGTTGAGTATTGAGATATGCGGTGGGATGATGAAAGAGGAGGTGGGGTGGTGACAGTGGCAGTGGAGTGGTGAAAGAGGAGGTGGGGTGGTGACAGAGGCGGTGGAGTGATGACAGAGGCTGTGGGGTGATGACAGAGACGGTGGGGAGGTGACAGACGCGGTGGGGTGGTGACAGAGACGGTGGATGGTGACAGAGGTGGTGGAGCAATGACAGGGAGGCGGAGCAGTGGTGAAAAACGCATTAGGATGAAGACAGAGGCAGTGGGGCGTTGATAGAGGCGGTGGGGTGGTGACAGACGCGGTGGGGTGAAGACAGAGACGGTGGTTGGTGACAGAGGTTGTGGGGCAATGACAGAGAGGCGAAGCAGTGTGGAAAGAGGCGTTAGGATGAAGACAAAGGCGGTGGGGCGTTGACAGATTCGGTGGAGTGTTGACAGACGCGGTATGGGGAAGACAAAGGCGGTGGGGCGATGACAGAGGCGGTGGAGTGGTGACAGAAATGGTGGGATGAAGACAGGGGCGATGGGACGGTGACAGACGTGGTGGGGCGATGTTAAATCGACACATACCTTAATGGACGGTGTACATGTAAATAACAAGTATTGGACTCTCGATAAGCAAAAGGCTTCATTGTCCACCTGCCATCTAGAGTTAATTGTCTGGATGGCAATCTTGTTAAATCATGTTAATTGTTACAAGCGGGCGCGTGTATATCGTAGATAGCCGGTACCAAATTTATCGCTGTGTATCGTCTTCACCAACGGCAACCGACAGACGTGGTCATATACTAGCGCCGTCTCGCGGCGTTTCGTTTACCATCGCCTCGACCTTGAGGTGTCGCTCTGCGAGTAGAACAACTGGATCTCAACGACAAGTTAGGAGAAAACTTCCTTCATTTGTTAAAAAGACGGTTTCAATGATATAATAATTATAAACATCACCGTTAGTATTAAGTTGATGTCGCATTCTGTTGGTAAAACCTGGGAACGTGGTTTTGATCAAGGTGTTTAACAGCGGAATAGTAGGGTTATGGTTGTACCATCTACATGCATATAGGAGCGAAAAGGTGATATCTGTCCAGTTCTCCGAAATATGCTACTGTTATCGTAACTACCATAAATAGTTTACGGAGTACCTTCCATGCGGTTCAGTTAGTTCCGTGGTGAAGTTTACCGAGCCCGCTTTCAAGGATCCGTACTACTATTTCAACCAGCCGGAAGATGCTGTCACTGTACGACGTTATGAAAACTACATGTGTAGAGCGAACATTACGTCAGATGTGTTCAAAGTAAGAGCCGCTCTTCCCTTGGATACACCCAACCCTGGCAGTAGTGTTCGCCCTCGTATACAGCTGATCCGGTGCTTTAAGATGAAGAAATAAAATATGCATTTATGTAGGGTACATTCATTGTACAGATCTGTGATCTGGCTAGGCCAGGGGCTCAGACAGAAGGAGGCGATTCGTAGTGTCTCAGTGGCTTGACATTTGCTAGACTCATCGCTTAACGAATATGTACAAACGAAGTGTGTCCACGATACATTCATTTAAAATGTTGTCTTATGTATTACTGTTACATTGCCTGTGTCTTTCGGAAGAGACACTAAAAGCCGTTGGTCCCTTCCATCTGGTGTCTGTGCTAGGGGAAGTAAAAGACCGCACACAGGGGAGATGATTTCTATCTCTAACCCACTGGATCCTGCTCCCAGCGGCCGGAGTTGATTCCCTGTCAGGAGTGTGAGAGACGCCGAGCAGACAGTGTAGGCAGTGTATACACTGTATCATTGGACCCACTGGTTCCTATATAATGAACTCACTGTGGCGCCCTGTGGATGAGAGTGGTTCACTACTCAATACAGTACAACCTGTACAGGTTTGAACAGGTTGTTGAAAGACTGTGTAGAATAGAACAGCATATCGTAAATACGTATGTATATCACTATCTCTTGGGAACTGGGTTATGCAAGACCATAGGAATTATTATTTTTTTACATAATTATTTAAAATGTCATGCTAAATTCGTCTACAGTTTCCAGTATAGGTGGAAATAAAATATCCATACAATTCGGTGATGTTATAAAATGCGGCAGAAGTTATTGAATCGAATCAGTGTATGTGCACAACCTGTTGTGTTTGGATACATAACACAGGCAAGACTTGAACCTGCCACACACGACACTGGGACATCTTTGCCATAAACTTCACAACTCAACAAATTGGCTAGACAAACAACTGACACAAAGTATTTGGGTCAGGCCATGGAAAATGTTCCCATTTGAAATTCACCACCTTCCTCTTGTCTCATGGTCATTATTTTAAGACATATTACTATATACTTCTAATTTCAGGCTAACTGTAACCTCAGAAACACATATATATTTTCAATATTAAAATTGGTTATTTTTACTGAACATTCTTCAGGACAAAATTCAGGTATTGATCAGTGTGCGTCTTCTTCCTGTACACTGTGGACTTCACACTGCCATCTTCCTTTCTGGTGAACTTTGCATCCAAGAAGGGCATGTTGTTGTTCTCTTCGCCTTCCCGCGTGAAAATGATGCTACCTGTGTGGTCTACAGTGTTCATGTGTTGTTGTAATTTCTTTGCCTTTCCTGTGTGTACCAGGCAAATTACATCATCCACATATCGCTTCCAGTTTCTCGGTTGGCAATCGACTGGTGCTGTGGCTATGATTTTCTGCTCCAGGTCCTCCATGTACAGGTTCACAACAATGGGGGACACTGGACTGCCCATGGCTACCCCAAACTTCTGTTGGTAAATTCCTCCAAATCTGAAGTATGTCGTCTCCAAGACAAATTTCAACAACTCCATGATGTCGTCTACGTTTATATTTGTTCTCTTCTTTAGTGTCTTGTCATTCTCTAGTCTTTTTCTGATGACTTTGCAAGCTTCTCTGATTGGGGTCTTCGTGAACAGTGACACAACGTCATATGACACAAATGATTCTCCTTCTTCCATTCTCAGCTTTGTCATTTCTTTCACCAATTCTTGTGAATTTTCCGTATGGTGTTCTGTTTTTCCAACAAGTGGTTGTAGTATGTTGGCCAATTCTCTGGATACTCTGTATGCTATTGTCTGTGTGTAGTCGACAATTGGTCTGAGTGGCACCTTCTCCTTGTGGATTTTTGGTGATCCATACATCCGTGGTACTTTTTCTAGCGTAGGATATAAGTACCAGTACTGATCTTTGGTGATCTTCCCCTCCTTCTCCAAGGAATTTACCATTCTGATGAGTTCTGCCTTATATTTCTTGGTCGGATCCTTCTTTAACTTCTCATATGTCGCTTCGTCACTTAGCATTTCTTTCATTTTTTCCTGGTATTCTTTCGTTTCCATGATGACTGTGGCCTTTCCCTTGTCCGCTGGGAGTATGGTGATGGACTTCTCCTTCTGCAGCTCTTTCAAAGCTGTTCTTTCTTGTCTGGTTAGGTTCTGTTTTGGAACTTTTGCTGATTTCAGAACTCCCGCGATATCTGCACGAAGTTTGTCTTTTTGTTCTTGTGGTAGTTTCCATGTCGCATGTTCTGCCGCTACGACGAACTCCTCGATTGGTACTTTTTTTGGCGTTACCGCGTAATTTAGTCCCTTCGCTAATATCTTATTCTGGGCCCCGGACAGTTTGCCCTTACAGACCATACGACAACTGAAAACCATATCATAGACTGGGAGGGAGTGAAAATTGTAGACAAAGAAACCAACAGAAGAATTCGGCATAGCAAAGAAGCCATCTGGATCAGAAAAACCAAAACACCCATCAACAGAGACGAGGGCAATTACGAACTGCCTCACGTGTACGATGACGTCATTCAGCGTCATAGGTACTGATGAAGTCGGCGTGACACGTCAACGAAAGCCTTTACCAGGTAATTTAACATGATTCTTGGATATGAAAAATGAAAGTTTCTAATTTTTTTTAATTGGTTATCTTTAAATGGCATATGTAAGGGATGTTCAAATATCCTGCCCTGATTTAATACAAATTTCGTGACGGACATCATGTTCAGATTTCCCTCAGCTTAGCCATATTAAAATAAAAATTGACTTTACTACCTCTATAGATTAGTGTATCCCTAGAGTCTCACATGCAATGTGGTTTAATATTGATTCGATGTGTTTGTGTTTAGTTGTATTGTACATGCAAGCATTGCATTATGTCTGCCACGTGCACAATTAGCCGTGATGTCCGTCACGAAAGCTGTTGTGATCACTTCCATGTGCATGTTTACATACGCCTTCATACTTAGAGAGAGTACATTATCAGTGCACGAGCTTTTTAGCGTCATAACGTACCGACATGATCAGTTCAGCTCAATGGTGCGTAGATATATGAAGTGTGAAACAAAGGGTTTTTCTAATCCTTGTGGTAAGTATGATTGTATTATTAATGTGTGGTAGATGCACATTATTATAAAAATTGTGCATAAGTTGCACAGTGTCTACAATTTTCGTCTACAAAGACGCACATGTGCATCACAATTGTAGGTATTTGTATATGTTTTAGCGCCGACTGATATTGTGACGGACGTTCACCTCATGTCAGACATATTGTTTAATTACGAACTAACTAATGAACGTTTATATCTTAGTCCATGGTGAATTCATCTGCTTGTGAGCTTTCATTATGATGACAAATAATTATATTGATAGTCACAACCGATTTTTTTGAAAGTGAGTGACGGACATCTTATCTACTGTGCTGATGATGATGGTTTTTTTCTCAAAGTGTTACACTTATAACATACAACCCACAATATGCATATATATTGTGTAGATATACTCGTATCAACCAATTACTATGATTTTAAGAATACTACTTTATATTTTATGTTGTTGTTATCAGTATTGGTATTAGAACACATTTTAATTTGTTCACCAAAATTTGGAATGGGAACATTTTCCGTGGCCTGGCCCATTTATTTTCCAACACAGACTGTAACACCTAGCACCTAGCAATCAGTAAAAAATGTAATTTCTATTGTTACTAATAAATGTATATCATCTCACAAAAATGTGTAATACAATACATAGACACAATGCGAACAAACATATAAACCCACTTTTCAATGGACTAGGCTGCCAACTGTTGTTTGAACATTTCTTCTGTGGAATCGCGCTCAGTCAAAAAGGCTGTCCAAAACTCACGTAGAGTCTGTTTTGTTCAGAAAATAGGAAATAAAAAGATGTTCACATGTATCCTAGTAGTAACAGCGAAGTATGTATGACCGTTACATGTTACACTGGCACATGTTGTAGCATTTATCAATATAGAACATTATCTTTAGTTGTTCTGTTTTCCTTATGTCAAATGACACCTTAAAATGGACAGCGTATACGTCAACGAATATACTCACACAAGCATTATGCTAATACTTTTGTGTTGTGTGATTTTAATTAGACACTAGAATTTGGATGCTACAACTATGTTTTCGCATCGTATCTGGCCACAATATGTCAGCGAAATACTTGCATAATTATGAGTTGATATATCAAAACATAAATTTTAATCTACATAGGAACATAAGTACGAAGTAGCCATAAGATTAGTTATAATTTATTTAAATTTATGTTATGTGTAGCAAGTCCACAACTATCACATCAATTAATTATATTAATCCCGCTTTCAGAGATATTAAAGTATTCTGGTGTACTAACATATAAATTGCAGCATTCATAATACTAATAGTGATAATAATAATAAAACAAAACATGCATGGCACCAAGCAAGACAAAATAGAGATCAGGAAATGGGAGACACTGGTGCCATACTGCTTATAGTACAGAACAAACTGTATTAAGTATAAGCTCGGGACACGCATCGTTGTCTTTCGAAGATTTTTCACAGCCTGATCCATCACAGCTGACCAACTACGGGTTGGTTGTGACACCTCAAAGGAGAATTATATCGGCCCCTAAGCCCCGGCGTTCCATACCGGTGTGGACACCCATACCACATAATATATAATCCTATTAATGTTGGCGCACATCAAGTCACAACCAGTATAGACAATTTACCTACTTTTATACCCTGGCAGACACAGACAGACTAAATTGTGGTGTGAACTTCAACTTTAATTAATCTTTCATATTTATATCAACTAAAGTATGGTATTAAAACTTTGGCTATATGTTATGTCACATGATATATGAATTATAATAATGCTGCTTTCGGGGCTTGGCACCATTCCTCAAAAAACAAAAAGTAGTGAAATACTATGTGGTACATTAAGTTCAGTTACTTTTCAGGTCTTAAAAATGGCCCAGTACAGTAACAATTAAGTTTATTTTTGCAAGACAAAAGAGAGAATCGGGAAGTGGGAGACACTGGAGTCGTACTGCCTATGATACAGAGCTAACTGTACCAATGATTGGCTCGGGATCTCGCTTCGGGAGCTCCTTACAACACTACCCTGGAGAGTAGTGTCACAGCCTTATCTCTCACAGCTGACCCACACCGTGTGGAAGTACCCTGCAGGGGAGAGTATATATCGGATCCCAGGCCGTCCGGCTTTCCCATAACCGGTTTGATATAACCCTATATATTGAGCACGTCAAGCTGCAATTAAAATATAACATTTACCTGCTTTTAAACCCTGCCCAACAGAAACCGGCGGATTTGTGGTGTGAACTTCACTTTAATTAATCTTGCATATCTACACCTAGTGAAGTTATTGATTCGTTAGAATGGTGCTAAAACTGTGGTCATGTGTTATGTTACATGATATGATGCAGTAAACTTATGTATACGCGGCGTAAATAATATTACTAATCTATTATATCTATTCTGATCTATGCTCTATGACGGAAGTGATCAACTCCAAGATGGCGGACAGAGTGCCAGCGCCGATTGGTCGATTGTTTGTTTTAGATCAACAATGTTAATACATTGTTATCATGCGTGTAACACATACGTGTATATAATCGCAATAACATGGAAATAGTATTACTATTACATGTATTCTGATCTATGCAGATTCATGGATAGTCATGTTATTAGAATAGATGAATCACAAGATGGCGCACAAAATGACGGCGCCGATTGATTGTTTGTGAGATCTACAGTGTGAAGAAATTTTTATCATATCATATGTGCAAAACAAACGTGCATGTATACGCAATAACATGACAATAAATACTATAGATAATAGGTTTTCATATACACATTGTATGCTTGATCAAGTGCTTTAAATGTTACAACGATCCAGTGGCCCCGTGCCATACATATCATAACAACGGTTCAAGTACAGTACAGTACAGTACAGTACTGTAAAGTACAGTACAGTAATGACGGTGAATTGGAAACAGGGAGTGTTGAAGTGAGAACAAATGTTTCTAATTATAAATGATTACGTCTGTAGCCACGGTTGGATATGGCCAGTTTACTCCCCCGTGGTATGTTTCGTTAATAAATATTTCAACTATTACATATAAGTGTGTGGTAAGTAACGATACAATAACATTTATTTCTAATACTTTGATAATTGTATAATAATCTAATTAATCGAAAACGCGTATGCATATCTGTATTGAGACTGGCAAGATGTTCAATGGACGTCACAATATAGCGCGTGTATCTAAATCTGTCTGGCTGTCTGTATGTATATGTGTTTCTGTCTGACTGTCTGTCTCTGCGTCTGAATAACTATGTGTCTGCTTTGTCCATAATCTCGCTCGTGTTGATCTAAATATCATGACATCTACTAACCAACCTTCCACAGGGCGTGGTTCTGCGCCAACCATCCGCGAAATGCAAACCCTGCTAGACGTCTGTTTTGTCCGACTATCTGGCGATGTTACAATACGCACGAATCCCAGTTTAACTGGAACTGCTTCACCTGAAGAACGATTTTGCTTTGCACAAACGTGGCAACTGCGCTCCTTCCACATTAGAACTATCGATTGTTTAACACTGGTCGGTCAACATACAACTGTCACGCGTTTACAAATTTCTAGGTGCATTGATAGAAGTGCCCGCTCGGCAGTGTTTGTTACGTAATAGAAGTTAAATTGGATAACTACGTGTTGGCAAGCGACCACATCAGGATTGTAGGACGCATTTACGCTATGCTTAGAATGTTCAGCAGTAATTGAAACAACGTGCTGATCTGATGCATCGAACCATGAAAAAAGTCCGTGTTCGAAAAGTCTTTGACGTGTAATTGCAGGAGAATTGGCTTTATCTCTCCTGTCAAATGCTGCACTCATCTAACAGAAGCATCAAAACTGAGCGCTCGTTGGCGTAGAGCTATACGACATTTTATCGGCGCATGACAATTTCAATCGCGGAAAAGCCATATATTTCCTGAATATAATATCAACATTCACATGCTAATCAGGAGTGGCTGTATTTTAGTTATGTTAAAATATAATCCCATGTGACATGTGTACGTTCGTGCATGTAACATTGGTTGGCTCCATCCTTATAATATTTTACGCTAAATTTAGATTTTGAGACCCCCATCCGTTTGTAATGCTTCATAACACTGATCTGCTTACCCCCTAGAAGGACATTCTTTTTGAAAAAGACCCTAGGGCTATCTGTCATGGTACATAAGAACTAGAATAAAGAATAAAGTACAAGATCAAATGATAAATTACTAGAATAACGTACATGTTTAACTAACAATAAACAATAATACATCAATTGTTCAAGTTTAGACGTACTTTTAATAGGTTTCCAAACAATGAAAATTACATTTCAATTGTCAAATGAATAACATATCGGATGTGTCCGAAAATTTATTTTTTTCTTAAAAAAGGTAATTATTCATATCGTTCTGAAAACCTACAATTTCATTGGTAACAAAATACGTCAATGGAAAAGAAATATGCATGTTCCGAATTGAGTCCAAGCAAATTTTAGATACCAAAAAGATGAAAGCGTCGTCTTTCTGTTAAGCACTAATTTTGCATCAGTAAAAACATCAGTTATTTTAAACAACTGCTGGAGCTGAACAAGAATCAAAATTCCATCATGAAATCCTACATGGAAGGCAAATGCCTCACACTGCTCTACTCACGGAGCGTAAGAAGCCAGCTTCATTGTTAATAGAACAAACATGAAAACAACAAAATGTTCACACCAACCTGAAACACATTCTATTAGCATTGTCAACAGTAAATGTCAAAGGGTTTGTGTCAACTCAAACACAATGTGTGGCAATGGTTCTGTTCACCATCCTCCAGGGGTACTAATCACCCGAGACGCATCGCATAGAATTAGTTTCAGTTATGTTTTATAAATGAACATAACCGGGGTAAACCATGTGATTGTGTATACGAATGACTGTCCGTGTTCACAAGATATTATTATTTGTTATTCAAGTTTAGACAAATACAGCATTCAATTTCTCTCCGTCACATTTGACATCATCGGGAGTTAAAATTAAATTTGTTTTCCGATCGATGTGTTCGGTACAATTTTGGTTTGCTGCAAGTTGGTCACAAACACGTACAGACACGTACAGGCACGCACGGGCACGCTCGGGCACGCACGTCACGCACGGGCACGCACGGGCACGCCCCTCCAAGCACAGGTACGCGCAGGCTCGCGCATGCACGCACAGACACATACAGATATGCAGAGACGCGCACCGATATGAGTAGACACGCGCATACTCGTGCACACACACAAATATTCACATCATGTCATGACCTTGGATATATAACATGGAGTAATTCGCAACAGTGACTTACCCAATGCACTTGTGACATTCGTTCACAACCGTCCGTATCCTTAGGGTGTGCTTTCTGTACGATTCTCTTGTTGACTGCTTGACAATTGCGTAACATCCCTGCATTTTTTCAAATGTTGTAATGTATGAAACGGGTTATGTACCATTAAGTAGTTTTCGATGGCGGGATATCCACGTACAATCCACTAATTAAAACCGGGAAGAACGACGAGGTTGGTTCTCTTCGATACCAAATGGCGTTACATGTGCGCACGACACGTGAATCGTTTGCCCAGGTGTGTGATCGATTCTTCGTGAATAGCTCGTCTGTCGCTTATGTCTGTAAGCAAAACCCTTCTATTGGCGGGGGAGGGAGCACAGTCTGTTGCAATTCATGGACATACATAATTATTTGTAATGTTCCAATCTTTACAATGTTGACTCTTTCCAGCAGAACGAGCATTGTGGATTCCATAGACGAAGTACGGTTGACGTACTGCTCAGGTATCGGTGGTTGTGTGCCAAAGCACAGAAATATCGCTTCGCAGTCGAGATTCTTAGCATAGACATGAGCCGAGCATTTGATACATCAGACGAGACAAGCTGATGGAGATACTTCCAACCGTCATTGAAGAGTTGAAAATTCAAATGATGAAACTTTTTGTAAACACATCACTCGCACCTTGCACGTCATTCCGTGGCACAGAGTGTTCAAACACAGTCTAGAGTTACGACAACAATCGTGATATTAATGACTACGTAATACAGCGATTTTACCTCAATTACGTTTTTTATGGAGCGCAGTGGACTAATAATCGAGATAACTCGGTTTCGAATCCTGTGCCGCCGTGTCGAATCAGGGAAAGTTCGTTCACTCTATGTTGCTCCAGTTCTCTCAGCTATATGACTGATCCCCTGGGCATAGGCAGTGACGGATATTTGTATACGAATACTCTTCGCGCATAAACTGCAGAGTGGCTGAATGCTTCCCAGAGAAGTCTCGATGGTATTCGATTAAACAAGAATGTCAGAAGTAAAGGATCAAGTGCTTTGAGCAGTCCAAAGGACTGGGTACTGCGATATATAACTACTTACTTTCTTGGGCTCTTGAGATTCACGTATGTACATGTGTTGGCCTTTCACGGAAAGGTTCATTATAATTATTATGCACAATGATAAAATAAATTTGTGTTATGTTACGTATACGGTCAATGCTCATGACAGAAGGATATTCATATGGTAATGCAGATTACATGGGAGAGAATACGTCAATTTTTCGTCAATTAAGCTTATCAGCTAGATTCGTGTTTTTATATGTAGACCTTATATCAAGGGGGCTATTATAATTATTATACACAATGTTCCTCTTTAGATGTACCTGCGCTATGTTATGTGTACGATACATTCTCATTGGAGTAACATACTTATAATTACGCTGACCATAACCATGTTATGTCGGAGACGAACTGGACAAGTAATTCGTGCATATTTTGATACCGACAAGGATTTCATTGAAAACCTAATGCAATGTTAAACAATTTTAATGTCGATGTATGTTGTTTTGACCTCTGAATATAATTTGTGCGTATTTACATACACGCATATGGATTACTTGAGGTTTACAGAAACATCATCTTGCTCAATCTTTGTCCCGAAATTAAAATCGTCACAAAATCGCACGTAAAAACTATTGAGGGGGACCAATATAAACTTGCGTAATTTTGACAATGTTCCCTAATTTGTTTAGCTATATACTTTTGATATATTATCTAGGATATATGCATGCTTTCAAAACTGTAAGATTTGCTTATGTTGCAATTTGTTCCAACATGACCCTAGTTTGGTCATAAAAGTCGTAGATTAACCACGCATATCGGTGGATGAGTGTCCGTCATTCGTGACAACAATAGGCACCCATCAAGGTGCCACAAGACAGCCTCAGCCCAGTGCTGTTTATAATCTACATCGAGGAGCGTACCTTCAAAACACTACAGTTAAGTTCAAAACACTATCCCAACGTACTCCCAAGACACTACCCAATGTCAAAACACTACCGTTATTATAGTTGACCACCCAAGTAAACAAGTTACCTTTAGTAATCATCCTATACACTAAGGTCGAGTTCGTAATCGTTGGATCCAATTAGGCAACGGGAATAAAGAGTTAGTGTGAAATATCATAACACATAATTGCATAGTCGCGGGAACGGGGGGGGGGCAGGGGACAGTTGCCCCTGGAATTTCTCAGGGACAGACATACGCCCGGCCCCCCCCTCATTAAATGTGAACGTGAATGTTTATTTTTGTGGCGACCGTCAATGGCGGGTGGAAATGTAAATGTTCTGCCCCCCCCCTCCGGCTTCCGATATCACAATCGAGCCAACCGAGACAGCCAGAAGGTGATGGAAGATGTGAACATTGGCGGCGGCGAAAATATGAATTTCGTTCCCGGGTCACTGTATTAATGTCATTATTATAATTAGCTACGGTTTGAGTTAGTTATGGTTGACGTTAGTCATAGCGTAAGCGTTGGAACCAATCAGATGACGGGAATAAATAGTTAGTGTGATAATCAGGCGAGGGGAATAAATAATTATTCATAACACCTACGTCATCCATGAGAATCGTTGCCATTTACCGCCCGCCACCATCAGTAAAAAATGGCTTGTCAACAACAGTTTTTTTTAAAGAATGAGACCGTTTCATCGACGACCATGCCATAAAACCTGGACCTCTGATTATCATGTGAGATTTGAACTTTCATATTGACAACGCTCCAAATGTTGATGCACGGCGACTGATCAATTATGTGAATGTCCCATAAATGGTGTTGCATGTTCGCGGGCCTACCCACAGGAAAGGACACTCGTTGGTTGTACTCATGACCCGCAACATGGACGGACACCTTGTTCGAAATGTTACCGTTACGGACATGGGCCTTTCTGGCCACTTTTTGTGTGAGTTTCAACACAGACATTGTTCAACATCGCACTGGTTTGATGAAAATAAAATATCGCAAGTTACGCACCATTGATGCAGTGTCTTTTCTACAAGACATTCCAATGTTCCGCTCGGATGATCTTGACATGCTGAACGTAGAAGAACTGGTTGATCAATACGATCATATGCTGGTCAGCTTAATTGATTCGCAAGCGCCAATGCAAAAAAGGCATGTCCGATTACGGCAAGATGCAGTGTGTATACCGACGACTTACTGACTGCGACACGAGAGAAACGGCAGAGAGAAAGATCCTGGAGAAAATCCAAACTAAGGGTGCATAGACAATTGTACGCTGATCACTGCAAAAGAGTGAATGCACTACTTACCCAAACAAAATCTGCCTACTATTCCAGCATAATCCGTGATACAGGCAAGAACTAGCAACGACTGTTCCGAATTGTAAACTGTCTACTGCATCGCAAAGTGGGAACTGTACTCCCTACCCATACGTCAAAAGCTGAAATGGCGAGTATATTTTCAGACTATTTTTCTGAAAAGATCAGCAGCATTTGTTTTGAGGTGTCTACCAGCTCCGACAGAGGAAATGGTGACACAAAAATAGTTAGTGTGAAATGTCCTTATTAATTAGGTTAAGATTATTATAAGGTATTATTTTAGTTAGCTATGGTTGAAGTTGAAGTAATCATTGGAACAAGTCAGACGACGAGAATGAAAAGTTAGCTAATTTTTTATTATTCATTAAAAGATTATTATTATAAGCAGTTGTGGTTGAAATCAGTTATGTTTAGGATAATTTTAGTTACACTGTAATCGGTGTGGATGTCGAGATGCGTCGTGCCCTCAGCCGTGTCGAATGGCGATGTCTGGCGGGGCAGTTATATATATATATATATCCAATTCATGCGATAGATAGCTGAGGTCAATTTTATAATGTTCTCGCCGTTTAGTGGTATCCGATAAAATCGAACGGTGCACACCTTTTACAAACGACTGGTGCATCCAACTGCATTACAAATTGACAGCTTTGTGATTCTTTCAACAAAGGTAACTTACGAGAAACAAATCGACTCTCCAGCATTTATTGTCACAGTCTGCTCCTATACGTCCTACAACGGATTTAAAATATAGTTACGAACATACTTTTATTATAATTGGATAAGCTTATTTTAACTTTGATTATAATTTAATTGCAATTAAATGCGTTCTATAAAACACGTCAAATCCTCTCATCTATTAACGTTTCTTGAAAGCCACAAACAAATAGAGGTATATAATAACACAATGCGACTTCACACTTATCACATGCAAGAGAAGATATGGTATGATTGCTTAGTTTTTTAGCGCCATGACCAATTAAAGCGTTACGTTTGCGCGCTGTCGTTTGCATGAAGACGTCACGCTGCACTATCACCGCGTGCAGATGTCAGCAAACCGCAGGACCTGTCTTTGTTTGGCAGATAGAGACTCCTCAAATGTCGTCAAACATCTTCGAAGATTTACTCAGTCTCAAGGGGCCGGAATGCTCCCGTCGGAGCGTTCGAGTGAGCCGGATCAAGAACTCGCTTTATCGCTACATAAAAACAAGCGGCAACTACAAGAAAGTTGTAACGACAGTGATTGGCGATGCCGTCCGTTTCAATCGACGTCACAGCTAGCGTCCACAACGGCAACTAGTGATGATCACGTGTGCACCACACATCCGGTGATCGTCCTAGCGGCGCACATATGCCAGAAGTACAACATTGACGACGAGCCGGAACTGCTGGCGGACATACTAATGTCGATGTTACTCTACAACGGAGGCCTCGATCGCTTCGATATCTTCCTCGACCCGCTCACATTCTCGTTTGACATCGACCCGATCATATATCTCTTCCAGAACATGCACACGTTCGGGACGATCTGTCAACGCTACCTGGAGGTGTTGGAGTATTTCTTAATTGTCGCAAGCAGCTAGCATCATGTTGTACTGGTTCAGCTGAGCGAGTATCCCGTCATCGACTGCCAGCAACCGTCATACACAAGTTACTACTCCAAGGTGCCATTTGTCGAGTTGCCGATATTCTCGAGCAGGGTTAGTACCCCACTACTCCTCGCTTGTCACTCAATCAACGCCCCCGCCGTGTTGCTTCTTCTTCGCTACGGCGCGGACCCGATGCGAGCTGGGCATGCTCATCAAATCATTAGCCTCTACTTCCAGGTGAGGTCCGGAAATTACGGGGTTATTTTGAGTTACACACCAACGATGATATTAACGTGTGCATCGTGTGAATATATCAAGTTATGAAACAGCTCTAGCATTCTGTCATTGCATACCAACGATTCATGACAGCTTTCAAACTTCTTCTATCAGTGAAACACAACACATATGCAATATTTATTACTTATTCTTTGCGGAATTATCGATTTTGAATAGAGCATTGCATGTTTCCTGTTTCTTCCTGTAGCATCCTCTCTACGTAATCGTGACGAAGCTGAACGCGGCTGTCTTCTGGCGCACGCACAACTCTAACATCTATCGGCAGGCGTGCGACCTCACGAAGCAGCACCGTAAGGATATCGAACTAAAGCTGTGCCTACGCTACTTCTGTTGCTCCATCAGGCGGCTAGCCATCACCGTCGGGAACCGCGTCACTTCCGTCGCGTCGCCTTCCGACCGCTGCCACCTAGTCGCGTTCGGCTTATATCCCCACTATACCAACCACTGTTACCGCTATACCGCCTCAACTCGCCCGCTGAACCCATGCATGTGTGTCGCCGTGCAATCAGGCGGACGCTGAAGGAAATACTGGCACTGCCTGCCGGGATACAACAGCTCCCGTTACCGGTCTTTGTTAAACAGTATCTGGATCTTATGTTAGACTGAATTGCCTGCCTGGAAGCATAAACACTGCCTGTGGTCTTTGCTTCTATTGTCTTTCAGTAGTGCGAAGACAGTATGACGTTCATACTGTCTTCATGACATGTGAGGTTCTCTGCTAACAACCTGGAGAAAAAACAGTCTCCAAGTGGAGGACATTTAAAATGTGCCTCCTCAAATCGACGTTATCGTTCATTTCGTGCAGACTCTAACAAGTCATTACGACATACTGGTACGTTCACAGATATGCTAATTAATTTAGCTTTTGTAATATATATATAATCCAACTATTCAATTATTTTTGTCCGGGTCCGGTAAAAATTCGGCAAAAAGGTCCAAAATGGTTCTTCGAGAAATATGACAAATGTAAAAGTATGCTCTTTTTTATTAGACTGACTAATTTAAATATCACCTAACCTTCTTCACGATGGACAAAATTAATTGACGAAGTATGTTCAACAATCTGTGTTAACAAAGGATGGTCAGTAATCTAAATTAACGATGGAAAATACTATTCGGAGTTTTTTCTTCATCTTGTTGCAGTTTGAGTGCACCTCTTTTTGTTGACGCTACAACGTTCGGTTGGTGTAGGAATGGCGACATTTTAACGCTCAGCTGCGCATGAGAACATCGCTACACGGCTGTGGCTTCAGTAGCTATTATATATTTTCAACTCGACTCCGAGTGTATAGGCCTGTGTGTCTGACGTACCTGTTTAGCTACATATACGTACGTACATGCGTGCTTGCGTGCGTGGGAGCGTGCGTGCGTGCGTGCGCGGGCGAAGGAGATTGTGTGCGGTCATTTCTGCACGTAGACTCGACATATGAATTACTGCTGCAAACGTTGTCACACATACACCATACAAAGGAGAATACTTCATATACATTGGCTGGTATATTTTAAACGTTTATTAAAGTTGCTCTTAAACAAAGTATAGTCATACGTAAGGTATTCGAGAAACATTGGTATAAACGTAGTGTGACGCTGCATGATTAGGTAATATCAGTTCCATTGATTGGTTTGACTCTATAGTCTATATTTGAAAGTGAAATATAGGGTCTATATATATCCAGTCTGCGTTGCAATCATTTGAGGCTACAATTATATTCAAAACAAAAGTAATTGTTATCCAATGGTAATTCGTAGTATATCCAATATTTAAAGGGGTTCATATAGCAGCAGCAAACTTTTTTTAACAAAGTTATCCAGTTTTTGAGGTATTGCTATCTGTTTTATTATAGGCTATATTTCTAAACTGCCCAGAAGCAATTAGTTTCTGCTGCTATATATATGAATCCCTTTAAAACTTGCAATAATAAACTCTCACACTTTTTTTATCAGATGCCTAATGTGAAGAAGAAGGTTGAACGCGTGAAATGGACATTATCAGACATGCAGTCGGCCGTACGTGACGTACTAATATATCAACGATCACAAAAATCAGCTAGCCAAGCGCACAATGTACCGCAACAAACCCTGAGACGGCATCTAGAGAAGGCACGTGCGGGTGAGGGCGTCCACAAGTGTCTTGGCCGCAAACCGGTACTCTCCATACATCAAGAAACAGAGCTGAAAGCCACCATATTTGAAATGGAGGCCAAATTCTTCGGCTTGACGCGAGATGATGTGAGGCACTTTGTATTCAAATTCTGCGAAACAAAGAACATAACAAATTAATTCAAGGAAACACCTCAAAAGGCTGGAAAGGACTGGCTGAAAGGCTACTTAAAACGGCATCCAGACATCAGTCCGCGAATCCCCGAACCAACGTCAATTCAGCGAGCCATCGGCTTTAACAGAACGAAGGTTGATCAGTACATGCAGCTTCTACAAGCCACCATCTTTAATGAGGATGGGAAGAAGGTCATCCACGAAGGCAACATATTAAACGTGGACGAATCTGGTTACACTATTTGCCACATTTAAGCCAGGGAAAGTGCTGGCGAAGAAAGGGAAGAAAGGGATCGGGGCTATCACCAGTGCGGAGAGGGGAAAGAATGTTACAGTTGTCGCTTGTGTTTCGGCAACCGGCGCATACATCCCACCGATGATGATCTTCCCCAGGGTTCGCATGAAGCCGGAACTGCTTCACGGGTCGCCTCCTGGCACTGTTGGGTACGCAAACAAAAGTGGTTGGATCAACGTTGAGTTGTTTGATTGCTAGATCGACCACTTCATTTAAGTTGTGCAGCCAAGCCACCGAGCATCAAAGGTGTTGCTCATCCTAGATGGCCACAGCAGCCACACGAAGAATGTTCGACTGATCGACAAGGCCAATACAAACAACATCATAATTATATCAATGCCGCCCCACAGCACGCACCGGCTTCAGCCACTCGATGTGAGCGTGTTCAAAAGTGTTAATGTCAATTACAACAGAGAAGTGCACACATGGCTGCGCCAGCACTCTGGCCGGTCGGTCACAGAGTTTCAAATTGCAGCTCTCTTTGGGTCGGCTTACATCAAAGCTGCTACGGTGAGTAACGCGATCAGTGGCTCCCGGAAGTGTGGGATAAACCCACTCAACCCGCACATCTTTTCGGATGCTGATTTTGCCGCAGCCGATGTGACGGACACGCCAAATTCCGCTGCTGGTCTACTCCTTCCTCAGCTGAACACCACTCCAGTGCGCGACACGTCAGTTGCTCCGAGCTTTACAGCAGCGCGCCACTCGTCAGTTGCTCCGAGCTTCACAGCAGCGCGCGACTCGTTAGGTGCTCCGAGCTTCACAGCATTCGTCAGTTGCTCCGAGCTTCACAGCAGTGCGCGACTCGTCAGTTGCTCCGAGCTTCACAGCAGTGCGTGACTCATCAGTTGCTCCGAGCTCCACAGCAGTGCGCGACTCGTCAGTTGCTCCGAGCTTCACAGTAGTTCGCGACTCGTCAGTTGCTCCGAGCTTCACAGCAGTGCGTGACTCGTCAGTTGCTCCGAGCTTCACAGCAGTGCGCGACCTTCCTAGTCTCTGCCAGGTTATCAGGTAGCATATGTCTTTTATTATAATTTTTTGTAGTTTGGTAAAAATAAAGTTAACATTGTAAGCTTATATGGCGGTTATGCCTATTTCGTAATAACGATGAAGGCGACGGAAGTAACGTCAACGAACAGTAATGACGATAACAATAACAGTTGCTTACTACTATGAAATAAGAAGTAGCCTAAGTACCATTAGGGCCTAACATAAATCACACTTTAAAGCCTACTAATTGAATTTGTAACTGTTTGCAGCGTTGAGATGGATGTGCACATTTCCGCTGATACACGCGAGGAGAACTGCGATCCAGATGGTAAAGGCCTATCGTTTCAACGACTGATTAATTGTTCACCAGCCGTTCCCAGGCCTAAGATGGCTGAAGGCGCCAGCAAGAGACGAAAAATAGCTCACGCCGAAATTATCACGAGCTCGCCGTACAAGCAGAGTCTGATGGCAACTGGACCTAGTCCTCGAAGCGCTTCCAAAACTGAAAAGAAGCCACCGAAGGCCAAACGTGTTCGTGTGAACAAAGTAGCTGTTAGGGAACATCGGCTTAAAATCCCATGTTATAAGTGTGGCGTCGATTTCGGGGACGCATCAGATCACAAGCGAAATGAAGACTGGATTCAGTGCAAACCATATGATGAATGGTTCCACGAATCATGCGGCGAAGAATTTGGAATACTCGACGATGACACATTCACATGCCAGGGTTGTTTTTAGACATATTCTAGTTACCATTTATAGGCCTAGGCTACGTTCAGTTTCTTACAATACCGTTAATCTTCCAGGGATCATAGATCTAGGCCCTATAGATACATTATGAATTTTGGTGATACGTTTCAGTGTATTATCCAGTAATTTAATGAATAATGCGCCGAGGAATCCGAATTCATTGACGATGACACTTTCACGTGCCATGGTTGTTTTTAGGCATTTTCTAGTTTTAAAACGTTCCATTTTACAGTACTGTTAATCATCTAGTTAAAATATATAATTAACAGTAATAATAAATGGTCATAATATTAGCCATCATATATCTTATAATTATTAAACATGAGTCATACACACAGTTTAGAAGCATGCTCATATTGCCCGACACTTCGGGTAATATGAACACTTTTTTCAAATTACTTATTTCCATGCAGTATAATTTTATTAAAACATACAGCGAAACTAATGCACCAAGCACCTTAAATGGATCAATTCGGATATATATTGAGTAAAATATTGGCCGAAAACAAAACTATGCTCATAATGCCCGACCTTACCCATTTTACATAGGTTTAGAGTACCATAATTGTTTTTTATTTCACTAAAAAATAACAGCTGACATTGTATACTTTTCTAACAGAATGCATGTTGAGCAATCTCAAAAAGTGCGCCAGAAGTTTATCTGTGCAAGCAATCATGGGCAGTGTGGGTCAATAAAAGCACTAGGTAAAAGATAAATGCATACAGTACTGGCTGTTGTGTGCGTGTTGTCCAGCAAGGGTGGTGACTTCTGAAATTGATAGAAAATTATTAGGCGTAGGGATTTCATTCATTTTTTTGGCAGTCTGCAATATATGCATGTATCGATAAATTCGACATGTTTCTCTATAATCACCATTTCTATTAGGGTTGAGACCACTGTTAGACTTCCTGTTGTGTTAAAACATAGTCCCCTGAAAATGGTGATATTTTAAATTTGAGACCCTTTTTATGTGAACTAAACCAGGCGTATCAACAGGTTCTGTGGTAGAATGTATTGGAAGTGAAATGACGCATATCTGGAAGAGTGTAGTTGGCGGAGTGATTTTTTGCCATTTTTTCCACATAGCTCACGTGGGTGCAGAAAAATGTGGTTACATTGGTCAATATCGATGGCACAGTGTATGCATGCGTTTTAAAAGAGCTGGAGGTATTTGATTTTGACGAAATTTCATCAGTATATCAATGACATGATATCAGTTGCTGTGAATGAATTTCAGACTTTTGTCAGGTGCAGTTTTCTTACAATCTGACAAAACGTTAACATGGTCGCCATTGGATGATTGGTGATTGGGGAAATCTAACAGTGGTCTCACCCGTACTAGTGAACACGTGTGGGATTAGCGAAGTTCACCAAGAATAGTTAAATCATTATTTACACCCAGCATACGTATTTATTTGAAGTTTAAAACGACAAAGAAGTTTCCCAAAAAGCGCGGTAAGGCGCAAGCAAATTAAACGGAACGTAAAGAAGAAAATGACAACTTCGAAAGAACCCACGTCAGAAGATGATCGTGTCGTGACAGCGGGATGGAGGGCCTGTGCCTATGCTATGGGGTCCCGGAAGATGGCGCGCATAGCGAGAACGAATAAGCATTACATCTAGGAGTCAGTATCTTGAATTATATGTGTCTGAACCTGTAATGACTATTGGGCTATATGAGCACTTGTATAGATTCTAAAATCCGGATCCACCTCGATTTCGCCGTTATAACTTGAGTTTTGCCTAACTTTGATACCTCGGAGGCTGAGCGTTACTTCCATCATTCAACATCATTCCAGGCATATTAAAGTCTGTCTTCTGCCATAAGTTCTGGTGGAACGCCCTCCCCGGGAATGTGTTGGTAGCCCCAACCATCCAGGCCTTCAGGTACGTGAATGGTTTGTTTCATGCTTCTAAGGCTAAGCCATGGTCTGTTTTTTATTTACACATCGTTCATACTTTAAGTTTACTCGCACTTTATACTTTTTTAACACCTTTACATCTGGCACAGCACAGTTGTTGACACACACAAATGGGCATTAAAATCCAGACTTATGGACTATGTCGATTAACCATGTAGAAGTATAAGCCGTTGGTTTCTTCTATCTCAGTATCTGGTGTTTGTGCCAGGGGAAGTAAAAAGTCACTCGCAGGGAAACGGAACATTGGAAATGCCTGTCATTAGGACTGTTAGTCGTATGTCATTACCCTTAATATTTCATGTGCGGTCGTCAAGGTTATCCCCCATCTTGGCTATACACAACCAAATGTTGTGTATTGTCTACAATGGGTGAATGGGACCCAAACGATTGCTGTGGTATTTTGATGCATAATGCCAACTCTAAGCCCTGACAGTAACATACAATTTCCTTAGGTGACCGGCCAAAGATGTGTAGCTGAAAAAAATAGTGAACTGTTTCCCTCGTTTGAATGCAATATGCTATAGATGCTGACATGCCTTCTTACAATTGTTGTGTATAGCCCACCAAGGGCCATTGCTGGGTTACGAGGCTGGATGTCACGAGATCTGGGATCTCATTCTCTAAAAGTCCCGTCTCTTGGCATTAATGTCTGAAAATGGACCCTGTCAATTAATAGTTGTTGAACACCTGTTAATCTAGATGTGTCTCTAAATGCATGACATGTGATAAGCTATACGGGCAGTTTTAGTAGTCCGAATTGCCGTAAGCCCATTATGTTGCATGCATTTTTGGATGGAGAAGAAGCATGAGCTTGTCTTTCACCAATACTGGGTAGTAGATATGTATCTAATGCACCAGCATTGGAACCGGGGGGGGGGCTAAGGGTTGAGAAAGGGGGGTCTGACTTCCCCAAATACCTGGGTATTGAGTGTTTTTGTAATAAAATGTAGCAAAATTAGAATGTAATCCATTAAAATTGTCAACAAGAATACCCCCGTTCTCCCCATCTTCCGTTGTCATGTCTGACAGCACGGAAAAGTTCAGGAGATGGCAGACAAAAATGATGTTATTGTGAACATATTTTACCAACCCACTCCTTCCTCCCTTCTTCGAATGTCATGTCTGACAGTGTTGAGTGATTGAGTGAGAGTCAAAGCCAAAATTTATGTCACAGCAAAAAATGCACCCCGTTATCATGTCTGACCGAACCGACAGAGGCGTGCCAAGTAGCTATGCCAATGTAATGTATGTGCTACTTTGTTACATGACAGATGTGTCCGACTGGTGATGTTGAGGGGTTTGATGAAGATGACGAAGTGTCAGAGAAGAAGTTCGCTTGGACTCTTATTATGGAACACAACCAGAAGAAGAAGTCTGGCAGCTTCCAGTCAATGGGTATGACAGATTATACACACACACACACACACACACACACACACACACACACACACACACACACACACACACACACACACACACACACACACACACCACACACACACACACACACACTCACACACACACTCACACACACACACCACACACACACCACACACACACCACACACACACACACACCACACACACACACAGAAGAAAGTTTCCGAGAGTATACATATAGAAATTATGTTTGTTGTGACATAAATTTGAAACAGTTTTTCGCGCTAATGCAATGTACTTCTCAAACTTTTAAAGTTCGCGGCACACATTATAGTTTGATCCTCGCGGCACACTGAGTCACGTGTGTGTTTCAAAATGCCCGTTATGGTGTCGGATGGAATTGACAAATTCATGGTCTTATAGCACTATTCTCACTCTTGATAAAGAGTGTTTGTTGGTTGGGATAGATAGGGCTAGAGGACCTCTCATTATAACACTAGTAACCAGATATCAGAATTAACCTCCTTTGTCCTGACAGCCTTTTTAATAGTTTAGGTGTCGGATTCTTATAAAAATCAAGATTCCCACTTTGTTGCATTTGATTCATTATTTCATCAAAATGACACAAGAGAATGCTAAAAACAGACTGTCATCAAGAACCAGAGAAGGTTCCAAATATACCTGGCATGATAATTCATATTTTTCAGATTAACCCCTTTTCCTCTGGGATGTGATTTGTTTTGGTGTCAGATGGAAATGGTTTTGGTCTTGGATGGAATCATGAGATATTGAAATATAAAACAGGATTTTCACCCTCATAATCCACAAGTTTCCTAGATAAATGTTGTAGAAAAGCTTCCTTTGGTGTTTATCTTTCCCTTTTTGAATGATAAACTGTTACATCCATCATTTGATGAAATATCCATCCAACACCGAAACCGATGTTAGCCGAAGAAATCACAATTAGAAGTCATAGATACCCAGTAACACATCAATATTTGATTTCGATATCATATCATAATAACTGTTATGAATGTGACTCTTTAACATGTGAAATCATTGAACATTTAAAATTGAACATTAAAATGTCATCTAAATGACATGCAAAGGCTGTATCAGGGTACATAGGCCTATTTTCAACAAACACCGGGTTGCTTTGCTCAAAAACTATGGATACATTGCTTAACAATGAAGTTTCTCATTGCTTCACCGTGTTCATCTGATCCCTGTTGGTTTTTTGTATTGTATGGAAAGTTTTAGTTGCAGAAGAACTTCAAGTCTTACTCTGGCAGATAAAAACTGGCAGAATAATATTTCTTTTACATCATAGCAACAATGGCATGATTTATTCTTGTTATTTAATTTTTTATAATTTAAATATCTATAGATCTGTTATCACATTACATGTTTATTTGTTTTGATCTATTTATCTCTGCATTGATCAATTTGAAGTATTTATGTTTGTTAAAAAATAATTTTTCATAGTTTCTATTATTTTTAGATTTTATGAAACATTGCAAGATGTCCCACAGTTGGTTGGAACAACTCCTTTCTGGTAATATGTATATCTAGTACATGAGTCGGTTTTCAAACAACTTAATAAACAGGAGGTAATCTCCCTCCCTTTTCAATATCATCAAGATTTAACAAGATTGCCATAGAGACAATTAACTCTAGATGGCAGGTGGACATGGAAGCCTTTTGGCTTATCGAGAGTCCAATACTTTTTATCTACGTGTATCCCGCCCTTTTAAGGTATGTGTCAATTTTATTTTTAAACATTGATGCTACTAGCACCAACACAATCAAGAGATAATCTGTTCCATTCATTTACAGTCATTTTTGAGAATGAGAACTTTCTTATCTTTGTGAGGAGCAACATTGGATGTTTATGTCTTAATAAGTTGATAAGTAGGGTAATGGGTTTCAATAAGCTGCATTTATCTGACACAGTACGTGCGATGGCAGGGGTGAGTGAATATAATGGTTTTTACCTATCATAGGTGTCTTAAGGGTGTAGTGAGATGGAAAACTTGGTGATATCAATCGATAAGTGAAATTTTTCGGATATGTAAACTCCCTGTAAAGGACCGGGTGGTCCGTATGGATAGAAATGTTGTATTTGTTTCCTATTGAAATATAACACCACCCATCATATTGTAGAATGGCGCCGGTGAGGCAGTCTGTCCGGCAGCGTGCCAGGGCGGCAGCAAGTGGTCATTCCCCACAGATTCAAGACGTGCCAGCAGCAGTTCAAGTAGACCCTGCGCCTAGACTGACAACAGCATCTGCTGCGGGTACTGCTCGTCGACGCTGGGAAACGAACGTTGAGAGTCGTCTCGATGCGACAGAGCAGCTCTGTCGGGAACTGCGGGAGGTGAAGGACTATGCCGGCGACGGCAAGTCAACCGATGCCTGGGTCTGCTTCGTCGGCAGCAGGTGGCGGGTCCGTCATCGGATATGGCGCAGGGAACTGCCATAGTGGACCCTCCATGGCCAAATGTAGAAGGCATGGTGGGATCGTGCCAGTCAATAGATACAGATCGACGAATTTCACAAGCTGGCACCATGGGCCAATCACGAGCCGACCACATTGCCATTCCACATCTCCCAAGCACCATGAGCTCCTTCATCCAAGTACAATATGGGAGGACCCATTTTGCCAATTTTGGTCCCAATTATAATGGTCTCCATAGCATTTGCATAACACCGGTTTCGCCCCAGCATCTATCGTATCCACTGTGTCAGCCATTTCATATTTTCATAAGATCAATGGTGTCCAGGACCCTGGAAAGAATTTCATTATATCTAAACTCTTGACAGGGGCTCAGAACTTAAGAGCAGTGCCAGATGTGAGATTGCCTGTAACTTTGCCAATACTCATCCAGCTAGTTAACGCAGTGCCTTCGGTAATTACTTCGCATTATCAAGGTCTGATGATGCGAGCCATGATGGTTCTAGCTTTCAAAGCATACTTATGGGTAGGGGAGATGGTCCCTTGTTCTAGCAAGGTTGTATACAGGTCCAGGACGTTACAGTCAGTGGTGAAATAATAACAGTTTCTTTCAGGCATTTTAAGAATAGTGGCAGACAAGGTCCCCAGTATGTGCAGATTGACGGGGAGTGTCTTCTCGGCACTTCCATTCACACAGCTAAGATAGTCGGGGAGTTTCAACAAGTTAGAGGGGTAACGCTGGGTACGTTCTTCGCACATACAGACGGGAGGTCTATGTTGCGAAGAGAGTTTTGATGGATTGTTCACATGTCTGCTGGTATTCTGTAGCCTCAGTAGCACAGTTTTCAGAATCGGGGCTGCGACGTCAGCAGTGCTGCAGGGAGAGTCTGATGCGCAAATTAGAAATCAAGAAATATATCCGTATAACATGAAGAAGGTATAACTTAGTTCCAAGTCTATGGAGGGTTCTGCCAAGCTTTGTCGTAAGTTAGGTATGTGTACGTATAGCATAACACAGGTAGCAATGTGGTTAGGTTGGTAAAGGTTTTGGGCAGGCTAGTCTATGGTCAGGGTTCGTGTTATACATTGGGGGTTCTGTCAGGGGCGGAGCACTCTGTGTTATATTGCGATATATATTGGTATTCGTTACGTGTGACTAAAAGCAGGTCGCATATAGCAAGGTAGTTAAGTAAGTGAAGGAGTAATGAAGGCTAGGTGATCGGGATTCTGATTCAAGTGTTCCAGAATGGATATTGGGGGCTCTGTCAGGGGCGGGGCCCTTGGTGATATTTTGGGGGTGCTGGGTCAGGATCCAGATTCTTGCAGATACAGGATATTGATTGGGGGCTCTGTCAGGGGCGGAATTCTCGGTTGTATCTTGGTTTGCAGGAAGTTAGGTAGAAGGGTAACTGACAGGGGCAGAGTTATTAGTTAGGAGGTTAGGTAGGTTTTGGTATAGAGGTAGGTGGGGGTCGGTTACATTGGATGTTGGGTAACCTGGTGGCGGAGTGACCCCCACCGTTACCGTTACGGTGGTTGTGGTAAATATAGTGCAGTCATGTAATTAGTCATGTTAGTAAGTAGATGTCTCGGAAGTTATATGCTTAGAAATTGTAGGTATTGCTTAACAATGCTGTTGGGGCCGGCATGCTTGCTGTGTATTGATGTATGTATATATGGTGTGGTTTTTATGTATATGTGGTGTTGTTTAATATGTGTTAGTGAATAAATGTCATTAAGTTGGCCTGTTTCAATCAACATTGGTCTTGTATCGTTGCTTTGCACAGAAAGGTGTATGTGACAGGGGCGCATACATTGATTTTGTGTGAGGCAGCGATGCAATATTGATAGTAGTAAAGGTGCAAATAGTAGCGCCCTCTGGTAGATAGGCCTGGAGTTTCCCTAGTGATCAAGCTGAGACCAACGCGGAGGAATATGTAAAGGAGTGATAGGGGCTATATAGGCCAGCCACAAAGGAAATTCAGGCTCACTGTCTGGTTTGGTTTGATTCAGTGTATACTATTGGCACGCCAATCACCAAAATGCTGTGTTCTGTTTTTATGTCGATTTAGTTATATTTAGTATCTTTGTTTTGCCCACCCTCCTCCCTATATCACTTTACTTGTTGGTTCAGAAACTTTTTAATTGGCGCTTTCACTATAAGGGCGGAGTGACCCCCCCCGGTTACCGTTACAGTGGTAGTGGTAAATATAGTGCAGTCCTGTAGGGCGGAGTGACCCCCACCGTTACCGTTACGGTGGTTGTGGTAAATATAGTGCAGTCATGTAATTAGTCATGTTAGTAAGTAGATGTCTCGGAAGTTATATGCTTAGAAATTGTAGGTATTGCTTAACAATGCTGTTGGGGCCGGCATGCTTGCTGTGTATTGATGGATGTATATATGGTGTGGTTTTTATGTATATGTGGTGTTGTTTAATATGTGTTAGTGAATAAATGTCATTAAGTTGGCCTGTTTCAATCAACATTGGTCTTGTATCGTTGTTTTGCACAGAAAGGTGTATGTGACAGGGGCGCATACTGAGAACTTTCTTATCTCAAATTTACACTGCTCCTTTACTAATGTAACTTCAGTCTCCTCTGGTCCTTCTATCTTTCTTAACTGAGAAAAAATATTTCTATCAATATTTTCATAATCATTCAATATTTTAAACACTTCTATCTGATTTCCTCTCAATCTCCTGGTCTCTATAGCTCGAGAACCAAAAGTAGTAGAACCATAAATGAGACTACTTTTTAGGGGTTTTCGAGAATGGCTAATCCATTTCCTGTGTTAATTTGTCTATTATAGATTGAGGTCACGTGATAAGGTCACATTCAAGGTAATTTTGTGACAAATGTGGACATTTCAAGCCAATAACGTACTATAACGTATGTTCACCATCTTGGTGTCCTGTTTCATCTAAATATTGCCTTATACTGTAGATGCGTTTGAAATTAATATTTGGGGTAAAAGTCACTTCAGTCAAGGTAAAGGTTCAATTTGCTCATAAAAACATTTAGAAAGTTCACCCCAATTAGTTGCCTTGTTACAATGCAATGCACCTAACCTGCTTGTAGACATAATATATATACATAACCCGATAGACCTAACATTACACAAACACCTAACTATATCTAGTTCAGCTGCTACATGGCTGACTATTAACAATGAAACGCATGTTGTTAAAACCATACTTACACTTCACTTGGTTAAAGGGTTAATACCCATTTCAATCCCATACTCAAAATTGTTGAAAGATGTCTGAGATGCAAAAGTTGATCATATTTCATGTCGGTGTTAAGTTCTTTAGAACACTAAAATTTCTCACTTATTTTGTGTATGAAGGAATCTTGCAGTTATAAAAAATGTTGTCATGATAATAATAAATTGTTTAATTGACAACGAATATGCAGATGACGTGGTTATTAAATACAATATGTATTGTGACTTGTTGAAATGCAGTGTTCCCAAATCCAAGAATGACAGACACATTGAACTTAACCCTTTATACAGAAGACAGTCTTATTCATACTAGTGGTATGATCTATGTTACCCTGGTTGTTGTCTGTGTATAACTGTTCAAGTCTAGTACATATGTTACTGTAGTACAAAGTTATAATGTTGGTCATGTCTGTTTTTCCAGCTTTGTGTTCAAAAATTACTGATCTTAATCAAAGATTCATGTGAGAACTGTGAGTATGGACATGTACTGATGACGAGTGTGGAATTATTTACAAAAATAAACACAGTGTCGATCTCTGTTTGTATGTCCATAAGCCTGACCATATCTCCATCAGTTTCACATGTTTGAGGTAGATATTGTGTTGCCATGCTAATGGGCCCAATGGAATGGTTTGTAGACTTTTAGTTTTTCGAATTTTGCCAGTGGGACCCAAAATTGTTACTTTTTATGTCTTTGGATAGATAATAATGCCATCTACAAGTGTATTGCTCAAGGTACACAACAATTTTGAAAAGTTTTCATATTTATGCAGTTCTGTAAGTGAATGCAACATGATTGTAAGGCTGGTTAGTATATTACTAATTTACTATTACTAATTGTTGCTGATGATAATTATACAGAAATTATAACTAGGGAACTGAGACAGATTACATAACACTGTAATATATTTTTAGCTGCCTTTTCCCGTGCAATGGTGGGCAACTCTGCTAGTGTTGTGTAAAGTACTTGGACATTCACGCTGTGTGTTGCAGTGAAGTACCTGGGTTTGTTGGCTATGTCGAAGATCCTGAAGACCCACCAAAAGAGCGTCCAAGCCCACAAGGAACTCGTTCTACAGTATCTCGATAAAAAGGATGAGTCAATTCGTCTGCGTGCCCTTGACCTTCTCTGTGGCATGGTTCGTTCTCAACTTGTGAACAATCTTTATCGCACAAATTTGCAACTTGTTATTTATAAATAATGAATAACTATAATGAATAACTATTTATTTGTGAGGCAGAAAATGTGGCATTTGTCACAACTTTATGATAGATTTGCAGATAAATAAAATGTCATCTCCACACATAGTTACAGAGAATGTCACATGTGGCAGGCTATATAGTCACAGTGTAAGGAACATTGATATTTTCTGTCACATGTCTTACACACAATCCATAAAAGGACATGTTCTGCTCTCTCCCAGTAATTACAAGCAGGAAGTTGTGCTTCGTCCCAATTTGGTCAGGAATGTTGGAATGAACCACTTCTAAGCAATAAGTGCTAACTGCGGCTGTTTACAACTTGAATGTTGTGCTTAATAATAAATACAATTTCAACATTTCTCTGCTGCAACATTCACATTGTGAACACTGATTTGGGCTTATTAAGCACAATTTTGTAGGCAATATTTGTATTCTGCAATTGAGAAAAATCTATAAATAAATGTTAACAAATGAGGCAAGACGCATGGAAAACTTAGTTTTATTGCGAGATATAAAGTTGTAGTCGCCAGTTTGCTGTGGCAGGTATCGAAGAAGAACTTGATGGAGATCATGAAGAAATTGATGGTGCACATGGATAAGGCAGAGGGCTCTCACTACCGCGACAAACTTCTCGCCAAAATCAGCGAGAACTGCAGCCAATCAAACTACCACTACATCACCAACTTCGAGTGGTAAGTTGGACATGACATATTGAAAATCCTAGAAATGGAAACATGTTGATGCACTGCTGTACTGAGAATGGCAGAGAATGATTCAGAATATTTAAATCCTATCGTGAGTACATTGACAGAATCAAATTGTATGTGTACAAAGACTAGTGATATATGAATCGTCATCATCAATATGACAGGACAATATGTCGCTGTCATGATAAAGATGATGGCATGTGTGCATGTTGTATTTGTGCACAGGCTGTGTTGTTGGAGAATGCGCACGCATTGACGGACAACGCAGAGGAACGGCATGTGTGAAGTGCTGCATGCGGCAGTCTGGATCTGTGGAGAGTTCTCAGTGTGTACATGCATAACTATGCCTTGACGTCCTCGCTGCTACTGATAGAGACAGATACTAGTAAAAACCTGAATATATATTTCCCACATATCGGGATAGATCACTGGTTTACTTCTTGGTTCAAGGACGGTGAATAAAGTGACAGTGATTTTGAGATGGTATCCTCTTTCTGTGAAATTTTCACGCTAATAAAAATGGTTGTGATTTTGTAGGACTACATCAGTTATCATGGTCCAGAGAATAATTAAGTCGCCTATAGCCGCCTATAGAAAAGCAAGTAAGGAAAAACACCTGTCCTATTTCAAAAATTATCTGATTACCATCATTCAAATTTATAATTATATCGCATGTGCCTTTTTTCATGTAGATGTACAGGGCAACCTCACTATTAAGGTCATCCTTGGGACTGGTCATAGTGACCTGGATAGCAAGGTGAACATATTAGTGGAACTAATTTCCTATACTTTACTGTATGTGGAAATCATTTGGGACTTTTCTAGGGTGACCTAATTGTGAGGTGGGTGTATTACCGAGGTGACTATAAAACAAGGTTCGTCTTGTAAAACACTGGACATTTTCTTAAGATATGAGTAGTTTTTAATTGAAATTTGACATCTCACGATGTCATTACAACTACGCCATCTTCCCACAGACACCTGAGTGACCCCCAGAACACTTTAGAGTCGATGCTGCGAGCGAAGGTGATGTAGCTGCCAGGCCACATCCAGAGCATCTACGTACACAATGCCATCAAACTGTACGCCCGCATCCTCATCACGGATGAGGCTCAGGATGACCTACAGACTGTCACAAAAACCACGGAGGTGCTCCTTGAGAAACTACCGTTGTTTGTTCAGAGCGCCGACCTCAAAGTACAGGAACGGGTATGTGTGTAGTTGTGAAGATTAGTGACTGTGGCTGTTCTGATTAATCAATTCTGTTGTTTCGTGCTTCTGATTGGTTAATCAATCACAATGTTATGTAATCGATCATTATCTTGTTTACATGAAAAAAATTGTTTTATGTGAAAAATATGTACGGTTACCTGATGTCCAAAATATGTTGTGAAAAAGATGCCAGCGTTCAGAATTTCTACATTGATAGCATGTTCGGAAACTCGCACTATAGGAAGATGCAACATATTAAGTTGATAAACATCACAGGGCTATTCAGTCATATTCCTTTGTTGATTATTATTATGAATTGGTCTGATTAAGTGAAATATGTTGTATCTTATGTAATGACATCAGTACTTCTATCGTGTTTGTTGAAATATTAATTCAGTCGTATCAACATTTCTACGTTTCTAATTCTTCCTTCACAGGCTTGCTGCCTGTCGCAACTGATCAAGTATGTGAACAAGGTGCTTGGGAAAGGGACAAAGGTCGCTGACGAGGTCGCTGTGTTATTTGCGGGAGAACTAAACCCTGTTGCACCAAAGGCACAGAAGAAGGTTCTTGTTGCCAAAGGGAAGGTCAAAGGGATAAAACTTTCCATTGACATTGAGGAGTGTCTGATAGTGTGACTGGTTTGAAATGTATTGGCAGATTTGACACATTGTAGAAAATAAATTTTCAACTAATTTGTACTTAAATCATTTTTGTTAGTTACTAATGTCGGTTTTGCAATATTGTTTAGATAAGGTTTGCTGTGATGTTTCTGTAACAAATTAATAATAATCAAATAGTTTCTTTTATGCCTAAATCATTGAAGTTTTTCATAGATACGTACGTGTCTTAAAAACACTAAATGGTTTTAAAGTGACGACTTAAATGCCTAGGCCAGTTTGACCCATTGCTATCCTTATGGATGTCACACCCCTCCATTTTGTTCTGTCTAGAGCACATCGATCTGCTCTTAAAAGCAGGAATCTGAAAGCCATTTTCATGAAGTTTTCATTTGGCAAATGGCAGATGTGTCCAAACCATCGGAGTCTTCTATGTCTCATGACATCTGAGATGGATTAAGGGGTGAATGTCTCATCTCTGATCTGGCTAGTTCATAATCTGTCTGCCCTAGTAACACCTCTGATAGCCCGCAGGCAACGCATCTCAAAAACTTCAACAGACTGCATCACTTGCGATCGTAATGTCCAGGTTTCGGCACTATACATTACTGTAGGCAGTATAAGGGTCCTATATAGTCTGGCTTTCATTCTTTTGTTTGAAAATATGTTGTTTCTGAATCTACCAAAGGCTGCTGATGCTTAGGCTATTCGCCTGTCAACAAAAAAGTACTGTGCTGCCTAGGAAGCAGAACTCTGTCACAATCTTGAGTTCTTCATTTTCCAGGATGATATGCTTGTCTGATGAGATGATTAATTTGCAATTGGAGAGATTGGTTGTCATACCCCAGTTGTTACAGGCTGCTTGAAGCTGTTCAGTTGCAAATTGTAGTTTCTCGAATATGGTAGATATTAGTGTTGTGTTGTCAGCATACCTGATGTCTGAGGTCTGTATTTAGTTTGAACTCCTTAGGTAGGCTCATCAGGTCAGCCATGACAAACTGAAGGAACAAGTTGAACAGGATAGGTGAGAGCAGACAGCCTCACTCCTATTTCAACTTTGAACCAATCTGTCAACTGACCATTGATGGTAACAGCATATTCGACATTCTCGTACATGGCCTCAATCAGTGATGTCATTTTGGGGTACACCCCAACAGATCTCAACATCTTCCACAATGCATCCCTCCAAATGGTGTCAGATGCGGCCTTGAAGTCCACAAAATTGAAATGTAGTGAGAACTGTAATGATTTTAATGTGACTGGTTTTAATAGTTTCTAATAAATTGACAATTGATCTTCTTCCTTATATCTGCAATATATGTGTTCTCTCTCACAAGGATATCCCTGCAATACATTTCATGCATTTTCATCTCATAAAAGGTGGTCATAGAAGTCCCAAAGAAAATATAACATTACATATAGGTGTGTAATGGTTTAGTCATCATCACATATCGTGATGGGGAAACAAGTGGAACTTGTATTAATACACCTATTGTTGATATGAGAACCGGGCATCGTGGCGGGTCGTGTCGTGGCAACTGTCACGTTGGTTGATCTCCAGCAGCTGTTGGTATGATTTGGAAGCCATGTTGTATCGCTGAGAATCTTAAGTCCCACTCGACATGTAGGTGGTGTGGTGGTTTGTTTGTTTGAACAGATACAAAAAACTATGTTTTTTTTACTTTGCAAATTTATGAATTACAAAAATATTTGAAGAACGAATGCATGAAGTGTTCATCTGTGTCTGTTGCCTTGAACTTGATGCATGGATCAACGAACCACCACCTGAGGAAGATGAACCTGAGGAAGTTGTCGCCAAGACCAGCATCTTCCACACAATGGGTGATGACAGGGAGAGCATCCCTCGATCTTAATCACTTCACATGGCCTTATTTTGAGTTGTCAAACTGGAAATAAATGTAAGAAATTTTTTTTATAAACTGGTGTATGACTATTTGTACAAGTAGCAAACAAATGTTCAATTAATTTGGTCAACCCATTTACTTGTACTTTGTCCCACTAGCTGGATCAGCCGGTCAGTTGTGTCTCTACAAAATCCCTCGATACCAGTTATACCAATAGCTTCGATGGCAAATGATGTATGTTAGAAATGGTAAATGACGGTTTGAAGTAATGTAAATTGTCCACTGATCAGATGGAGACGGTTTACATAACTTCCATGGTAAGTAACCGTTCAAAGTTACACTATCTTCATCAGTAATGTAAGTTGTCCACTGATCAGATGGGGACGGTTTACATAACTCCCATGGCAAGTAACCGTTCAATGTTACACTATCTTCATCAGTAATGTAAGTTGTCCACTGATCAGATGGGGACAGTTTACATAACTCCCATGGAAAGTAACTGTTCAATGTTACACTATCTTCATCAGTAAAGTAAGTTGTCCACTGATCAGATGGGGACGATTTACGTAACTTCCACGGCAAATAACCGTTCAAAGTTACACTATCTTCATCAGTAATGTAAATTGTCCACTGATCAGATGAGGACGGTTTACGTAACTTCCATGGCATGTAACCATTCAAAGTTACATTATCTTGATCAGATATTTGGTAGGAATACTTTGTGAAAATGTTCTGTGTGTGTGGTGTCATCTGACAAGTAAAGTCAAACTAAAGACTTTGTTGCTTGTGTTTTGACCTTACAAACTACCAAGATATTGCTTCCAGAGGATAAGTAATTTTGATTGTAATTGTCTTTGAACTTGCATATATTTGTATGATTATACATATTTTGCAGAAGCAGAACATATGAAAATGAGGTAAAAACTCCTGCACCGTCAGAGGCTGAACTACAGAAGGTATGTACAAGCATGTGTGACATGGTCACAATCTTTGTTTTAAGCAAACTAACACATGACAAGCATTGCCATGTAAAGGTAGCTAGCTGTCTGATGAAGATTGTTGATTAGCAGACGCAGCAAAAAAAGCTAAATTGACTGGAAAATAAGCCAAAACTATTACCATTTTTGAACCTTGCAGTCCGATGAACCTCTTCACTCAAATAACTAGTGATTTAATAGAAATATGTTTCTTTTGTTTATTCCATTGTTTATCATGTAAATTACGTATACAAATATAGCAGTAAGCACTGGACTTAGATTACTAAATTTGGTGTGAAGTTTCTCCATACAACTCCAGTGAAAGCTGCCAAGTAACTTATTTATTTTTCAAACACCTTTTCTAATAGTAAGTGTGTTTTTTCTTTGACAGATGCGCTAGCAGAGGGAATTTGAACATCCCGACCTACCTGAAGGGTGCAAGACTCAAGGTAATTCTCACCTCAGTTCTTTGTTACTTACAATCAGCTCCTACACCTGGGACCAGTTTCATGAAACATTCGTACATATAAACCTTCGTTTGCAGGAACTTACTGGGACGTTTGACATAGATTTTGTTACTCATAACAGCCATAGAAACATGTCTGTAACTACCTTTCATATGAAGGATCGTATGTATGAATGCTTCAAGACACTGGCTACTCCTCTTCCCAGCTTCAGATATTGAAATTTGATTTAATCCAGAAAATGTTAATGTTATTTTGCGAGCAGAAATTTGACAAGTGATTTTTTTTAATGGTGGATTGCCTTGAAACTGTTGGCGTGTTTGTTCAGCTTGAGTATACTATGAATACATGTTTTATTGCACTAAAATCAGTATTGTTGTAGCATGTAGATGTTTATAAGGAAATCTGGTTTATGGTCATATTGTTGAGTATGGATGTTGTGTAAAGGGAGACAACCAATGAATTCAATTTTTTAAAAGAAAGTACAGTCAATCATTTTTCACCATGTTTTTTATTTTATGTTTGATGGTAGTTATCTTTGAAGGGACTGGAAATCCACTCAATTTAAACAAGCCCTTGTACACTCAGTTCCAAACGTACATGCCTGGATAGCATGCGTGCCCAAACCCCTCCCCGACTGGTTGCCACCACTCGATCTTTTCACCAAAATCTGAGCCACGTCACATGACATCAATGCGTGATCAAGATCCACAGGTGGTGGATCTAAACGTTGCAAGTTTCCACTAAATGCTCCAACGTAAGTGTTAATTCTTGCTGCCCATTGAAATATTGGAGCCATAAACAATATTTTGCATATCTTATGAGAAACTTGTTGGACTAATTACAAGACGGTAAGAATTCTGACCTGACATGTTTGAAGATGAGCCAAATGTCTCAATTATATTGTAATTTTCATTTGCTAATAGTTCTCACCTGTACCATAATATCTACCTAATATACTACCTATTGCAAATCTAAATAATATAGATATATATTTATATATATAAATATATATGTATGTGTACAAACACCTGTCTCGGGTGTATCATAAATCTAGCACCTGTCTCGGGTGTATCATGAACCCAACACCTGTCTCAGATGTGTCATGAACCCAACATCTGTCTCAGGTGTGTCATGAACCTGTCTCAGGTGTGTCATGAACCTGTCTCAGGTATGTCGATGTTGGACAAGTACCTGCAGCTGCAGCGTCAGCAGGAGGCGGAGAGACGGAGACAGAAGGAGAAGAAGTCGAGGAAGAAGAAGGTGAGCTGTGACTAGGATGATGATCCCTCCGCCGTCATCTCTGTCAACATCGATTACGACGTACCAGAGGTGAGGACAAGGCTCTTATTTGTTGCCAATGTTGAATTAATAAAAAGTGTGTCCGTTAGCGCATGAATGGGTTGCACACAATCCATTTGCATCAGTTCGTTTGCCTTCTGGAGTTAATTCTCTGGGTGTAAATCTTGTTAAATATGTATACGTACATGGATGGATGTCCTCTGAGTTTACAGGGAGCCAACTTGTCAGATGATGATGACTTGAAGGGTACTAAAGATGACCCACATAGACTTCTCAACATTAACCTAGATGAGTGAGTGTGTTATTATATTCTATTCTCCCGTCAAGGGCCCCTCACAGGTTTGGGACATATTGCTTCACAGTGATGGACCATTCTTTAAAACGTTAATTTGTGTTTGTGTCTTGATCAGGTTGTAGTACTAGTCTGAATATTAACATATAGTTGCCTCACGTTTTGTTCACTTGCTTCTTGACACCATTGGCCTCTAATGTACCAATTGGTGATAGTTAATTTGTATTAAAAATATGATTTATATGGGACAAGGCTCCTTGGTAATGTAATGGAGTTATGACTAGGAATCGTGACTAGTTTTGCTGTTAAGTAACAAGGCAGGTATGAGTTTGTAAAAGAGCTTTGTATTCAGCCAACACATTTTTAGCTAATTCATATAATACATGTATATATACAATGTGTAAATGATGTGAATTAGCCTATATAATTCTAATCCATAATACAACCTCAACAGCAAAGGTGGGGGAACCAACCACACGCAGGTGGCTGAACCCACCCTACATATTATAACCAGACATGTTTACAGATTATAAACTTAAATGTTGAAACAAAGGGGAAAGCGTCACAGCCCCCAAAACCCCTTGTACCTATTGTCATGCTAACAACAGAAATGTACAATGCAATTAACAAACATACAGCAAGAATAACAGTGTATTCTTGCAAACGCCTTGACCCAACATGTAATTAGGTGTATATTACATAGATTTTTAAGATTTTCAAAACACCTTACAAACCTCCCTTAAAAGTAACCTAAACTCAGGTGTAGCTGGGGTAGATGGGCGGGAAACAAAATACAGATCTCAATGACAACAAATGGATTACCTTTTTCACTGTGAGAAATTGAACTGAGGCAGCGGGACTCGAGGCCGCTGTCATTATACTGTGAATTTATCACGTGACTAGATCCAGCAGGAATACCGTAAATTGTTGAATTTAGAACCTGAGCAATGCCCATATAAAAGTCATTTGACTTGCGTCATAATGGCATATTTTAGTAGACAATGCATATTTTATTGTTAAAAGTTTACATTAGTTGGAAATGACAGGGAATCACAAACATGTAACACACATGTCTCACACATGATTCACACAAAGTGACATACACATGAAACACTACGATGCACACATGCATTCATACATATGCAAAGCATGTATGCATTCGCGCATTCACGCATGCACTGCAAACACACACAACATAAACACACACACATGCACATACACACGCACAAACAAAGACACACACACATGCACACTCATGCACAAGCACGCACATACCCATGTTGACCCTCCTGTCCCCTTCCCCCTGGTAGACCACTGCGAGATGAGGAGGTGATGCCTGTCCACACGTACCAGACTCTGCCGTCTCCATTCAGCGTGAAGGCCCCACCAGAGTCGGCCGCCACCACAGCACCGGAGAAAAAACACAGGAAGGAACGAGAGAAGAAACACAGGAAGGAGAGGAAGGTAGGAGGGACAATTCATTTCAGTGTTTGTTTGGGAGAAATATTCATGTTTTTCAAATTTAGCAGCTAGCCAATGTAGTGGGAATCTAAGGGAGGTGATTTGAACAAATGTAAAATGCTACACATTTTCATACTGTAAACTTTGTTGGTGAGTTATCTATGTATTAACACTCTAACGTTGGAGTCTTGTAAGTGTATCTCCTTTGAGACATCAAGGTCTACTCGCATCTTGCTATGTTCATATGTTGGCTTGAATGGCTTGTTTAGACCATTGGCCTCTGATCCACCAATTGACGATGCATTTTAGAAAACACAAAGATAGGTTTCTTTAGAGTTATTTCCTTTTATATCTTTTATGTGCGTGACTTTCCGGATAGTCTTTTTTATTCAATTGAATGGTGATTCACCAGATGACACCAATGTAAATTAGTGGTTTGTAGCTGCATCGGTGAGAGAGAGAGAGAGAGAGAGAGAGAGAGGAGGTTAGAGAGACAGAGAGAGAGAGAGAGAAGGGGGGGACAGGGAGAATGAGAGAAAGAGAGAGAGAGAGGGAGGTAGAGGGGGAGGGAGGGAGAGAGGGAGGGAGGGATGGATGGAAGGAGAACGAGAGAGAGAGAGGGAGGGAGATTGAGAGGGTGGTAGGGAGAGAGGGACAAAGAGAGAGGGAGGGAGGGAGGGATGGAAGGGGAGGGAGGGGAGGGAGGGAGATAGAGAGAGAGGGAGGGAGGGAGGGAGGGGGAGGTGAGAGAGAGAGAGAGGGGAGGTGAGAGACAGTGAGAGAGAGAAAGTGGGGAGGTGAGAGAGAGTGAGAGAAAGAGAGAAAGGGGGGAGAGATAGGGGGTAGATAGGGAGAATGAGAGAAAGAGAGAGGGAGTGAGAGAGAGAGAGAGGGAGGGAGGGAGAGAGAGAGGGAGGGATGGAGAGAGGGAGGAGTGATGGAAGGAGAACGAGAAAGAGAGGGAGATTGAGAGGGGGCTAGGGAGAGAGGAATTGAGAGAGAGATGAAGAGAGAGGGAGGTAAGAGAGAGAGAGGGGGGGAGATGGGGGATGGGGGTACAGAGGAAGAATGAGAGAAAGAGAGAGAGGGAGGGAGGGAGAGAGGGAGAGAGGGATGGAGAGAGGGAGTGAGAGAGAGGGAGTGAGGGATGGAAGGAGAATGAGAGACAGGGAGGGAGATTGAGAGGGGGGTAGGGAGAGAGGGATCGAGAGACAGAGAGAGAGAGGGAGGGAGGGAGGGAGGGAGAGAGGGAGGGAGGGATGGAAGGAGAACGAGAGAGAGGGAGGGAGATTGAGAGGGGGGTAGGGAGAGAGGGATTGAGAGACAGAGAGAGAGGGAGGGAGGGAAGGAGGGAGAGAGAGAGGGTGGGAGGGAAGGAGGGAGAGAGACAGGGTGGGAGGGAGGGAGGGATTGAAGGAGAATGAGAGAGAGGGAAGGAGATTGAGAGGGGGGTAGGGAGAGAGAGAGAGAGGGAGGGAGGGAGGGAGGAGGAGGGAGAGAGAGAGGAGGAGGGATGGAAGGAGAACGAGAGAGAGAGAGGGAGGGAGATTGAGAGGGGGGTAGGGAGAGAGGGATTGAGAGACAGAGAGGGAGGGAGGGAGAGAGAGGGTGGGAGGGAGGTAGGGATGGAAGGAGAACGAGAGAGAGGGAGGGAGATTGAGAGGGGGGTAGGGAGAGAGCAATTGAGAGACAGAGAGAGAGAGAAAGGGAGGTAGGGAGAGAGAGAGGGGGAGGGAGGGATGGAAGAAGAATGAAAGAAAGAGAGAGAGGGATGGAGAAAGAGGGAGGGAGGGATGGAGAAGGGAGGGAGGGATGGAGAAGGGAGAACGAGAGAGAGAGAGAGGGAGGGAGATTGAGAAGGGGTAGGGAGACAGAGAGAGATGGTGGGAGGGAGGGAGGGAAGGAGGGAGAACGAGAGAGAGGGAGGGAGATTGAGAGGGGGGTAGGGAGAGAGGGATTGAGAGACAGAGGGAGGGAGGGAGGGAGGGAGGGAGAGAGAGAGAGAGGGAGAGAGAGAGGGGGGGGAGTGAGAGAGAGAGACTATATTCATCTCTGTTGCCGAACAGCATGAGAAGAACAGCAAGAAGGACCACCATCACTCCCGAGATGACAGTCCCAGTCTCCTCATCGGCTCGTCCAATGGTACTGACCAGCCAATGACCCCTGATGACATGACAGTGTCCTCTGATATGAATCACTTTGCCGAAAAGGTAATCTTGAAAGTACTACAAACTACTCCATTTGATTTTTTTGCACGAACATGGCAGTTGGTTCTCTCTTGAAAAATTTAGGATCAACTTTTTAATCAGTCCTATTGTTACGGTAGAAAACTTCAATCATGTGACAGTTGTGCCTTTTTGCTATTGGCATGAACTTTGAACTGTACTGATGTAGTAGTTTTACTGACATTTGGCATTGTTCCAAACTTCCAATCCCCTTTATGAGCACCCATGCCTGCTGTTTTTCTCTTTAGTGCTATATTTTGGGTTATGTTTTGATGAATTAGATAGACAATTTTTAACATCAGGTCATGCCTGGTTTTTTTTCACCATATTCTACACTATTTTCGAAAGTGAACCTCTAGTCAGTCACATAAGTGTGAGAAAATGTTTTAATGAAGCTGTAAAATGCCTTTGAGCAGTTTAAGCTGAAAGACAGAAGACAAGGGTCATAGACGTGATAAAAGAAATGAGAAGACAGAAGTGGAACTGGACAGGGCACATTAGCAGACTACGAGATAACCGATGGACATCGCATATGGCAACCTGAAGACCTTACGAAGGGAAACGATCTAGAGGAAGACCTGCGAGACGATGGAGAGACGAACTAGAAGAGTACTGGAAGGGCATCATCTGGCAGAGGATAGCGTAAGACAGGCATATTTGGAAACGACATGCTGAGGCCTTCGCCCAACGGCTGGACACTCCGGCTGAACAATGACGATGATGATGAAGAGATGTTGTTTTCATAGACAGATGACGTGAACTTCTGGGTGTCAGGATCCGCCCAAGATGTCATCTCAGCTTCCTCCGCAGCCGGTGAACTCTCACCCCCTGCCCTCGCGACCCCCACTGCCCCCCGCACTCCCGAGAAACATGTTGGCATCGACGAAGAAGAAGAGGTATTGAGTCATCACATGTCTCTATCACCGTCATTTTAGTTGTTGTTTTGTTTAACCCTTTAGACCCCATGGCAATTAATTGTTTAACCCTTTAGACCCCATGACATTTAATTGTTTAACCCTTTAGACCCCTTGACATTTCATTGTTTAACCCATTAGGCTCCATGACGTTTAAAGAAATATACTTTGATTCCCCATGTCACTCATACACATTCAGCAAATAATGTTTTCAAATGGAGCTAATTCAACATAATAGACTAAGTTTTAAAATGACATGTAGCATGCAATTATCCACTAGATGACACCACATGTATGACGCCTTAAAATCAATTTCAAGTCAGAATGGCGTTTCCTTAAAAAGGCAAGGCGTTGAAATGTTAAAAAATACTTTTGACACCTTCATAGGATGGTTATTAACTGCCCATTTACTGCCCTCTTTATTTGCAGCCTTCGAGGCAGAAATGAAAGAAGGAGAAACGAGAAGAATGACTACATAGAGGCTGAGGGTATCACCATGCCCACTAAGGAACCCGCAACCCCCGCCACATACAAACTGCCGGTCAGTTTCTATAGATAAGTTATTATTTATCTATATTATAAAACAGTTCGTTCTCTGTTTGTTTGTGCCCCCACATCTCCGTCAGTTTTGCATGTATCAGGCTGAAATTGTGCATGTGATCTACTGGGCCTATTGAGATGGTTCATAGATTTAGACTTTTCTAAATTTGTCCAGGGGGTGATGAACTTGGGGGGCATTTAATGTTTTTCTATATCATCATAAAGATAATTATGCCATCTACAAATATGTCGCTGGATGTATCCAGACATTTTGCATAGTTTTTAGTCCTTTGGGTCGAAGGTCCAACAGACTTATGTCATCACTCCGCCGTCTACCGTGCACCGTTAACCGCCATATCTCAGAAACCGTTCAACAACTTTTTCTTTAATTTTGCATAGACGTATTTTAGGGTACTGCCACTATGCACAAGAAATCTGTAATTGATTGAATCATTCTAAGGGCCGCCCAGAGCCCCCGAAACTGGTAAACGTTCCCATTTTGCCTATTTTATCAAAACCTCTTCAGCAACTTTTTCTATAATTTTGCATAGACGTATCTTAGTGTATTGCCAATAAACACAAGAAATCTGTATTTGATTGAATCATTCTAAGGCCCCCCCAGAGCCTCTGAAACTGGTAAATTTTTACATTTTGGCTTTTTTTTCAAAAACTCTTCAGCAAATTTTTCTCTAATTTTGTACAAACGTACCTTAGTGTACTGCCATTAAACACAAGACATCTATATTTGATTGAATCATTCTAAGGGCACCTGACGGCCCCCCAAAATGCTATATTTTCATACTGTTTGTCTGCTGCTGTAAGCCTCCTTCACTGGTCTCTATTTATAACTGGATAGTGGACTTTGCCCTATCTCTGATCACTGGGACAGCTGACTGGAGAGATTATGCTATAACCCTGTGTATTGGACTTGCCTAGGCTCACTGCCTGCCATTGTCCCAGTCTCAAACTTGTGTGGGCTGTAACTATAATGTGTAATGGGAATCCCTACTACACTGGCAGGACCTAAGAAACTTTAAAACAGCAATAGACAATGCAATATAAAAATATGATCTAGGATTAAAACAAAACAACTGATGTATAAAATAAGATATAAAATAACTTAGGTATACACGAAGAAGTTAAAGCATATTTAGCCAAAATTATAAGGAATATTGTTCAGATGTTTTATATACATGATGCAGCTATTACTTCCCTCCAGTTCAATCAGTATTATGTCATTAATTGCTACTATTTAAAATCAAAATGCATGCTATGTATATGTACCTTGTGAACAAATAAAGTTTTATTATAGTTCGTCTCTTTCTTCATTCCATTCTGGGGGAGGGTGGTAGGCACAATGAGAACAGAAAATGTGTACATTTTCTTTAAAAAACTTTAACTGTGCTACATGCGAGATTGCAGCTCACCAACTCTCCTGCAAGGTTTCTACAATCACTGGAAATCGGCCTAAATAGCAGAGTATCGGATAAAATTCTACAGTATTTTTAATAATACATTAACTAATATATATAATCTTTACAAAACGGTCTACTCGAGTAGTTTATTTCCAGGTGTATCTTCCCTGGCATGCATATAGTCTCCACTAAACATGTCAACATTTTACTTCCACCATAACCCTTAATGATCTGTAACTTGATTCACCAAAAAACATCTTGGCCCATTTTTAAGTTATTGATGTTTGAAAATCCTCAGCGCTTAACATCCGCCAGGTCTACCTGTCGTTGGTCACGTCTGCCCGCTTACAAGTAGTGCCCTCTTTCCCAATTCATATATTTCCTACAGATGGAGCTATGTGTCATTTTGTCATTTAGCGTTGAAATTATCGCCCATCAAGTTAGTGTATTATAACAAGTGAGGGTCAAAAGTTATATTAAATAACTAGGAATACAACATATCTATATTATAAAACAGTTCGTTCTCTGTTTTTGTTTGTGCACCCACATCTCCATTAGTTTTGTATGTATCGGGCTGAAATTTCAACCCAGCATCCGCTGTTGCTGGTTACGTCAGTTATACAGGTGAGCGATTGAGATTGAGATTTCTGGTAGAAGGTTGTCCTAACAACTTGACTAATGACCAGTTACCATTTATTAATGCGGGTAGGCTGGAAACATTTGGGATGGGTTTGGGGTGTCTGGCTAACAATCGTCTAGGCAAAAGGCTTCGTCAGTCTCAAAATCGATAAACCATATTAAAGTTGTTGCTAAGCCTGATATGTAAGGTTATAAAGGTAATTTTGTAGTGACGGGGGAATTGTGTAATATTTTCAACTGATCTAACACTAACAAGGAGCATATGTGAAAGAGTTGGTGCAGCAACAGAGAAATCCCAAAGATAGTATTGACTCTAAGAACAAAAAGTAAATCGGAACTAGATGATTGGAGCGTTTTTGCATGGCAGACATTATTCATGTGTGTTCTGTTTATGTCATTCAACAAACTACTGAATGATTATCGAGCCAAGTTATTAATACATATATATATTTTTGTTATATCAGTTGACTGGGGGTAGACAAACAGTGGAACATTGTTAATCTGGATACTTTAGTTCCCTGTATATATGTGCAGATTAACACGTTTTCTGAATAAACAAACTATGCACATCATGGGGATATATCAGTATTTGGAAATTATGTTCCCATGAAATGATATCCGAATTCCAAGGTTTCCGGGATATCAGGGTCCGGGTTAATTATGTTCCACTACATAGCTTTTGTAATATTCAAGAGAGGATTAAATAGTAATAAATGTGCATATGGTATGTTGGCAACAAAATATTTCTGACATTTTTGTGGAAAGTGCCATGGAAATGTCTATAAAATATTACTCTTTTCATACTCAAATAATATTGTTACTTGGACCACCATTGATTGTTTCAGACTTACGAGACACGAGTGTGTTTGGAGCAGAGCTACCAGGTCGTCGTATTCATCTTCTCGAACCTCACCTCGAATCACCTCAAAGACCTCAGCTTCAATGTCCTCGACTCACTCAACTCTAAGCTTGTCTGCAGCATCGTGAGTAGAGTCTTAGACCATTTTACACTCACTCAACTCTAAGCTCGTCTGCAGCTGCGTGAGTAGAGTCTTAGACCACTTTATACTCACTGAACTCTAAATTTGTCCGCAGCAGAGTGAGTAGAGTGTTAGACCACTTTATACTCACTCAACTCTAAACTTGTCCGCAGCAGCGTGAGTAGAATCTTAGACCACTTTATACTCACTCAACTCTAAACGTGTCCGCAGCAGCATGAGTAGAGTCTCAGACCACTTTACACTCACTCAACTCTAAGCTCCTCTGCATCAGCATGAGTAGAGTCTTAGACCACTTTATACTCACTCAACACTAAGCTCGACTGCAGCAGCGTGAGTAGAGTCTTAGACCACTTTATACTCACTCAACTCTAAGCTCTTCTACAGAAGTGTGAGTAGAGTCTCAGACCACTTAATACTCACTCAACTCTAAGTTCTTCTGCAGTAGTGTGAGTAGAGTCTTAGACTACTTTATACTCACTCAACTCTAAGCTCGTCTGCAGCAGCGTGAGTAGAGTCTCAGACCACTTTATACTCACTCAACTCTAAGCTCGTCTGCAGTAGTGTGTGTAAAGTCTTAGACCACTTTATACTTACTCAACTCTAAGCTCATCTGCAGCAACATGAGTAGAGTCTTAGACCACTTTATACTCACTCAACTCTAAGCTCGTCTGCAGTAATGTGAGTAAAGTCTTAGACCACTTTATACTCACTCAACTCTATGCTCGTCTTCAGCAGCGTGAATAGAGTCTTAGACCACTTTATACTCACTCAACTCTAAGCTCGTCTGCAGTAGTGTGAGTAAAGTCTTAGACCACTTTATACTCACTCAACTCTAAGCTCGTCTGCAGCAGCGTGAGTAGAGTCTCAGACCACTTTATACTCACTCAACTCTAAGCTCGTCTGCAGTAGTGTGTGTAAAGTCTTAGACCACTTTATACTTACTCAACTCTAAGCTCATCTGCAGCAACATGAGTAGAGTCTTAGACCACTTTATACTCACTCAACTCTAAGCTCGTCTGCAGTAATGTGAGTAAAGTCTTAGACCACTTTATACTCACTCAACTCTAAGCTCGTCTTCAGCAGCGTGAATAGAGTCTTAGACCACTTTATACTCACTCAACTCTAAGCTCGTCTGCAGTAGTGTGAGTAAAGTCTTAGACCACTTTATACTCACTCAACTTGAAGCTCGTCTGCAGCAACGTGAGTAGAGTCTTAGACCACTTTATACTCACTCAACTTGAAGCTCGTCTGCAGCAACGTGAGTAGAGTCTTAGACCACTTTATACTCACTCAACTCTAAGCTCGTCTGCAGCAACGTGAGTAGAGTCTTAGACAACTTTATACTCACTCAACTCTAAGCTCGTCTGCAGCAGCGTGAGTAGAGTCTTAGACCACTTTATACTCACTCAACTCTAAGCTCATCTGCAGCAGCGTGAGTAGAGTCTTAGACCACTTGATACTCACTCAACTCTAAGCTCGTCCACAGCAGCATGAGTAGAGTCTCAGACCACTTTATACTCATTCAACTCTAAACTTGTTGGCAGCAGTGTGAGTAGAGTCTCAGACCACTTTATACTCGTTCAACTGTTTCTATTTTTCGAATATTTCTACTGTGTTGTGCTGTTTTCACCATCGAAATGTAGTGTGATAGGCCTGTAGTGCAACAATGACACTTCTCTGCCAAAGACTGAAATATTCAAAAAGAGAAATGTTTATGTTTCTTGAGAGGTAATGTAAACAAGTATTTAAATAAGCCAAGAAACTAGAATGTTGTTACATTCAAGGAACCCTGTAATGTTGGTTCACAACCAGGCAACTTCAGTGGCAATGTATGTTCTGTATAAGCTTGTAGTTTGATATATGTGTTGCCATGGAGATGATATTTCCTGCCGAAATGTATTTAATTTGACTTCTAATTTCTTTACTTCCATCATAATTATTAATAATGCTAATGTTGGTTCTCAACCAGGCAATGTCACTGGCAAACCTGTCATGTGTTTTGTCATCTGATTACCTGTTGTTTCAGGCACTCTATTTTAATTATGATAAGTCACATGTTCTGAATAGACTTGTAGTTTGATGCGTGTGTTACCAGGGAGACGACGGTGTGAAGGTGCCCTTCATCCTTCTGCCAAACACGGAGAACGAGGGACAATTTGCCTTCACCATAACCAGTATCAACATGCCACAGAAACTGAAGGCACACTCATGTATATTGTCAAAGTTAGTACAGTGCTCTCGGGCTACCTTGCTGGACATTCTATGTTAGCCTTCTTCTAAATGCTGTGTCTGTCACAGGCATTGGTAGATCATGGCCCTCCAAACCACATGGTTGTTTGTGGTTTATAGCAGTTCTGTTAGCCTTGGTGCAGTATATTGCATTTTCAAGCTAGTGGCTATTTTAGTGGAGAAAAAGATAATCGTTAGCCAGACAACACCAAGGTCTGCAGGTACCAGAGAGTAACTGCAGACCTTGGTGTGGAGGTGGAGAAGAAAGGGAGGTGGAGTTATTTTATATATTAAAGAATGTATCCAGGCTGATGAAATAAAATTAGAAAGAGAAGCAGATTGCGAAGAAGCTGTTTGGTGTAACATAGTTACAGGAAACTTAACGTTAACTGTTGGGTTAGTTTATCGAAGTCCAAACATAAGCATAGCAGAGAATGAAAAAATACAAAACACTATAAGGTAAGTAAGCAAACGGGACTGTATTATTATGGGGGATTTTAACCACGGGCATATACAATGGAAATCTCTACAAAGTATGGGGAGTGAGGACTACAAGTTTTTAGTTTTAGTTCAAGATACTTTCCTTTCTCAACATGTGCTAGAACTAACCAGGGGTGAGAATGTGTTAGACATAGTTTTGTCCTCACAGAATGAATTAGTTGACAATGTCAAGTTATGTGAGCCCCTGGGGAGTAGCGATCACAACCAGATACATTTTACCATCAAAGTAAAATCAGAAAGGAATAGTAAAAAGCAGTATAGGAGAAATTTACACAAAGGAAGATATAAGGACATGAGGAAATATTTAACAAAGCTACAGCTGAAATTAGAAATTCAAAGAGAAGCTATGAACAACAATTAACTAGTAATATAAAACATGACAGCAAGAGTTTTTATGCGTATGTTCGAAGCAAACAGAAAGTTCAAGATAAGATCGGTCCTCTAGAAGATAGTGCTGGAAATATAATATCATAGGGATTCTTAATGGCAGAAAACCTGAATGAGTACTTTAGTTCAGTGTTTACCAGAGAAGATATTAGTTCACTTTCACTACCAGAGGCTATGTTCAAGGGGATTGGGATTCCGCCCAAACTACTATTGGAAATTGTAGAACAAATTAGCATACCGCTTGCAACAGTTTTCAATTTGTCAATAGAAGAGGGAGTGGTTCCTTTAGAATGGATAGAGGCAAACATTATACCGTTATTTAAAAAAGGTTCGAGAAACAAGTCAGAGAACTATAGA